>LPNX011186851.1:0-236613 GCA_001517045.1 Pseudotsuga menziesii | reverse complement strand
TTTCCTCCAAAAATAGCCAAAATTCCTCTAAAAATAGCCAAAATCCCCAAAAGGGAAGAAAAGGAATAAAAATAATGAGGAAAAAGGAGGAAAACCCTAAAAATAGCAAAAACCCTAAACAAGCTGCCCTAAACCATATGGTTTCCCAAAACCATGGGCAAACACTCCACCACTAAAAAACTATAAATAAGTGATGGAGACCCCTCATTTCACAATACACAGTCATAGCACCCTTACTCTGCCAAAACGTCTCGTGAAACCCTAGCTTACCATCAAGCTATTTTCACTACTGAGAACCCATCTTTGGCCTATTTTCCACCATCGGAGAAGGAGAAGGAGCAGCTCGGAGCTCGGAGCCACCGACATCGGACCAGCGCAACGGACTCCACCAACCTCTTCATCAGAGGTAATACAAATACAAAAAAATTTTATACATTTTCTTGTCATTTTTATTTTCTGTTATTTACTTTTACTGTTTTAGGTTAATTTGTTTTCATTTACATTAATCGAACTGCTACTAAGGAATCCAGATTCCTTAGTAGGTGCTCATTAGCACAAGCTAGGGTGAAAACCCTAGCTACAATTGGTACCTAGGAAGTTTTCTAGGCATCAACATATTTGGCGCTAGAAGGAGGGAATCCAATGCATGGATGGCAGAGGAAATTCATTTGCGAGAAAAGATTCAATTGGAACTACGTTTGAAACAATTTTCCCATAAGATTTCATTCTTAAATATGAAAAACGAGAAAAAATTAGTTATGAAGAAGAGGATTCAGTACATGTGTACGCAGTCCTGTTTGAAGAAGTGGATCATTTCCATAGACATACATGATCTTACGCCGAGAAACTTGGAGGATTGTGTTAGAATTATAACGAGCAACGATATATAACAGTATGCGGGAAAATAAACATTGCAAGCAACAATTCAAGATGACACACAATTTACCCTGGAAACCCCATGTGGGGAAAACCAACACCAATGAATATCTTCATTACATGGTCAAAACCGGCCATCCAATCCAAGTGAGATAGCCAGTGCTCACCTCCAAACAACTATACAATGGAGCCTCCTCAAGCCTTATAAAGACTTAATCACATGTAATGCCATGGGACAATACCATGGGCTACAACAAACCATGTACCCAAACCATGTGCTAGACCTAAACCACCTTTGACTCAATCCAAATTCAAGGTTAACCCTACCAATCCCCCCTTTAAACTTGACTTGGAGTAATCACCAACTCCCCTCAAAGTTTTTTCCGAGGAATCTTACATACACCCCCATATCACCTAGGTCTATCTCCCGACTTTACCGGTGAGTTACCAGGGGTATGCATGCCTTACCAGGTCTTACAACCATATTCCAATTTACATGCAAACCGCTCCATTACATTTTTTTCATGTGTCTTCATGGTGACTACACCATCACCATCTGCTGCTTCATCCTCTTGCTTTTTCATGCTTGCTTCTTGCTTGTTCACTTGCTCATTTTTAGCCATGGTCCTTTTGTACCTGCATCAAAACTCTGTCATTGACGTCCATATAAAGAAGAATCCATCTATCGGATTACATGGGTCCTCAGCCGCTGTAACCGCCAGTTCTCTAGGAATTTTCTTCACATACATGGCTCATCAATCTTGGTCCCAACACTAAGATTAACCATCTCACATTTCTCCCACAATCGAAGACTCAACCTCTCTGATCCACATCAAGTTAGGCTACGAGTACACCTACCACCCTCGTACCTACCTAATGGTTCATTCCACACTTGATGCAACATCCATTTTATTCACATAAGAGAGATACTTTATGCTTCTAGCACCTAGAGAAATTACATTCTAACCGAGAACCAAAAAACACTATTAAGATGTTGGGTACCACCAAACATGAGCCCTACAATTAATTCAAAAACCAAGTACAATATATGTGCTACAACTTCTTCATACCATTATTGTTGCCATTTACATTATTCCTTTTTGAGTAAGGATAATGCCACCAATACCATGTGCTTTCATTTAAAATCCACTTAACAACCTTTTAAAATCCACTTTTACTTTGGTTAAAAAACAAGGATTAAAAAATCCTTCCATAAAATCTAATTTTTTTTTTTTTCAAAAGTCTCTCGTAACTTCCCAAGGAACATGTTCATTTTTGCACATGTATTTAAGAAAACTATTCTTTCCACTCATAAAACATGGGATATGACGTCATCTCCTTAAAAACATTTTAAATGCTTTTGTATTTTACCTTTGTGAAGTGGGCCATTTTCACGGCTTCACTTCCTTAACGATTTTAGTATGGCAGAATTCTTCATGGATCATTCACCACTTTCAGTCAAGTTCTTTTCCACGGTTATTTCTCTCAAATCCGGGTGACCTCCACCAAAAAAACGCATGCATTTGTCTCTTGAAAAAAATTGGTGTGGACTTTGACTATTGGTTGTGGAGCTGATTTTTCATATCCAGAGATATTATTCAACTATGTTTGTACCCCTGAGAAAAAAATTTGGGATGTTTGTTTGCCAACAGTTTTGCGGATCCATGGTATTGGGCTAACCGTAGTATTTTCCCATTGTACTTCCCCTATAAAAGAAAAGCATTGTAATACCGCTGGGGTATGCTATGGTATTGTATTGTAGCATTGTAAACAATCTCTGTGATTGTGTGAGAGAGACTGTGAGAGCGTGAAGAGGAACTACAACGGTATTGCTGCAGCTTGTATCCCTTCATCTTTATGGACAGTAATAAAAGGACTGGCAATTTCTGTGTGGAGGTATCCCATCATTTGGGTGAAACATGTTATATCTGTGTCTCTCTATAATGTGTTTAATGTGTTTTGCATCTTGTTTAATGATTTAACTGCATAATTTTTATTTCTCTGCGGTCTTGTTTCTAACAATTGGTATCGAAGCCAAAATGTATATTTGGCTGGTAAACTCACATGAAAGAAGGGTTCCTAGTTCGAGTGGGAGCAATGGTAGAAGAGAGAAATTTTAGGGTCAAGAAATTTAATGGCTAAAACTATAAGTTATGGAAGATGCGAATGGAGAACTATCTGTACCAGAAGGATCTGTACCTACCATTGGTAGAAAAAGGAAAACAACCAGCGACTATGAAGGATGAAGAATGGGAGGTTCTTGACAGAAAGACATTGGAAACAATATAGTTGTGTTTAGCGTCATTGGTGGCTTTCAATATTTTGAAAGAAAAAAAATAGAGGGTGTGATGAGCGCATTAGGTAAGCTCTACGAAAAAATCTCAGCTTCCAACAAGGTATTTTTAATGAAGCGTTTATTTAATACGAAGATGTTGGAAGGTGGATCTATTGCTGACCATTTAAATGAGTTTAATACACTTACCGATCAGCTAAATTCTGTAAAAGTGAACTTTGATGATGAGGTTATGGCTCTTCTAATCTTGTACTCATTGCCAGAAATATGGAATAGCTTGGTCATGGTTGCAAGTAACTTTGTTCCTAGTTCAAACACTCTTAAGTTTGATGATGTTGTTGGTGTTATTCTTAGCGAGGAAATGTGAAAAAAAAGTACGGGTGAGACATCAGGTAATGCGTTGACCATGGAGAGCAGAGGGAGACAAAATGAGAGAGGAAGGAGCCCAAGAAATCGAAGCAAGTCTAAAAAGGGCAGATCCAAGTCCATATTAGGAAAAATAGAGCGTTGGAATTGTGGTGAGAAAGGACATCTGAAGAAAGACTGCAGAGCACCAAAGACGAAAGGTGAGAGGAATCAAGAGACTACCCAAGAAGCGAATGTAGCAGGTGATGTGTTACAAGATGCTTTGATTCTTGCATTAGATAATACTGGTGATTATTGGGTAGTAGATTCAGGGGCTTCATCTCATGCTACACCCCATAGGAAATTCTTTCATGATTATGTTTAAGGTGATTTTGGACATGTTTTATTGGGGGATGATGAACCATGTAAAATTGTTGGAAATGGTAAGGTACGGATTATGTTAAATAATGGAAGTGAATGGATGCTAAAATATGTAAGGCACATTCATGCTATGAAAAGAAATATGATCTCAATAAGGCAGTTGGGAGATAACGGTTGTTTGTCTACGTTTGGAGAAATGTGGTGGAATATCATTAAAGGATCACTAGTAATAGAAAAAAGGAGATAGGGTAGGTACATTATATTTATGTCCTCATAATATTGATTATTCTATCTCTGTAGCTTCCACAGAAACAGGTGCGGTGTTGTGGCACCATAGGCTTGGCCACATGAGTGAGAAGGGGATGCAGATTCTCCAATCAAGGAAACTACTTCCAGATCTAAAGCAGGTAAGTTTAGAATTCTGTGAGAACTGTGTTTATGGAAAACACAAGAGAGATAGATTTCTCAGGGTTGGGAAACAAAAGAAGAGTGAAAAGTTAGAGCTTGTCCATATAGATGTATGGGGATAAACTCAGGTACAATCTCTTGGTGGCTCTCGTTATTATGTTACTTTGATTGATGATGCAACTAGAAAAACTTGGGTTTAATGCATTAGATAGAAATATGACGTGTTTGATACTTTTAAGAAGTGGAAAACTTTGGCTAAGAATGAGACAGGAAAAGGGTTGAAATGTCTCAGATCTGATAATGGAGGTGAATACTGCAATAATGAGTTTGAGAGTTATTGTTCACGCAAAGAGATTCACAGAGGAAAGACAATCCCTGGAACACCACACGAAAATGGTGTGTCAGAAAGGATGAACAGAACGATCATGGAGCATGCAAGGTGTATGAGATTGCATGCAGGGTAACCCTTACAGTTTTGGGCCGATGATGTAAACACTATTGTTTATTTAATAAACAGAGGGCCTTCAAGCACTTTGGATGGTGGAATTCTAGAGGAGGCATAGATAGGTAAACAGGTAAAATAATCATTTTTGAGAACTTTTGGTTGTGAATCATTTTCCCATATTGATAAAGATGATAGAACAAAACTTGAAGATAAATCCAAGAAATGTACCTTTATTGGATACAGGGTTGATGATTTTGGTTATCGCTTATGCAGTTTTGAAAATTGCAAAATCATTAGGAGTAGAGATGTAGTGTTCGATGAAAATGTTATGTACAAAGATCAGTTGTAGGGAAAGAAAGTGGAAAAATAAAACACAGAGTACATAGTGCTTGATGAAATAAAAGAAAATGAAGTTCCTAAGGCACTAGAAAATCAAGAACAGCAGCAGGTACCTGAAACTCCTGCAACTGTAAGAAAATCTACCAGGTTAAGTAGACCCCTGAACAATTCTCTCTGTCACTATATTATTTATTAATGAATGATTCTAGTGAACCAAAATGTTATGAAGAAGCAATGCAGGTAGAAACTAGAAAGAAGTGGGAGCAAGGAATGGATGAGGAGATGGACTCATTGGTAAGAAAGCAGACTTGGGATTTGGTTAAGTTGCTTGTAGAAAAAATGGCATTGCATAATAAATGGGTTTATAGGTTGAAGGAAGAATATGGAGGCAAGAAGTGGTACAAGGCTAGACTTATTGTAAAGGGGTTTGCACAAAAGAAAGGTATAGATTTTGATGAAATATTTTCTACTGTTGTTAAAATGACTTCAATTAGAACTATTTTAAGTCTAGTGGCAGTAGAAGATTTGCATCTTCAACAATTAAATGTAGAAAAAAACTTTCTCCATGGGGATTTGGATGAATAGATTTATATGCAACAACCACAGGGATGTGAGGTCAAAGGGAAGGAGAATTTGGTTTGCAGGTTAAGGAAGAGCTTGTATGGCCTGAAGCAAGCTCCAAGGTAGTGGTATTTAAAATTTGATAAGTTTATGAAAAAAAAAGGTTATGATAGATGTCATTCTAACCACTGTGTTTATTTCAAGAGGCTAGATAACAGAAGATATATTATCTTGTTATTGTATGTGGATGACATGCTTGTTGTAGGGTCTAACATGCAGGATATAAATGTGCTCAAAATAAAACTAGCTAAATCATTTGCGATGAAGGATTTGGGTGTTGCAAAGAAAATCCTTGGTATGAGAATCTGCAAATTGACATTGTCTCAAGGTGAGTACATAGAAAAGGTGTTACAGAGGTTTAGAATGTAGAATGAAAAATTGGTTAGTACACCTTTAGCCAGCCATTTCAAACTAAGTAAGGAGATGTGTCCAAAGACACAAGAAGAGATAGATTACATGTCCAGGATCACTTCTCTTCTCTACTTGCAGCATCCTCCTGCGACCTCTCCCATGGATCTGTTCAACCATTTTCTAGGATCTGGAAAACAACTTCTCCTTAATGTCATCTCATAGGATTTCTTCCAGTAGATCATGACTTTACAAGGTCTTTTCCTTACTGCATCATATCTGCAATGCCATATTTAACAGGCCAATTTTTTTTCTCACGGGTGGGATCCCATAAACCTTCAGTCTAGGGGTGGACCACCCCTGGGCCCCCCTTAGCTCAACTGAGAATTCACAAGTCTTCTACAAGAAATTTGTTTCCTTCACACAAGCTCCCTGAGCTCTGATACTAGTTATTAGGGTTTTAACAAGCAAAAATATATAACAATATGTGAGAAAATAAACATTGCAAGCAAAAATTCAAGATGACACACAATATGCCCTAGAAACCCCATGTGGGGAAAACCAAAACCAATGAAGATCTTCATTACATGGAAAAAACCGACCATCCAGGCCAAGTGAGCTAGCCACCACTCACCTCTAGGATAATATACAATTGAGCCTCCTCAAGCCTTATAAAGGTTTAATCAAATGAAATACCATGGAAAAATACCATGGGCTACAACAAACCATGTGCCCAAACCATGTGATAGACCTAAACCACCTTTGACTCAATCTCGAGTCAAGGTTAACCTTAACAGATTGAAAGTAATCCCTGCACTACCCAGAAGGCAGGCTCCCAAGAAAAAATCCCCGTACACACGAGATTCAGTGCTTGTAGAAAATTTGGAAGAACTATTCAATTTATCTCTACAGGAAATCATTAAACCCCTTGATCAGTTGGAACCAGATTCCCCTACAACTTACTAGATTCCCCTACAGCTCAATTTTTCCCACATTCTCCACCAAAATCTCCACCTCAAATTATGGCTGCAGCTATTTATCAACCCACATGGTGGTCCAGAATTCCACTCAACCTGGTTTCACCTTTACATGATTTACCTAAGCACCCAAAATGAGTGTTACCAAATTTTGATCCCAGAAAAGGTATTTCTGCAGAAGACCATTTTTTATTTATTTATCTCGCTCTGAATCTTTTAAATGTTGAACATGAAGATATTGTATGCAAATTGTTTCCATATACTTTTCAGCCTAAAGCGTCTTCATGGTACTTTAGTCTACAAGCCAATTCAATAACAAACTGGGATGGTTTTAAAAGGGTATTTATAAGTAAATTTGGCAATCAAAAAACTGTAGCTACCCTTATGAAAGAGTTATTGTCTATGAGGATGGAAAGGAAAGAAAAGGTTCAATATTTCAATAAGATATTCACTACTTTATTAAATATTTTTAGTGCTGCAACAAAACCAACTGAAGAGCCTTTGATAGAATATTACACCACAACACTTTATCCTCCCATAGCAATGTTTGTAAAAAGAGCAGTTAAAGCTACATTAGTAGAAAATTATGAAGAAGCCAAGAAGGCAGAGTTTTATATGGACAATATCACACGACATACTCTAGAACAAGAAGTGAAACCAACGGCTAGTAAGAAGCCTTTTCTATTAACTAGACCCAAGGAAGACCATTCAAATAAATTGGAAAATGTGGTCAAAATGGTGCAGAAATTATCAAACAAGATAGTAGATCTCGAGAAGGAGAAGGGAGATAGTTCATGAAGAAAGCCATTCAAGCCCTACTACAAAGAAAGGGAAGAAAGTGGACAGCCCAAACCACCTCTACTAAATTATGTTGTTTTGAATTTTAATGAAATTGGCATGGATCATTTCTATACATTTCATCAAGAATACCACTCACAAAAAAGTTTCCCACAATGGATAAATTCAATGACTTTGGTAATGAATCAATTATTAGACACCCAATTGACAGATTTGGAAGAAGAACATGGAGAAACAAATGAGACATAAAAAACAAATGAAGAAACCACATTGGTATTATGGGATTGGGCACCTAGAATGGGATTGAGTGAGGATGAATAGGCTGAGGAAATTCAAGTGTCATCAGTAAACATTACAACTAGGAGTAAAGGACTGGTATTGGATCAAAGTTTAGTGTTTCCCAAGATAAGAAGAGCAAAGGAAACCATGAAGAAAATTATTGGCACCACTCAAGCACAACATAAGGTGAATCCCATAAACATGAAAGAAACAAGCCCAGTGATAACTAAACATGTGAAAGTTGTGGCGAACAAACCATAAATTATAAGAAAATACGGAGGAAGTTAATATGGGATACGACATTGTGGAAGATATTAAGAAAACTAAAGCGAATATTTCATTGTTTGAATTATGCAATCTTCCTCAGCAAAGAAATAAATTATTAGAAGCATTTGACCCTCAACCCAGTAGTACCTTAGAGGATGAATCAGACACTGAGATAAATGAAGCAAGCATTGGTGGTAAATCAAAATCTCAGACTTTTCCTTTCCTATTAACGTTTGAAAATTTTAACCACAATTTGCATAATTATTTGGTAGATTTTGGACCCTCGCCCAATGTTATGCCACTTTATATTTGTAAAAAGATTAATGGTCAACCGACACCATCCCCTTCAAAGATTATTCAACTAGATAGGTCTGACGTTAAGGTCATAGGGGAGATGAAATATGTGCTAATAAGATTGTCTGCAGATTCGTGAGTTTTCCAATTCATAGATATAATGGTAGTGGATATACCTGAGGCTTATAGTTTGAAATGGAGCAGGGACTGGTCTACGAAAATCAATGGATATTTTGCGATTGATTGGTCTCACATGTGGCTGCCTTACCAGAATAGTTAGAATCGGATTAAGATACTAAGGGAACCCCATATGATACAAAATGTGACTCGGTTGGAAGGAAAGAATGAACCGGTCAATTTCTCATCTTCGGTTTTGGGAAATTACTTTCTAGAGCTTGAACCAGGGAATTATCGAGATGAGGAAATCAGTAAAGAATTAGACATACAATCCGATCTCCTTCAATTTTCACGAACTGATGATATTTATTGTAATATAGTAAACTTAGTTACTAATGTAGGAGATGCTACTAACCCGATAGATTTTTAATTTTGTATTTTGATGATTCTAAAACAAAAGAGGGATTAGGGGCTTATTGTGTCCTTGTTGATCATGAAAGAAATAAACATTACCTCTATTGTAGGCTAGAGTTTGAATGTACAAATATCACTGCAGAAGCTCTAGTTCAAGGTTTCAAGAAATCCATTGAGTTAAATGTAAAAAAATTGAAATTTTTTGGTGACTCTGGACAAAATCTCTTTCAGCGACAACTTAGAGAAACACACCCTAAGCTGGAGCCTTTGATCCAAAAGGAGCTGAAGGAGCTTGGCCTTTCAAACTTCAATATTTACAAGGACATGAAGAAAGTATTCCTATAAACGACCTTGTTCTCAAACATTACTTTACCTAGGATTTTGGAACATTTTTGTACATAAATAAAAACTTTCTTTTCTTTTCTTGTTTTTCTTTAGTTAGTTTTTCTTTTCTGATTTACTTTGATTCGTATTTTTCTTTCTATTTTCTTATAATAAACCAACTCAATATTGGACACTTGGAAATATAGGAATCTGAATAATCTCTCAAGTATTTGAAAGCCAAGAACTTCTTACGGGAAAACATGTGTGGTTAAATTTGATCAAATATGAGATTCTTTAATAATTGACAAGATTTAGAAAGGGAAGTTAATTTCAATTCCACATTGGAGTCATTATAAACCTTGTAAAATAACTAAGGCTCATGTGGAATAGAGTACTATCTCGAGGCTCCGTCCATTCTCACACTAAGATCTGTCTTAGGAAGCTTACCACGATAGACCCACAGAAAGAAAGTAGGTCTGACTGATGTATGAAATTCAAAATGATCCCATGCTACAAATTAAAAGCCAAAAGGATTATGCTAAAGAGTCAAAATTCCAAGACAAACAGTCTACATCAAAGAAACAACGCTGAAGGAATAAACCTTCAGATCGAAAGGGTTGCTTAAACAGGTAAATCAAAGAGGTTCTTCTTCATCCATGAGCTTGAAACACTTTTATCACTCACACAAAAGGACATTATGGATGGAAGAACCCATACCAAATTCTCAAAGTGGAAGAAGCAATCAAGGAAGACTCAGAAGACAAATGTTATTTAAAAGAAATCATAAAAAATAATGCTAATAGCATGGGAATGAGGAACAAATGAATGCATCCATCTAACCTTGTTACAATCTTGTGGAGTCATATCTAGTGGAAACCAAAACACATAGAAAAAATGAATTTCATATTTTGTCCCCAAGAGAGTTATCAAGACTCCTAATCCTGGTTACCCTACTCCCAAAAGATGACAACTTTCAATGTGATGCACAAAAAAGTACATCCCTAGATAAGTCTAGTATTTTAAATGATCTTGGAGAATGCATTGAAGAAATTGTTGTATATTCGCAATCTAGTACCATGTAGCAGTTTTGTTTTCCAAATATAGTTTTTTCAGAAATCTCTGTTCGCCAGCTAGTCACCAAATATTGCTGCTGCATTGATTGCTTCCCTAAAAAAATTTCATTTTAGGGCCCCTCCTTAGTATTTTTATTGAAATCTTACTTAGACTAGTTTTCCATGTCTAGAGAGTCCATCCTAAACACTTAGTTCTTTCCCAAAAGTTGAGCAAAGAAGTTTTGGCTAAGTTAAAATCATGATTTTTCACGGACATATCGGAGAAACTTTGACCAGTTTCTCCGATGAATCGGAGGAACTCAACCAGTCTCTTCGACACGGTCGGCTTGGACAAAAGAAGTTTTGGTAAAACATCGTTTCAACATAACTCAATGAAATGCACCGACACTATCGGAAGCATATCACGAGGCACCTCTAAAATGATTAAAGAGATCAGTGAATGGTATCAATATTAAAAGTTGCCGAGATTTTTGTAACAGCTCAATTTTTTCAGCCAATATGGTCAATAGACAGAACGACACAAAATCCAATCAAAAGAAACTCATGAGTTTTTGCCGATGCAGTTGGAGGTGTGTCGGAGTCTTACTGGATGCAAAGTTTCGGGTCGACTCAAAGTCTCACACCAAAACATCTAGAGAAGACTTGTGAGATTTCTTCGAAGCGCGGATCTTGAAACTTGTCAAAACAGTCGCATGCCTCGAAATCAGTAGAAAAGGGATAAGGTGACCGATACAATCAACATGACTCAGGTTTTCCCACCGACATCGTCAGAGGAGTTTGGTAAAGATTACCGATCACAAAAGTTGTTGAGTTTTCGAAACATCTCGGAGTCTCACTCCGAAACGGTCGGAGAAGACTTCTATGTTTTCTCTGAAGCACAAATATTGAAACTTAGTGAAACAGTCGCACATCCTGGGATCAAAGAAATCAAGATAATGATGCTGATGTTATCGGCATAATGTAAACAATATCACCGAAGCGGTCGTGCTAACTTAAGCGTATGCATCTATACTGTTGGCATCACAAACCTTGCTGCAGTGATCAAAATGTTTTCACGCCAAACAAATTTTTCCTAACAACCGTATTAAATAATCCAACGACCACATTAATGCCTTTTTTGTTCATTGTTTTTTGCAATACCATTATTTCTGTGTTTTCTACAATGATGCATGTTTCTTAGCATTAATATCTTTGGTTATTTAAAACAACTATGCTATTACTAATTCACTTCTCATTTTTGCATTTATGTATCACATGTGTATTTTTCACCAAGTCAGATTAGCCCATTAAGAAGAACGTGAAATAGACACACAAAAAAGGGATTTTTAAAATGACTAAGAACTGACACGCATGGAGACGCAGTTGTTAATACATGAACTGACCTTGCAAGTATTGAAGCCAATGAAATGCAAATTCATTGCTAAGGAGGCTAGCACATGGGTTGTGTATGTTTCCATTAAAGCAGGGCCCACATAAATTTCGTCTCTTATGGAACTGTTTGCATTTTCCCATGTAAAGCACTAAAAGACAAATTGTGGGAATTTCTCTGGTTAGGGTAGGTCAAAGGTCACAAAATGACAAATTCAAATGGTATTAAATAGGGGTAGAAAGTACAATAGAAGTATTTTTGGATGACATAAGAGAGGTTGGACTATTTTTTAAAATAACTAACACTTTGCTAATAAGAAAGATGAATTTGCTAGAACAAAGCCCTGCACAGAAATTTGCTTGGAATGTGTGGAATGCATGATGTAAAATTGCTTATTCTTTCTTCTATACATTATACTGTGAGATCGCTCTAACTTCTTGGAACTAATTCTTTGGTTATGAATGGATTCATTGTCTATGTAAATGTATGTGTAATGAATGAGTAATAAATGATTTCAATATATGAGAGCTATCTTTGGTATTATTTCTACTGTGAATGTGATTATTATATTGGAACAACTACCTGCGAAATTAGTATGAGCAGTTACAGTATTGTTGCAGCTGCAACATTTTCCCAAAATTCAAAAAATTTCGGGACCCTCCTTTCACTTATTTTTTGTGTGTGATTTTTTGATTTGGTTTGATGTTCCGCAGAGAGACTATTTTTTATGCCTGAATGTTTCACTACTTGTTTTAAGTTTTACCTTGCCGTCGGAAGCGTTGTGATGTTCAAATCGGAAGTTTAGTCACCTGGGCGCCCGCCATTGCGGAGGAGTAATAAGAAACCGAGTCCAACTATTTTCTCTGATGCCTTTATTCACTTATTCATCTAAATCGACTGTCATTTGGAATCCCGTCGGGACATATTGTCTCTAAGTTTTCCGCAGTTGCGGATAGCACATCACCTTAACTTTTTTGATCCTGCCGTTTCATTTCATTGATCCTTTATTTTTCGGCATCCATCGTTGCGGCTTTGAAAAGCGTTGTCTTTCCGGTGGTTTGATTTTACTTTTCCATGGTTTTCTTGATTAAAGTTATTTTGGTTTTTCCTCCGATTTTGCCATATGTGAAACTCGATGTCTTTTATTTTTCCGTCGTTGCGGCTCTTCATCCTTCCATAGTTCCTACGTTTTAATATTGAGAGCTCCGATGCAAGTATCATTTGGTTTCTTTCCGATGCCTCTGCAGTTCTCCCAGCTGTTTCATCGCCCGACGTTACGAGAGGCAATGTTGATATGCTCTCCGATCCCATGTTTTTTTTACCGCCCGATGATTTTCTCCCACCGAGTATGGTTGACTGGGGATATATATATATATATATGGGGTCGGGTAGATTATTTTATTGTTGTTTTGGACTATCTCTACGCTGTCCTTTTCGCTCGAGCTAACCATGACCCTCGCTGTCGGTACCCTCGTTCCTAGGTGGCTCCGTCATGGAAGCTCAACAGTTTTCCTCCCACCAATCGCGCAGCAGTGCTAGGTAGGCCCTTGTACTCATTAGCCCATTCCGTTCGACTGGACAAGTTATTTTCTTGGTTACGTGGTTAGGGTTTTCACCTAGTTTTCTGTCGTGACATATATATATATGAGGTGAGTATTGTGACTGTTAGTAGGGGAATTATTTTTAGCCTGCAAAGTGTTTTCTTCCGCGGCCGCAATGGCCTTTTACCCTGCACTCGATGGTTGGGGAAACTGACACAGACGGACATTACGTTGTTTGCACCAGTTTTCCCCATTTTATGTGTAATTGTTCGGGGAAATTTTTCGTGGTTTGCCTGGGGAATGGCGAAGTTTTTCCACTGGTACGGTCACCTGCGTCTTTCAAACCAAGACCTCGTCATTGTTTTCAGTCCGCGGTTTAAGAGTGCCCCGGTCCACGGTCGAATTCGAACCCGAACCAGTCTGGGGTAGTATAGCATCGCCCAGCCTAAGATGGACCGTAGAATGCACACAGATAGTGCTATCTCCTGAAGCACCCCCTTTGAGTTGCTAAATTAAGCGCCACTGGTGTTCCGTGTAACATAGTGGTCATGGCGCCCAGAGAAAGCTCAAGATTGTTTCAATTATGATGTAGACCTTGTTTTCCCACACTCGAACTGTTGGTTCCAATTTTTGGGCAAGAGCATGTATTGAATGAATTTTGCTCATTTTTCATTAATTGCAGTCATGTTTGATGCAGACGAGGCAAAACATTTTATATTGTTGTCTTAATCTGTAAAATTATCCAAAAACTACTTAGCAGAACCTAAAATACCTTTCTGTACATGGCAGGGAGATTCATCGGAACTTAAAATGTCTAAGCATCAAAAGAAGAAGGCCCCCGCAGTCGAGGAAGAACCCGACATTGAAGTCATCACTAGAGTGGAATATATTTATGAAGACACCAAATGCATAATTGGTGCAGAGCCGGAATATCAGTGGGGAGAAATCTACAGATTGATTACGTGCTGTGAGGTGCCTGACATAGGCTTCGAGGAAAAAAATATCTATGTCAACATAGAAAGGTCTTCATTAATGAATATTGCTACGAGACCTGAACTCTTTCCTTGCTCTGAAGTGATTGGGTGGATTCTGCCCAGGGTAGACGTGACCACCATGATTCTAGAGAATGTTGATAAACAGGGTTATGCTTCCTACAGCCCTAGATATGTAGCCCTGGCCTACCACTTCCCAGAAGCACAAACATATCTAACTGAAGATTGGCTGAAAATAATCAGGATGGATCTAGTTGAGACACTCAAAAGGATGCTCACGCTTGGAAAAAACTTTAGTACCAGGCCAACTGGAGAATATGACACCTCGAGCCTAAGAACCCCTTACCATTTTATCGCCTTGATGCTTAATAGGATTTTTGGGAGAGTTCATGGAAGAAGCTTTAAATTAGAGTGGGTACCATTAATTTTTTATGTTGCAACACAAGGGACCATTTTCAATTGGGCTAATATTGTATCCAATCGCCTCTCGGCCTGCATGGCATCAGCACTAGGAGGGGTGTACCAAAAGAAATTGGAGTTCTATATGAGCTCCATAGTGATTGATTGCATACTTTGCAATCAACCCTTCCCTAACCTAAGATGCATCTAGGATAGGGAAAGATCACCCATCTACTCAGCATATAAGCCACTGTGGGCCCATAAATACCACAGTCACTACAGGGAGGTGTGTGAGCATTTCATTATGCCATTGTATACCCTTATTTTCTTAAAAGAATGTGACTGCATGTCGGAGGAGGCATTGCAGGTGATTGAAGAGTATGTCGATTATTACTTGACTGAGGATGGGCTCTATTTCAGAATGTTTGGAGGCTCTAGAGCACCCTCACTGTTGTCGAAGTATGCGACAGACTATGTAATTCATAAAGAGGCAGTCAGGCAAGTATTTCTAGATGGCATAGGAAGTTTATTGTTTGAACATAAGAAGGCAGCATACCCACCTTTTCCTTTCAGATTAGGGAGTTACAAGTTCACTATAGTAAAGAAGGCCGATGAATTTGTAGAGGAGTTGGAGAAGTTCCATTTTGGGGAGATGCCATTCCACAGGAATGGCTCCCGTAATAAGGTTGCAGAGCACTGCAAGGAGGCTAATGTCCATTTTGAGTACACCAGCCATTGGGACAGAGAAGAGTCCAATTTTCGTAGTGCTCTAAACATAACAACTTCAAGGAGAAGATTTAAAAAGAAAATTACCACTAAAGGTGGAAAGGGACAGGACGAGCAGACCAAGGCTGAGGAAGAGGAAGCTAGGAGAAGAAGCGAAGAAGCTCAAAGATTGGCTAAAGGGAGAGGAGGAGGAGAAAAGAAGAGCGGCACAAGAGGCAGCCAGAAAGGCAGAAGAAGCTGCCAAGATCGAAGAAGAAGAGAGAAAAAGGAAGTTAGATGAGGAGCTGAAGAAGCAGGAGGTAGAGAAGATGAAGCTGACCCAAACAGTGATAGAACAATCAGCCTCCGATGCAGCAGACATTCAGACCCAGGACGTGGAAAAACCCAACATTCAAGACCCTGAAGTACCTACTGTCAGCCCACCAGGACATTCTATGGTCCCCACCCTTAGACTCATCCCCTTTGAATAGTAGAAAGGGGAAGAAGTTCCTGATTTTAATACTATATTTTATGATAAAGAAAAGAAAAGGATAGTAAAGAGAACCGAGAGGAAGGTTGAAACCGAGGGGCTGTCTGGTAAGATGATAAATGATACAACCATTGTTTACGGGACAGATAGAGACCCCAGGTTCACTATCAAAGCAGGGGCTCCATTAATCCATGCTTCAGAAGACAATGTAGATAAAATAATGACAGATCTGGAGCAGTCAAAGAAGTCTTCTGCTCAATTAAAAGATACATTGAGAAAGGAAAGGGAAGAAAACAATAAGTTAAAAAGAAAATTTGAAGACATACCAAGAGAAATCAAGTCTTCAAAGGCTGAACTTCAGGTTCTCCAAATAGAGAGAAAATTGATGGAAAGTGCCCAAGAATGTCTGGAGAAAGTACAACAGGAATATGCAGAGTTGAGGGTAGAGAAGGAACAGCTGCTAGATAGGATAAATGATCTAGAGTTGCAGAAGGTTACCTTGGAGGCGAATGAGAGGAAATCACAAGGGCAAGAGGAAAACTTTCAAGAGCAGATTACCTCACTAACAACAACTTTAGAGGAAGCCAAAGAGCAACAGGTTGATCTCCAACCTTTCAAAGAACACGTGTTGGCACGAAGAGCCAAAATGCTTCAGCTGCAGGTGTCTATAGAGGAGGATAAGATGCAGGGTTTTGCAGATAGACAGCCGTTTGGAGGAGATTTTGGAGACCTCCTCATATTTTTTTGACCGATCTCAGGACATCATGGAAGTCCTGACAGCAAGGATGGAAAGACTAGAAATGAATGAAGAAGCTCCTACAGAGCTACCCTCAAAAGATCAACAGGCCCTTAGGCAAGACTACGAATTATTGGAATTTTCCATCAACACAGCCGAGGAGTTCAAGAAGGCTGTTAGAAAGACAAAAGGGGCATGTACAAAATTCTTTAGAAGACTCCCGATTACTTATAACCGATGCCAGGTAGAGGCAGAACAAAAAATAGATGCTTTTCCGGACCACAACCTGTTTGTGGAAATTTTGCAGAAAAGGTACCAAGAAGATGAAAGAAGAATACAGCACATTAAGGCTTTAGATGAACAGACCTTAAGGAATGAGGTAGATCATTCCGCAGTCAGTGTGCAGTTATTAGAAGATCAATTTCCCTTGAGTGCAGCCAGAATTGAATCCATCAAGAACCAGGCTGCAAAATTCGAGATAAATATTCGATTCTTGGAACCTTCTGAATTTGAGAATATTGCTTCAGAGGCTTCAGTGTGGATGAAATTTGTGAATAATCCCACGGGGCCCTCATCATGAAAATTTGTTCACTTTGGCCACATGATTTTGTAATTTTTGTAAACACTTAATGAAGGAAAATTTTGGGAGGCGAAGAGTTGGGGAAGCCCAAGAGTTATTTGTGGGCAGCCCAACAGTCTTATTCTTTTGTATAAATATAGAGGACTTAGAGGAAAAAATCACTTTTTCCTAGTGAGATTAGTGTAGGAATATTGTAAGAAGAACTATTTCCTTTTGCAATAAAGAATTACTGTTTACCTATCGGAGAAAGTTTGGTGCGATGTTTGAATGTTTTGCTATGGATTGGTTGAAGAGGAACTATTTTGTTTTCAGATTTTTGTCCACTAACTGTGAGATCGTTCTGACTCTTAGGACCTATGTTCTTGTTTGAATGATTTCTGGTTTATTCTGTGAAATTACCACCATGAGTAATGAATGCTGTTCATAAGCAATTGGCTATCTGATTGTTTAAATATCTTTGATTGTTCATGTGTTTTGGGAAGAAATGTCAGCTATCTGTAATTTCTCTTTATAATGCACGCACAATATACATTAATCATTAATAAGTTACAATTTGGATCCCTGGGGATAGGTAGATAGTTAGATTTACTTTATTATGGTGTGTGTGATTTAGATGCTTGTGAGTTTTAAGACGAGAGGTAAGAACCTGCGCATCACATTGTGAATATTCCTGGCATTCTTTATCAAGTCTGCATGTTAGATAGGCACTTGACTGGGGAGAATCCCTTGCTATTGTCGCCTGTGAATTTTCAAGCCTCAACAGTTTTTGGCGCTAGAAGGAGGGCCACCAGTGTATGGCTGGCCGAGGAAACCCATTTTCCCAAGAGTACCCCACCAGCGATATTTTGGAAGCTTTTGTCCTGACCCAAGTACTTATATTAGAAGACTTAGTGGTGCTTAGATTTTGGAAGAACTTGTAGAAGCATACTTACAAGAGTTGGTTCCACCTTGGAAGCAAGTAAGCCCGGTTTCACCTTACGGTGCTCCTTATTCAGGCTCTTGTGCTTTCACCTCCACTCATGGCTGGTATAAATGCGAATCAGCCCAACCCACCACCGACTTGGAAAGCCAGATCACCTTTGAACCTAACACCTCCATTGCATAACCTACCTCAAGCTTTTGAGAAGTTGCTGCCTAAGTTTGATTCTGATGAGAAAGTTGCCGTAGATGACCACATGCAAAGCTTCTATTTGGAAATAGAAGGGTTAAGGGCTGGGGAATATGAAGATGTGGTTTGTAGAATTCTCCCACATACCCTTAAAGGCGCAACAACATCATGGTATTTTGGTTTTCCTGCAAACTCTATCCCCGATTGGGACACCTTTGAAAGGATTTTTAGAAGTAAATATGTATCCCAAAAGACGCATGCATCACTAATGAAAGGTCTAGGTGCTTTAAAAAAAGAAAGGAATGAGAAGGTACATCATTTCACTCAAAGGTTTTCAACTTACCTCAAGGACTTCTCTGAAATTGACAGACCCTTAGACAAGGTCCTAATTGAATATTATACCTCAACTCTGGGGCCTGAGTTGTCCATGTTTGCCAAAATGAAGGTCAAACCTACGTTAGCAGAGACTTATGAAGAGGCAGAAAGAGTAGAGGCTGAAAAGGAAAGTATAGAAGATTATCCTGCACAACATGGAGAAAAAAATGTCAGGAAAAGAACTTCATGGTTGTCTAAGCCTACAGAGGAGCAATCACATGATTGGGAGGGAATGCTAAAAATGATTCAAAAACTCTCCAACCGAATAATAGATCTGGAGAAAGAAAGGGAAGTTCAGAAAACTTATAAGCCCTACTATAGAAAAACTGAGGATAACAACCAATTGAAGACCCCTCCACATAATTCAACATCGATGAATCTCACAGAGGTAGGGGGGGACAATTTCTACACTTTTCACCAAAAACCCCATTCTAAAAAGAATTGTCCTCAATGGATAAATTCGATGACATTGGTAATGAATCAGTTGTTGGATTCTAAATTGACTAAGGACAGTGGTGAAGAGAAAAAGAGTTTTTAGACCATAGAAAGACAGGATAATGATACCATGTTTTTATGGGATTGTGTCTCGATGTTTGATACAGAAAAGGGTACTTTTAAACCCGAGAACATACCAATAGCAACAAAAGACATGGATCTGATAAAACAATTTCAAAAATTAAGAAATTGCAAAAGAATGTTGAAAGACAGTTAAATGACAATATTGAAGATGAAGTACCCAAAGTTACTACTGTCAGCCAGGAAATGGAGCAAATCAATGAGCATGCCAAACTTATGGAAGGACAAGTAGATGTTAACAAAGGGAACATTGAAAAGACTAAGGAGACTAAAAAAGAAATCCCCAATGAAAATCAACCGGTAGAGGAAGACATCGAACCAAGTTGGGAAGAAAAGGCTAAAATCCCACCTTTCCTTTTGACTCTAGAAGTGCTAAATCATAATGTGCATAATTGCTTGGTAGATTCTAGATCATCGATAAACGTTATGCCACTTGTATTTTGCAAAAATATTAATGGGAAGCCCAGGCCCATAACCTGGGAAGTAATTCAACTAGACAGAACAAGTGTCAAAGTAGTGGGGGAAATGAAGAATGTTCTCATTCGTCTGTCTGCAAACAACACGATATGTCAATTCATTGATATTATGGTGGATGACATACCGGATGGTTATGGGCTTAATCTAAATCGAGATTGGTCTACCAAGCTAAAGGGGTATTTTGCCTCAAACTGGTCTCATTTATGGTTACCTCATAAGGGCACCCCAAGTCAAATCAAAATTCTGAGAGAACCTTACATGAAACATACCATCACTAAGCTGGGGGAAGGAAATGAATCTGCTAATTCTGTTCTAGGAAATTATTTAACGGAGCTTGAACTAAGATATCATGCCAGCAATATGATTGACATTCGACCTGATCTCCTTCAACTTCCTCAGGCCGATAAGGAGGACTGAAGATCAGTAGACATGATTTCGATTTCAAAAATAGTACAATTAGACCATGGATAGGTATTTTTCCTGTAATACAGCCTAGCCCCTTGATTCATTAGATTTAAGAATTTTCAGGGGTGGGCACACATTTTGTTTTCTTTAATGTTTTGTACATAAATAAGTTGATGCTGTTTTGTTTTGGTTTAACGCTTTGTTTCTAGTTATTTTGGTTTTGAATAAAGAGGCAAACTTTTGGTTGCATGGGAAACATCAGGGTTCTTAATTAACTAAAATCTTGAGGAAAAGACTGGGCATTTTAAATAATGGAATGTATTATAGTAGGAAGTTTTCCTAATTTCCCATGCACTCATTGAAGCCCTACTTAACCCCTGTAAATAACTCAGAATTAAGAGGTCTGGAATACTATTTCGAGGCTCCATCCATTTCACATCTAAGATGTCCTAGGGAGTGATGGAAAAGGGCCCACAGAGAGGAAGCAAGGTAAACAGTTTACTATATATAAATGATCCCATGCCATGATTTCAAAAATCCTAAAGGCTATCAAGAGTCAAAACTCCTTAAAGAAACAATACATATCAAAGAAAAGTAGCAGAAACATGAATTTCAAATTGCCAAAAGTTCTTCTCCGTCCGTGAGCTAAAAAGTAAATTCTTCTCTCACACAAAAGGACACTATGGATAGAAGAGCTTGAATAAAATTCAAAAAGAAAGGAAGATGGAGAACTCAAAAGAACAAAAGCTCAAACGGCACAAAAGTGCAATTGGCATGGGAATGAAGAACAAAGGAATAGTGTTGTTTATCAAGAGTCAAAACTCCTTAAAGAAACAATACATATCAAAGCAAAGTAGCAGAAACATGAATTTCAAATTGCCAAAAGTTCTTCTCCGTCCGTGAGCTAAAAAGTAAATTCTTCTCTCACACAAAAGGACACTATGGATAGAAGAGCCTGAATAAAATTCAGAAAGAAAGGCAGATGGAGGACTCAAAAGAACAAAAGCTCAAACAACACAAAAGTGCAATTGGCATGGGAATGAAGAACAAAGGAATAGTGTTGTTTACCATATGTTACGATCCTATGGTGTCCAAGCTAGAAACTACCTAAAGACAAAGGTAAAATAAATCTCACTTATTAGGCCTCAAAAGAGTTATCCGGACCTGCAAATATTTTGAGTATTCCCATTCCCCAAAGAATGGGATGCTTCTCGATGATTTAAATGCATGGATTTTCCATATTAGGAATACAAGCATCTAGAAGAATTCAAATTTTGAGCTAGACAATCTTTTACTGGGAAGAAGTTAAGTCAGAAATCTGGGGTTCACCAGGTAGTCGCCAATTGTTGCAGCTGCAACATTTTCCCAAAATTCAAAAAATTTCGGGACCCTCCTTTCACTTATTTTTTGTGTGTGATTTTTTTATTTGGTTTGATGTTCCACAGAGAGACTATTTTTATGCTCGAATGTTTCGCTAGTTTTAAGTTTTACCTTGCCGTCGGAAACGTTGTGATGTTCAAATCGGAAGTTTAGTCACCTGTGCGCCCTCCATTGCGGAGGGGTAATAAGAAACCAAGTCCAACTATTTTCTCTGATGCCTTTATTCACTTATTCGTCTAAATCGGCTATCATTTGGAATCCTGTCGGGACATATTGTCTCTAAGTTTTCCGCAATTGCGGATAGCACATCACCTTAACTTTTTCGATCCTGCCGTTTCGTTTCATTGATCCTTGATTTTTCGGCGTCCGCCGTTGCGGCTTTGAAAAGCGTTGTCTTTTCGGTGGTTTGATTTTACTTTTCCGCGGTTTTCTTGGTTAAATTTATTTTGGGTTTTCCTTCAATTTTGCCATTTGCGGAACTCAATGTCTTTTGTGTTTTCGCCATTGCAGCTCTTCATCCTTCCATCGTTTCAACATTTTAATATTGCGAGCTCCGATGCAAGTATAATTTGGTTTCTTTCCGATGCCTCGGTGGTTCTCCCAGCTGTTTCATCGCCCGACGTTACGGGAGGCAGTGTTGATATGCTCTCCGATCCTGTGTTTTTTTTACCGCCCGATGATTTTATCCCACCGAGTATGGTTGACCGGGGATATATATATATATATATATATATGGGGTCGGGTAGATTATTTTATTGTTGTTTTGGACTGTCTCTGCGCTATCGTTTTCGCTCGACCTAACCAGGACCCTCGCTGTTGGTACCCTCATTCTTAGGTGGCTCTTCCATGGAAGCTCAACGGTTTTCCTCTCGCCAGTCGCGCGGAAGTGCCAGGTAGGCCCTTGTACTCATTAGCACATTCCATTCGACTAGATGAATTATTTTATTGGTTTCGCGGTTAGGGTTTTCACCCAGTTTTTCATCGTGACATATATATATATGAGGCGAGTATTGTGACTGTTAGTAGGGGAATTCTTTGTATCCTGTGGAGTGTTTTTTTCTGTGGCCGTTATGGCCTTTTACCCTGCACTCAATGGTTGGGGAAACTGACGCAGATGGCCATTATGCTGTCTGCAGCAGTTTGCCCCATTTTATGTGTGGTCATTCAGGGAAGTTTTTCGTGGTTTTCCCGGGGAATGGCAAATTTTTTCCACTGGTCTGGTCACCTGCGTCCTTCAAACCTAGACCTCATCGTTGTTTTCAGTCCGTGGTTTAAGAGCGACCCGGTTCACGGTCGAATTCGAACCCGAGCCAGTCTGGGGTAGTATAGCATCGCCCAGCCTAAGATGGAACATAGAATGCACACATATAGTGTTATCTCTTGAAGCTCCCCCTTTGAGTTGCTAAAGTAAGCGCCGATGGTGTTCCGTGTAACGTAGTGGTCATGGCACCCACAGAAAGCTCAAGATTGTTTCAATTATGATGTAGACCTTGTTTTCCCACACCCAAACTGTTGGTTCTAGTTTTTGGGCAAGAGCATGTATTGAATGAATTTTGCTCAGTTTTCATTAATTGCAGTCATGTTTGATGTAGACGAGGTAAAACCTTTTATATTGTTATCTTAATCTGTAAAATCGTCCGAAAACTACTTAGCAAAAACTAAAATACCTTTCTGTACATGGCAGGGAGATTCATCGGAACTTAAAATGTCTAAGCGTCAAAAGAAGAAGGCTCCTGCAGTCGAAGAAGAACCCGAAATTGAATTCATCACCAGAGTGGAATATATTTATGAAGACACCAAATGCATAACTGCTGCAGAGCTGAAATATCGCTGGGGAGAAATCTATAGATTGATTACATGCCACGAGGTTCCTGACATAGGATTCGAGGAAGAAAATATCTATGTCAACATAGAAAGGTCTTCATTAATGAATATTGCTACGAGACCTGAACTCTTTTCTTGCTCTAAAGTGATTGGGTGGATTTTGCCCAGGGCAGATGTGACCACCATGATTCTGGAGAATGTTGATAAACATGGTTATGCTACCTACAGCCCTGGATATGTAGCCTTGGCCTACCACTTGCCAGAAGCACAAACATATCTAACTGAAGATTTGATGAAAAGCATCAGGATGGATCTAGTTGAGACACTCAAAAGGAAGCTCATGCCTAGAAAAAACTTTAGAACCAGGCCAACTGGAGAATATGACACCTCGAACCTAAGAACCCCTTACCGGTTTATCGCCTTAATGCTTAATAGGATTTTTGGTAGAACTCATGGCAGAAGCTTTAAATTAGAGTGGGTACCAATAATTTTTTATGTTGGAACACAGGGGACCATTTTCAATTGGGCTAATATTGTATCCAATAGAGCCTCAGCCTGCATGGCATTAGCACTAGGAGGGGTGTCCCAAAAGAAATCAGAGTTCTATATGAGCTCCATACTAATTGATTGCATACTTTGCAATCAACCCTTCCCTAACCTGAGAAGCATCTGGAACAGGGAAAGATCACCCATCTACTCAGCATACAAGCTACTGTGGGCCCATAAATACCACAGTCACTACAGGGAGGTGTGTGAGCATTTCATTATGCCATTGTATACCCTTATTTTCTTAAAAGAATGTGACTGCATGTCGGAGGAGGCATTGCAGGTGATTGAAGAGTATGTCGATTGTTACTTGACTGAGGATGGGCTCTATTTCAGAATGTTTGGAGGCTCTAGAGCACCCTCACTGCTGTCAAAGTATGCCACAGACTATGTAATTCATAAAGAGGCAGTCAGGCAAGTATTTCTAGATGGCATAGGAAGTTTCTTGTTCAAACATAAGAAGGCAGCATACCCACCTTTTTCCTTTTAGATTAGGGAGTTACAAGTTCACTATAGTAAAGAAGGCCGATGAATTCGTAGAGGAGTTGGAGAAGTTCCATTTTGGGGAGATGCCATTCCACAAGAATGACTCCCTTAATAAGGTTGCAGAGCACTGCAAGGAGGCTAATGTCCATTTTGAGTACACCGGCCATTGGGACAGAGAAGAGTCCAATTTTCGTAGTGCTCTAAACATAATGACTTTAAGGAGAATATTTAAAAAGAAAATTACCACTAAAGGTGGAAAGGGACAGGACAAGCAGACCGAGGCCGAGGAAGAGGAAGCCAGGAGAAGAAGCGAAGAAGCTCAAAGATTGGCCCAAGAAGCTGAGGGATGGCTAAAGGGAGAGCAGGAGGAGAAAAGAAGAGCGGCACAAGAGGCAGCCAGAAAGGAAGAAGAAGCTGCCAAGATCGAAGAAGAAGAGAGAAAAAGGAAGTTAGATGAGGCGCTGAAGAAGCAGGAGGCAGAGAAGATGAAGCGGACCTAAACAATGACAGAACAATCAGCCTCCGACGTAGCAGGCATTCAAACCCAGGACGTGGAAAACCCTGACATTCAAGACCCTGAAGTACTTGCTTTCATCCCACCAGGATAGTCTATGGTCCCCACCCTTAGACTCATCCCCTTTGAACAGAAGAAAGGGGAAGAAGTGCCTAATTTTAATACTATCTTTTATGATAAAGAAAAGAAAAGGATAGTAAAGAGAACCGAGAGGAAGGTTGAAACCGGGGGGCTATCCGGTAAGATGATAAATGATACAACCATTGTTTACAGGACAGATAGAGACCCCAGGTTCACTATCAGAGTAGGGGTTGCATTAATCCATGCTTCAGAAGACAATGTAGATAAAATAATGACAGATTAGGAGCAGTCAAAGAAGTCTTCTGCTCAATTAAAAGATTGACTGAGAAAGGAAAGGGAAGAAAACAATAAGTTAAAAAGAAAATTTGAAAACATACAAAGAGAAATCAAGTCTTCAAAGGCTGAACTTCAGGTTGTCCAAATAGAGAGAAAATTGATGGAAAGTGCCCAAGAATGTCTGGAGAAAGTACAACAGGAATATCAAGAGTTGAGGGCAGAGAAGGAATAGCTGCTAGATAGGATAAAAGATCTAGAGTTGCAGAAGGTTACCTTGGAGGCAAATGAGAGGAAATCATAAGGGCAAGAGGCAAAGCTTCAAGAGAAAATTACCTCGCTGATAGCATCTTTAGAGGAAGCAAAAGAACAACAAGTTAATCTCCAACCTTTCAAAGAACATGTGCTGGCATGAAGATCCAAGATGCTTCAGCTGCAGGTGTCTATAGAGGAGGAAAGATGCAGGGTTTTGCAGATAGACAACCGTTTGGAGGAGATTTTGGAGACCTCCTCATTTTTTGTTGACCGATCTTAGGACATCATGGAAGTCCTGATAGCAAGGATGGCAAGACTAGAAACCAATGAAGAAGCTCCTGCAGAGCTACCCTCAAAGGATCAACAGGCCCTTAGGCAGGACTACGACTTATTGGAATTTTTCATCAACACAGCCAAGGAGTTCAAGAAGGGTGTTAGAAAGAAAAAAGGGGCATGTACAGAATTCTTTAGAAGACTCGTGATTACTTATAACCGATGCCAGGTAGAGGCTGAAAAAAGAATAGATGATTTTTCGGACCACAGCCTGTTTGTGGAAATTTTGTAGAAAATGTACTAGAAGATGAAAGAAGAATACAACACATTAAGGCTTTAGACAAACAGACCTTAAGGAATGAGGTAGATCATTCCACAGTCAGTGTGCAGCTATTAGAATATCAGTTTCGCTTGAGTGCAGCTAGAATCGAATCCATCAAGAATCAGGATGCAAAATTCGAGATAAATATTCAATTCTTGGAACCTTCTGAATTTAAGAATATCACTTCAGAGGCTTCAGCATGGAAGAAATTTCTGAATAATCCCGCGGGGCCCTCATCATGAACATTTGTTCACTTTGGCCACATGATTTTGTAATTTTTGTAAACACTTAATGAAGGAAAATTTTGGGAGGCGAAGAGTTGGGGAAGCCCAAGAGTTATTTGTGGGCAGCCCAATAGTCTTATTCTTTTGTATAAATATAGAGGACTTAGAGGAAAAAAGCACTTTTTCCTAGTGAGATTAGTGAAGGGATATTGTAAGAAGAACTATTTCCTTTTGCAATAAAGAATTATTGTTTTCCTGTCGGAGAAAGTTTGGTGGGATGTTCGAATGTTTTGCTATGGATTGGTTGAAGAGGAACTATTTCATTTTCGAATTTTTGTCCACTAACTGTGAGATCGTTCTGACTCTTAGGACCTATGTTCTTGTTTGAATGATTTCTGGTTTATTCTGTGAAATTACCACCATGAGTAATGAATGTTGTTCATAAGCAATTGGCTATCTGATTGTTTAAATATCTTTGATTGTTAATGTGTTTTGGGAAGAAATATCAGCTATATGTAATTTCTCTTTATAATGCACGCACAATATACATTACTCATTAATAAGTTACAATTTGGCTCCCTGGGGATAGGTAGATAGTTAGATTTACTTTATCATGGTGTTTATGATTTAGATGCTTGTGAGTTTTAAGACGAGAGGTAAGAACCTGCACATCACATTGTGAATACTCTTGGCATTCTTTATCAAGTCTGCATGTTAGATAGGAACTTGCATATCATACTTTAAGTCAAAAAATACAAAAATATATACGATGGATCAGGCCGCAACCGATAAAACCTTTTATTTTTGTTACTTGACCTACGGTAGCCGGACGGCAAACCAGACGGATTCCCTACACCAAACAATCACGGGCTAATTGGGAAGGTTGACTGGGGAGAATCCCTTTCAATTGCCGCCTGTGGATTTCCAGGCCTCAACAAGTATATTACTCTAATTCTAAATTTTCTCCCTGCAAGGATAGGATAAATTAGAATAGGATATATTATCTCAGTCTTAGATTTAGAAGAATAATTGAGAAGGAAGGAATTGTAAGAAGAGAGTTAAGAACCTAAGGATCACTTGTGAGGTTTTTGTTTATCAATTATATGCATTTAGGAACTTGCATCTCATATTTAAAAAGAAAATTATATAAAAGGTGTACCAAGCCATAACTGGTAAAGATTTAAACAACTTAATATATGGTAGCCAGACCGTTAATCGGACTAATTCCCCACACCAAACGGTGGACGATGTAATTGGGATTTGCGTATCGAGGAGAATCCCTACTGTCGGTACCTAGGAATTTTTCCAGGCATCAACAGAAGACAAGGTCCCACCTTCTCTCAGAGTTGTCGAGTTAATTAGATGCTTATTTCAGCTATTTGATTTTTTGTGTGGGATCATAGTTTGAATTTCATTTGGTGTGTTGCAAGAGTGTGAAGATTAAGCATAGGATTTTTTAGTTTAATTCCTTTGGTGTGTTGTAACAGTGTGAAGATTAAGCGTAGGATTTCTAAGTTTAATTTCCTTAGTGTGTTGAAACAATTGATTGAATAGCGTATATTTTTCTTTCTGCGAGTGTATGATTGATCATTGCTAATACATTGTTCTTTGCTACTGTGTTCCTTAGTTTTTGAGAACTACTGATCTGATAATGGAATATGAATTGATAGAATGGGAAAGTTACTCTTCTTTATGATTAAACTGGGTGATCGTTGTGCGGAACTTTCTCATGGTAGTGATTTTGGAGTTAACTTCTTGCAAAATAAATTTAATTTCTTTTTGAAGCAGTCATTCCTAGAATTAATCTTTTAGAAGGATTGAGAACTCTTTAATCTCTTGGCAACTAAATTAGTGTTGAAATGGGATTAAGCAGTAAAGCAGAGCATAGACTATACAATCAGGAATATTGGGTAGTTTAGTTGACTAATTAGTTAGTGAATGTTTATGCATAGATTTTTCATGGTTACCATTGAAATAAACATACTTCCCTGGGTTGACGATAAATATTGAGCACTTTGTTTATTAATTAATTAATGAGCAATTATAGTGACCAACATTTTGGTGTCACTATCGGGGAAGGTAATTGGTAGACATAGACAGTAGTTGAATAGTTGCATTTTGTTTATTTAGGTGCTTTGAGTTTTGAGATTGCAGGGACGATAAGACACAGTGAAGAGTTGTGCATCCTTCAATAGACCAAATGAGTTCCTACTGCAGAAACAAGGTATGCTTATTTAAGCTTGCATGAATACAAGAAGAAAAGAATATGAAATACCCAAAAGAACTAACTTTGCAAGTGGAAGAGGTCATGGTAATAATCCAGGATTAGGAAAAGTAAATTCTATTAACGAAATTATTGCTCGGGCTTATTCCTCTACCGGAGCTCGATTTCAAAGATCATATGTGGTAAGGCGAAACTCTGTTCTCCCTGGAATTGAATCATCAGTATCAACCATGGAGAATGTGGTGGAAGATCTTACCCCTATCTCCAAAAAGAGGTCCCCAAAAGATAAAGGAAGTTGTGTGGGCGTAAGGGCCCCAAAGGAATTTTATAGGATCAACGGGTATGAAGCAAAAAATGAGGAGTGGTTGGATTATCGACGAATATTGGAGGAATATAGAAGAAGAGAGGAGCAAAAAGAGAAGGGAAAAATGAATCACAAAGAGAATAGAGAACGTCAGAGGCACCCTGATGATCATGAAGAAGGGGTTGGGGGAAACAATAATGATCAACATAGAGAAATTGTTGCTACACTTGAATTCCCCATATGATAGTTGGTCGGGGTATCTTCTATGAAGAATATTTTACCCCCTGTCTTGCCTAATTTTCATGGGAATTATACTAAAGAATCATACTCTTTGAATTTGACATTCTCTGCCAAAGTTATGACTATACCACTAGTGAACATAAGTGGAAACTATTTCCTACTACCTTAAAGGGAAACACCTTACACTGTTTTATGAGCTTGGGTGGTAAGACCGTTACAACCTGGGACCAAATGAAATGGGTATTTCTTGAAACATACTAGGATTATTGTCAGACTAAGGACAGGAGGGAAGAACTATTCAAAAATATTCAGAAAGAGAATGAAATCTTGGAAGACTTTGTGGAAATACTCCTATACAATTTTCAAAGATATGGTCATGCTGATATTGGAAGGGATGTTCTCAAAATCATTTTATTGTGAGGAATTAGAGAACATTGTATTGATATGCTCAATTTCCTGGGGAAGGGGGATATCTCAAGGGAATCCTTTGATCATATTGTGGATCTTTGTTGAAGGTACTCTAGAGGGTCTTCTAGAACAAGCAGAAGGGACTGAGATGTCCTTACAAGAGCACAGAAATAAGCCATTGGTGGAGCCATGCGAGCAGAAATAGGTGATATTATCAAAAAATTCAAAACTGATATGATGAGTTTTATTTCTTCACAATTGTAAGTCTTAAAAACAAAGAAGAGGAAGGATGTGGAAGATATGGCATTGGATACATTTTGTCCGAAGTGTAGACAGAAGCATCCATTAAGGGAATTCCCTCGTGCCAAAGTTGAGGTATGTGGTCTATGTTGTTTAGGATTAAGCACCCTTGTAACCTAGGCTCTGGGGTTACCAACTTACTACTAACCTTGCAGACAATCAACTTTACCAAAGAATGGAAAGGGAATAGGAAGAAAGTATTGACTTACCTGATTACCGAAGGTTGATCCAAGCTTGATCTTCTCTCACTCCTCTTCTCTCCAAAGCTTCCAGGGATGACCTCTTTCACCTATAAAGAACAAATCCTTTGAGTAATATCTCATGCATATATATATCAGAGGTTAGATAAACAATGTATCAAACATATAATCAAATATATTCATTAACCACAATACATGATATAGACTCAACACAAGGTTGGAAGAAGAATTCTCTTTATTAACAATCAGTGAATGAGATAAGAGTACAACCCAGATTCTGAGACAAGGACTCCTCTGAAACCAAAGGACTCTAAGTTTTGTTGCTCCAAGATTTCTAAAGATATACCACCAGCATAATGTTTCTCTCCAATATTGATTGATTAGTACCCACCCCAAGGCCTCTATTTATACTTTGGGAAATAGAGTGGTTTCGAAGGCTGGGGTGGTTGAAACAGTTGGGATAGTTAAGGATTAGGGCCCAACTAATCTCATATAATCATGTTTTATATTTTTTAAATCCAAACTAAGAGGTTCGTGACTATTAATATAGGAAAACTGCGTATGACACGCGAGTTTCTCAAAGGAAACCCGCGTACGCTGGTGTACGCGGGTTGCGATGGAAATAGTCGCGTACAGTACGCGAGTTGCAATGAAGATAGTCGTGTACGCAACTGAACACTTAGAAAAAATATATAGCAAGCTGGTTTAAGGATAAATGCATCTCAAGTCATGCCCATCTATAGTGCTTTGGCAAACTTCAATCCTAATTTGTCCTTTTGTGTACCAACATAAAGAATGTCAGCACTCGGATGGAGAAGTGCCATTTGGGTTGATAACAAATTCCCCCTAATGTGTGAGGTCAGAGGGAAGCGATGGACGAAATACATTATAATCATTATCTTGGAGAACTCAGAGGTCCAATGGAGCAGAGAAAGTACCTGAAACAAATACATAGCAATTTCATATACAAAGTCATATCTGAGGATGCCATGTTCAATATACTGGAACACTAGCTCCTTTACAATATTTGAGCACATCATATGATACGGGTTGAAGACCACGTATATTAAAAAGGTGGATTAAAGCCACAATATACAATAATGATGAGTCTTCAAAGATCTGGAAACTGTGTAAGAGAAAACAACATAATCTCACGCAACTTTGGTCATAGATATGAACCGAAGGTCTTCGTCAAAAATCCAAAAGAACCAGTACAATCTAGGCCATGTGAATAAATATGTTGAAGTCGAACATGGATAGGATTCAACATATTTTCAATCAAATAGGTGATAATTGACAATTGAAGCAAAGGAATTCACCAATAATGAAAGTGAATCCTAAGGTACTGTCGTCAAAAACTCTAGGTCTTTGTCGTCAACAAGTGTTGATGAGAAACCATACTGTGATGAGGAAGGCAATAGATCCTCCAATGGATCACAAGCGTGACTAGGAACTGGATAAAGGAATAGAGACATAAGTAATATCAGATAGGACAATGATGGGATCAAGATACATATTAGATGCAGGGATAAATCCTTAAACAGTGAGCACGGCACAGAGATGACCCAAGGCAGCTTTTAACTTTGCAGATAATACAACTAGACTTATCTGTCATGTAGGAGACATGATCAGATTCCCCAGGTATAACAGACAAGTTGAGGAGTAAGAAAATCAAAGTGATAGCTGAACTGAAAGTGAACACTGAGACATGAGTATCGAAAAGTACAGAGAGTGCTATGTTCAAGGATGACATGCCACCACCGAATGAGAATCAAAAGAAGACTTCTTCCTTATCTTTCCTGTTAAATTTTAACGTGTCCAGGAAAGTCAACTCAAGTCTCTCTTCATTTTTGACAAGCTTGAAGAGAAGAGGGAATAGTTCTTGATAATGTCACTGATTCGTGGATTTTATGAGCCTGAACTAGTACATGCTCACTTGGTGTTTTCATATTTAGAGAGTCTAAAAACTCTGAAGAAGACTCCAGGGGTGTCTTTTTTCGTCCAATTTAGTCTCCTAAGGCCGAAAAATTATAAAACATACCACAGAAGAACTCTCTTAACTTTCGTAGAAGAAAAGGTGAACCTTTTTCATACTTACTCAGGGAGGTCCGAAAAAGGTTAAATTACTACCTACCTAATGCTCATTCGAGAGCAGCATATAGCTTGAGTTTTACGAGTGTGAAGGAAAGCAAGATCACTCGGAAAGATCCATTTGAGTATGAGAAATGGGGATTACAACAGTAAACTTGATGTTTTGTTCTTGTTGTTTAACGAGCATGACAAAGACATAAAGTACACTCAGAATCTTTTTCATGTTTAGGTCCAGAGCATGAAAAAGAGAAAACTGAGCTCATACTAGCTGTTCCTTTTCCGTAAATTTAGTCCCTCGGGTCCGGAAAAGTGATAAACCTATGCCTGAGAGTACTCTTCTCAATTCTGTAGAAAAGAGAGTGATCCTTTCTCGTATTATTCCAGATGGTCTAAGAAAGAGATAACCTACCACCAATGTGGATTCCCATTCACATATTCTTAACGAGCATGAATGGACAATTTTACTTGGCATTCAAGTCTATTTTGAGGAGTTAGACTGGGGCCTAAAGAAACTCCATAAGGGCGGGGAGTCTTTAAAAGGAAATCTTGTAAAAAGAGACCAAAATGAGGCTCAATTTGGTGTGAAAAATAGCTAAGAATACTCCCCTGAACCTATGACAAATGAAGCATGAGTACCAAAAGACAATAAATGTGATATAATATAGGGTACTCATGTGAGGAAAGCCCTATCCACGGAGAACAATGGCATAGACAAGGTACTAATGGTTAAAATACCATAGTGCGTGGTCAAAGTAGTATTTCTAGGGTTAAGATGGATTAGGTATAAATGCAAAAATGCATATGAATGACTAAAATCCTATCCTATATGAGCAAAAAATAACTTCAAATGACCTTAGACCTGTTACATTGAAGAAAAAAGACATGATATTAGTTTGATTTTTATAAAAAATATGAACTATAGGTTAAAACCTACTTTTGAAATAATATTTCTATAAATAGTTCAAAATAGAAATAAAAAACTCACCATTTGACTTTTTACCCAAAATAGACAAGTTTTACCTCTGCCTTTAATTGCTCGTTGTGGACAACTCGATGGACAATTCTCAAAACCGCAAGTGCCAGGTAAATCTACTCTCCATGTTGTTTCATTTGATCCAAGCAAATTTTGATTTTTGGAAAAAAATTGATGTTTTCAACCATCCTCAAAGCAACTACGTTGTGCATGTGGGTATGGTATATCAATAGTTGCGTACACGCATTCTGTACGTGGGTTTCCTGAAAGCAAGTCACGTACAATACGCTACTTGTACGAAGGATAGTCACGTACACTGCATGAGGTATGAAAAAGATATGTAAGGCCAAAATCAAAGTTTTTAATATGACGTTAATGTTTGATTATTGGCTTGTTACTAGATTGAAACATGGTGCTGGAGTGGAGGGAGAGGGAGCATGAAGACATGGACCAAGAAGCTCTACGAAATGCCCCCACGGTAAATGATTTGCGGCAAAGTGGGTTGCTGAAATTTTTTTGTACCTCACCTATGCAATCCAATGTCAGCCTATTAGAGTTTATGATAAACTATTCGGATCATGATATTGGTATGTTTGACCTACAAGGTGAGTTTCTAGAGATTACCTTGGAAGACATCTGCTTTATCTCCAGTTTGTCACAATGAGGAGCTCCAGTTAAATTGGAAGGTACCAATAGAGGCGATGGCCTTCTAAGTGTGTAGAACTACATTGATGCATATTGTGCGCCCGATACTCAAAAGAGGGTAGTTGCATCCCTATTGTTCATATTCATAGCTTTCCATTACAGGTGTTGGAAAGTACTATAGTGAGGGTTGCAGGGTCATCATCACTTCACCTTGCAACTTGAAACCAAATGAGACTTGCAGTGGTCTGTCTATAGGGAGCCCTATATGACTAGTGTTCAAGAGTGATCTTGATAATGAGGAAGCAACTCTCTGATTGTAAAAGAGGCCGACAAAAAAACTTTGGTTATTCTAGCATATTGGTGGCCTTTTTATTTGAGAGGGTGCCTAGTTTGACTCGTGCAGTACCACTACCACTTCGTTCTCCCCGTCATCCTAGATTGAGTAGGTGGAGGGAAATATTCCTCCACCAAAGATGCGATGGATCGGTTGAGAGTGTATATGATGACGAATTCTACTTATGGTGGGAGCAAAAACTACCAGCACTGGAACAGTTTCCATATGCTGGGATAGATTTCTGAGGTGACACCGACCTTGTCCTCCCTCCTGGAGGAGCATGGGGAGCATCGGGTATTTTTGTTTCAAGTTTTTTAAATTTTTATGAATTTTAGTCATAAAAGATATATACATATGTATAAGAGTTTTTAATCCTATAAAATGTTAAAATGTAGATATTGGACCAGTCCACCCTACTGGGCATCCACGTATGTATGTGCGTCCTGTGGCGGGAGAAGATCATGGCTTGATTAGGGTTCTTGAGGGAAAGCTGGCCAGGATTACCCAAAGAGTACCTACTTTGCATATTGAGCATATCCCTACCGTTATGTAGGAGCTAGTGGTTGGTATACCACTTTTTTGGTACGCCTTATGAGGCGGGTAGCTAGAGCAGTACTTGTGTACATCGACGTCGTTGAGGCTGCTGCAGCTGAAGAAGCCCGAGAGCAGGGTGATCAGGGGGACTAGGGTGGTCTAGATGACTAGGGTGGCCATGATGACCAGGGTGGTCAAGCTTAGACCTAGGATCATTTTATGGACTTTGATCCATTTTTTTATATATTTTTTGTATATTATACAGTTATGACTGGATCTGGGGATCAGAAACTCAACCTATCTATATGGACAGATATTCACATATATATATATATATATTGCCGGATTTATTTACATGTGTTTTGTAATGTATCTGTTGTATAATTTTATGCAAAATGTGTTAAGTGCCAGTCCAAGATATAATTAGCATACGCATCAGTTAATGAATTTTGATTTCTTGGAATATGATTGAATGTAATAAACTCAAAATTTCTTTCCAATAACCTAACTTGCATAAACTAAGGTAGTAAAATAGGGTTCCACACCTGATAAGCTTGATTGAGTTGGGAAACCACCATTTGAGAGTCAAGCCTGACTTCTAGTTGGGTGATGCCACGTGACAAAGCATCCCATAAAATCTCAATGACAGCCTTGTATTTGGCCACATTATTTGTAGCAGGACCTAGGAAAGTGCCTCTCGAGGCAACTAGCTGTCTTGAGGGTGAGTAAATGACCCATGCGGCTGAAGCTAGGTTATAAGTGTGGCAACTAGTGCCATCTACGAAACCTACAAACCACTCCGAAGACATCTGTAACAACCAACAGTTGGTATAAGAACAAAAATCGATGAACTATTTACATAAAATACATACAATAAAAATACAGGAAAAAAGCGCTAAGCCTAAGCATAGTACTTTTTCAAGTAGAGCCCATTTCTAGGCTCAGGCAGCTTATTCCCCTCAAAATCTATTAATTCATATGCACCTTTCTTCAAAACTTTTGACATGACCTAAGGTCCTAACCACATAGACCTAAATTTCCCTACCCCCAGCGGTTCTTTGTCTTGGTCCCAGAACAAGACCAGCTCCCCTTCAGAAAAAATCCGAGGTTTGACCGATTTATCGTATTGATTTTTGACCCTATTTTTATGATCCTCGTTTGTTGTCAGCACATCTCTATGCTGCTCATCTATATGTTCTAAGTGTAACCAACATTCTTCTAGCTCAGTTGTATCAGGTAACACATGAATAGCAATATTTAAGGACGGGATTTCACATTGAACCGGGGTTACCGCTTCCACTCCGTGAACGAGTTGGAAAGGAGAGAACCCTGTAGTAGTTTTCACATTGGTCCGATAAGCCTAAAGTGTAGGATACAGTATGATGTGCCAATTGGAATGGGCTCAATTAATAGTGCGCTTGAGAATAGTCTTCGAGGTTTTACTTACAACCTCGACTTGACTATTCGCTTGAGGGTAGAAAGAAGATGGATGCTCTTGTCTAAACCCTAGCATAGTGGTCAATTCAGTCATCATACTATTTTGAAAGTGATTTCCATGGTCAATGACAATCTCTTTAGGGATACCGAACCATGTGATAATTTGGTTGAAAACGAAAAAGGCTGCAGTTTCCCTGTCAGCTTTATAGGTGGGCATTGCCTCTACCCACTTTGTGAAATAATCAACAATGACAATGATATGTTTGTGCCCCCCAACTGATACTAGGTTCCACATCATGTAATCTATCCCCCACTTAGTGAAGGGGCCCACTGAGATGACGAGAAACAATGGAGCAGGATGCGACCGCATCTTTCTAGTGTAAAGCTAACAAGGATGACAGTGCTTCATGGCTTCCACACAATATTTAAAGATCGTGGACCAGAAATAACCGACACATAAGATCTTCTGGGTCGTTGCTAACCTAGATCAATGTGTGGAGAACCTCCTAAAATAAACAATCAAAATGCATGATATAACAGAAATATTGGAGCACAAAAGAGATTTTATTGATCGCGGGCCACTTCGAGGGGGAAACCTCCTTTGAGCAAGATTAATACAAAATAACTCTTCGATGCTTTCATTAGCCTCAATGCATACTGATATACTAAGTCTATTCTAAACAACTATTACCCCCCATGAATGTGGGATAATGCAACATAATAACTAGACAACTTAACAACTATTACTTACTCCCCATGAATGTGGGATAATACAACATACTGATGGGACGAATTACAAAGCATATGCGTCCGATAAAATATACTAACAAAATAAATAGGAGGGTTGACACGGGTTCTTAACATCCCCTCCCTCTTAAAAAAAATCTGTGTCCTCAAAGATTTAGATGTGGAAAATGTTGCTGAATCTGAAGGAGAGGCTTGTAGAAGGAGCAAGTCGACATAAGTCGACTTGAATGAAGACCGACTTAGTCAGCCGACTAAGTCGGTCGGCCGACTAAACAAGATTGATTAGTCAACTTAACTAACAGTCGTGTCGGTTCACTGAACCGACAGGTAGTTATCTTTTGTAACTGTTTGTAACTAGTATATATTAGGCTGTTGAGCCAAGAAAGAACTCAGTTCAGTTTTGTGCCTTGTATGAACTCACTACATTAATATAATATGTTTTCTATCTATTCTTGTCTCTTGTCTCTTATTTATGGTTATGTTTTAGTATGTATTATTGGTAACCTTATGTGATCTGTGAGATTACAACATTGGTTCCGTTGCCGGTAGTACATGTCTAAAATATAGGCTCACATATGATAACAGAGCAGGAGATCAAGGATTGGTGGAACCGTAAAGTTGTAAACTACTTGCAAAATTATGCCCGACGAAACAGATTAACAGTCGCTGAAGCTAGAGCCAGATTTTTCACAGAGACACATGAAAAATTTGTCAAGTCTGTACCACAACTGTTGAAGCAGCTTCTGGATGAGAAGACCGGACGCGACTAAAGAACAGCAGTTGCTAGATAAACTATTTTGAGGGGGATGTACAAATATATCGGAGTGGTTTGAGAAAATCACCGACGACTTCTGTGAGGAGCGAGCGGTCGAAGACAGGACGTCAGTGGAAACTGTCAAAGCACAATTCTACACAGATTTCACCGACCAATTCTTGTGCTCCTTGCCGACCTTGCTGTTCAAATTCTTGATAGAGAAAGGAGCAGGACACATCGTCGAACCTAGACCACCCCTGTGCGCACAGCCACCAAACACCAACTAGGCAGAAAAGCAGAAGCAGTGGGAGAAATTTATTGCAGAAAGGGAGTGGGAATACTTCCTGAGCAAGTGAGTCAAACTATCTGGGCTTTCTAAAAAGCGTTGGGTAGGCTATGGGGGGGTAGTTGGTCATGTGTCGAAGGTAGAGTATAGTGGATCCTAATCGACCTAAAGAGGACAGCTGTCACCAGTAATGAAAAGTCGACCGAGGGGAAATCAAAGGTATAGTATTGTAGGAAAGTATGTCAGACATTAAGAAAATCGAAAGGGATGTAAGACAGTAGCGAAGGGAAGCCAGACGAGAAAGAACAGCAGAGCTGCATCAAAGACAAAACCCTAGGGAGACCGACCGTGAGGAGATTCCGCCAGAGTCGGGTCATGACCGACACAGAGAGGGTGTAGAAGAAGAGGCGGCACCTATGGAAGAAGAAGCATGGATAGAGCAGCCTGAAGCTCTCCAAATAACTGTCCCCGACCAAGGAGTAACCCTTTCCCCAGTAAATCCACGTACCACAATACAGACTATTATTGAATATGACCTCCGACTGCGAGCTAGTGACATTACTATCTGGAGCCGACTAGGTGACGAACCATTCCCGGGACGACATCTTGTTATATGCCGACCGCTGGAAGGGAATTGGGTGACCTTTCAAATGGCACCATCCTTTCGGAGTATCCACTTGCTCTTACCGACACATGAAGGAGCACCCCCCTTGCCACATACAGCTTTCAAAGAAATCCAAGAGTCAGACCTGAGCACGCAAAGTTCCAGTGGACCATCGACAATACAAATCCACAACAATCCACTGTACGACGCAAAATCAACCACCGACGGAGGCACAAGTTTCGTTGACCAAAACTCCTCAGGCTCGACTATATCGTCGACCCCACCTCTTTCACCACCAACCACACCCCCACCTCCGCCGCCGTCAGATAGCAGTGACAGCGACTCAGACATGGGTCACGGAACTGCCCACATTCCTCTCTACGAGGGGGATGAAGACCCTAGACGACATTGGTTCGTCTGCAAGTCCATCTGGGATGCAAACCAGGTGAAGGATGAAGACAGACAGATGGCTCAGTTCGCAGCAGCCTTACAGAAAAGGGCTCTGACCTGGTTTATGACCTTTTCATAACGGAAACCCAGAGCAACGAAAGCTGAAATTAAAGCACAGTTCTTATCCTTTTTTAAGACCCCAGACGCTAAGCACCTAGCCGCCAAAAAGCTCAAGACAACGCAGCAAAAGCCAGGGGAGACTGTCCGTGATTACGACAAACGCTGGAAGGACCTGTTGAGTCAATTAGATTATGTTATTGATGAACAATTGCTAATTCAATGGTTTCTTGCAGGCTTATCACAAAAAATATGTAGACACATCAGTCTGGAAACATTCAAGACATATGAAGATGCGCTGACTAAATCTCTGCAGGTGGAAATGGATGAAGATATACCTGCCTATCCGACAGACCACAGGATTGAAGAACAGCTGGAAAGTGTCCAGAAGTCCTTGAAAGAATTGTCCCTCAAAAATCAAGAAATCTGGTGTACAAAATGTTCGACGGCCGGACACACAAAAGATAATTGTCGACATGAATACAACCGACAAGACGTCCGATTTGTGCAAACTAAAGTCTTTTGCGATATTTTCCAGGAAACCGAAGATCATTCCATGAAGGAATGTGTGTTTAACATGAAGAATGCAAAAGCTTCCTGGTGCGCCATTTGCGAGACAAAAAGTCACAATACGGCCGACTGTCAACTAAACCTGAAAAATAGACAGAACTATCAGGCGGTCTACCAGATGAATGCAGTGGCGCAGAGCAATGAGAAAAATAATACTAACGACCAGAACAGGCAACGACAGGAAGGACGACGATATGAGCACTGGTACGACAATCGACGACAAGGGTTTGGAGGAAGAGGTTGATTCGTTGGGAATCGTGACATCCGACCACGTCGATCTAGCCAGTGCTTCATCTGCTATAAGGAAGGACACAGATGTGCAGACTGTCCTTACAAGGACAGAACTGAACTTAAATTCTATACGCATTGTGGGGTAGGCGATCACTCTCTGGAGGATTGTCCTACCATGTTAGAAAAAATTAATAATAAGAAGAATTTTAATGTCTTGTCTTGTGTACAAAAGCATGATATATTGACCACTAAAAATCTGCATATTGTCACTCGTTAAGGCACAAAAACGGGCCCTGATAACCCACAAATTAGTAAAATTAAAAACACAAATGGTTATCCGGATCCTCTGAAGGAAAAAAAAACTTATCAAGAAGCCACACACATATTTCAAGACATTGCATAGCAAGAAGATATTATTACCAGTCGACTTAGCACGACACAACAATTAACACATCTCATCCAAACCGACAAATCCGTGGCCCAGTTTATTGATTTATTACACGAAATAAAAAGCACTAACTGTGGAAAACAAACTAAGAACATTTGTAACCTCAATCAAAAATATAAAAACGATGTCGACTCACTTGTCGACCTAGAAATCGAAGGTTATCACTTCCGACAAGTGGTGCTCGATTTCGGGTCTCAGGTAAATATCATGACCAGAGATACATGGGAAAAGATGGTCCGACCTCGACTCTATGAATTAGGCATTTACCTAAAACTCGCTGAACAAGGCCTTATTGAACCCATTGGGGTCTGGAAAGATGTCGACACGACCATCAAAGGAATCTCGACTAATGTTGATTTTGAAATCATAGACCCGAAAGAAGGCTCTAGCTCCTTCCCCACATTGGTTGGTCGACCTTGGGGACAAAAGATGAAAGCCTCCATATCCCTAGAAAAAGAACGAATTAAGTTAAAAGGAAATGGTCAAAGAGTCATCGTACCCATTAACCCTTCTCTAGGAGCACCTTGGACCGAATCGATTGATGAGGAAGTTGATATCAGACAGCTTTACCAGATCCATAATAATACGGACTATACCGAGCCAAACATCTATGGGGAGCTTCACTTAGGTAACCAAGACTCAATTGGTTACAATTCAGATGCTGAATTATATGACTGGGAGATGGAAAAATTATGAAACACAAGCAAGAGGGTGCTGGACTATACAAAAAGTACAGAAAAAACCCACCCGACAGTGCTTCACTGTATCGATTATCCCCAAAATATTTGAAAACAAAATCAGGGAACAACCTACATTACAACTGACCAATTTACATAATACCCAACTGCCCAAGTATAAGGAGAGAGAATCCCCAACAATGCACCTTGAACAAGTATCTAAAAATATTGGAGAACATGGAAGACTGCAAAGCTTAGTGGAAACATTTACAGGTCAAGCAGCTAGATGGTGGAACACCCATCAGACAAAATTGCAGACCTGGACAACTGCTTCAACTTTCTTTGTCAAACAATTTGGTGGGAAAAAGTTAACTCAGGAAGCTCAAATCCCTATCTTTTTCCAAGGCCAAGGCCCAGAAGAACACATCAAGCTTTGTGAAAAGGAGTGGAGACGGCTTGGACACAAAGATGAGCGAGCCTGGCCACATTTGTTCCCTTCAACCCTAGCCAACTTGCCTACTAAATGGTATAAAATGGAGGAGGCTAGAGGAGAAACCTTTTTTTGGCCTGAACTTAAAGAAAATTTTATTAAGGACTTCTAGTTCAAACCTCAAAATGAAAAGTTGGCTGAGCCAGCACATCAAATCAAAAATTTTCTTCAACCGACAGATAAACAATTCAACCACGACCATCGACAAATCAAGGACTGTAACAAGATACAAGCTGAATCAAAATCACAGTCGACACGATTACACTTGGAAAATGAACACATAGAAGGTAAGAGCTTTAGGTGGAAGACCAACCACATTGAAACAACCAAACCAGTCTACTCAATCCTGAAAGTTGAAACCATCGACAAACCAGACTTAGACAGAATGACTGCAGCCGACTTTCCTACAACATTCTCACAGTTTAAAGAAGGAAGTCAGCCGATCAATGAAGCTAAAGCACTAGAGTGGCTGGATGCCAAAGTGAAAACTAAGGAGGTCGACATTTCAAACGACTACCGTCCAAAAATAGCTAAGATTGGAGACTATTGGAACGAACACCAAACCACCGAAATCATCAACTTACTGAAAGAATTCCAAGATGTCTTTGCAAGGGATTACAAAGACTTAAAAGGGTTAGTACAAGAAATGGGAGAAATGAAAATATATACTAAACCTGATGTCCGACCTGTCAAGAAACAACCTTACAAACTAGCTCATAAGTATAAGGAGATAGTTAAGAAGGAAATAGACAACATGTTAGCAGCAGGAATTATTTACCCCATCGACCAGTCGGAATGGGAAAGTCCCATGGTCGTACAGCCAAAGAAACATGACCCGACTAGGTTAAGAATTTGTGTTGACTTTAGGGAGCTCAACAAAGTCACACTCACAGATCCATTCCCCACCCCCTACGCTGATGAAATCCTGAATGAAGTTGCAGGCCATGAATGTTATTCTTTTACAGATGGATTTTCGGGATATAACCAAGTACCCATAGCAAAAGAGGATCAAAAGAAGACAACATTTGTATGTGAATTTGGGTCCTTTGCATACAGAGTTATTCCTTTTGGGTTGAAGAATGCACCTGTAGTATTCTCATGAATTGTTGTCAAAACATTCCAAGAGTATATCTATAAGACCATGGCAGTATACTTCGACGACTGGACCATATATTCCACCCTAAAGGATCACTGCACATGGCTCTGACTTATGCTGGAGAGATGTCGACAGATAAAACTCTCCTTAAATATTAAGAAATGTACTTTTATGACTCCCATTGGCATACTCATAGGGCATATTGTCTGCAAAGATGGTATAAAGGTCGACTTTGCCAAAATAAAAATCATCCTTGACCTAAAACCCCCAATAAACCCTAAACAGGTCCGGGTGTTATTGGGCCATACAGGATACTACAGGAAATTCATCAGACATTATTTCGATATGACTTACCCTCTGGAGGAACTGCTAAAAGACGATCAGGAGTTTATATGGTAGAAGGAATGCCAAATATCCTTCGACAAATTGAAAAGAAAACTGGTCGAAGCACCCATACTTAAATTTCCAAACTGGTCGACTAAATTTCATGTACATATTGATGCATCAGGCATTGCAATTGGAGCCATCCTTACTCAACCAGGGGATGATGGGATGGATTACCCTATTGTATACAGCAGTCGAAAACTAAATAAAAATGAAAGGAACTACTCGACCACTGAACGAGAAGCCCTAGGTATGGTCTTTGCTCTCCAGAAGTATCGACATTACCTATTGGCCAACCATTTTATATTTTATACCGATCATCAAGCTTTGAAGTACCTTGTTAATAAACCCCTTCATCATGGACGAATCTGTCGATGGTTACTTCTTTTTCAAGAATTTGAGTTTGAAGTAGTGGTTCGACCAAGAAAGCTAAATGTCAGACCCGACCACCTATCACGTATCGACATAGGGGAGGAAGCGACCGGAATCGATGATGATTTACCAGATGCACATCTATTTCGCATAAAAGCAATACCTGAATAACTAGAAGAAATCGCTCAGTTCTTGGATACAGGTCAGGCACCTGAAGGACTGAACACCAAGAAGAAACAAATCCTAGCTATGAAGGTTGCACCCTACAGCCTCATCAATGGATTTTTGTACAAAATGGGGTTAGACGACATTCTAAGACGTTGCGTACTCGACCATGAGAGAGAATCAATCATGCATGAAGCACACTATGGACCTGCAGAAGGACATTTTCAAGTGGATACAACTGCAAGAAAAATCCAACAGTCAGGCTTATGGTGGCTGGACATCCACAAGGATTGCAAAAAATTTGTTAGTCGATGTGATAGATGTCAATGACTTGGTCGACCTCTACCGAGCACAGAAATGCCCTTGATATCTGTAAACCCTAGTCTCACATTTGAACTTTGGGCTATAGACTTCATAGGACCTTTTCCTATCCCAGCCAAACGATCAGGTGCCAGATATATTATCACGGCAGTGGAGTATGTCACTAAATGGGTAGAAGCGGAACCTGTCGATACATGTTCAAGTGAGGTAGCTGCTAATTTTATCTACGATAACATTATCACCAGATTTGGATTCCCACTCACATTGATCAGCGACCAATGATCACACTTTATCAACAAAACCATCGAACACTTAACCGACCAGTTTCACATCGACCATCGACGAAGCACTGCATATCATCCTCAATCGAACGGCACCATTGAAGCTTTTAACAAAACACTAACCAAAGGGCTAACCAAAATATGCAGCACCGACAAAGACGACTGGGATGAGAAAATCCCTCCGGTTCTCTGGGCATATAGGACAGCATATAAGCGGTCGACCAATCAAACACCCTTTCGACTAGTCTACGGGAAGGAAGCAGTCATCCCCCTACATTTCCAACAGCAGACACCTATTATTGCACAACTACTACATGTCGATGTCGAACAAGCACAAAAGGACCGACTATTTCAACTCATTAGGCTAGAAGAACATCGAATCATGGCTATCCAGCATCAGGAAATTCACAAACAACAACAGAAATCCTGGCACGACCGTAACATCAAAAACAAAAACCTCTTGGTCGGCGACCTTTCTTTACTGTATAACAGTCGAATCAAGGGCAAACCCAAGAAATTACACACAAAATGGATGGGACCTTACGTTATCGAAGAAATACATACCAACGGTTCAGTCTGACTGAAAACGTTACAGGGCCTAGTATTCCAGAAACTCGTTAATGGAGCCCGACTCAAACGCTACAAAAACTGGAAAAAAAAAATCAAATAACGACCTTAACCGTCAACCAAAACCTATAAAAAGACAGAAAAATTCCAAAAACAAAATAATACATCCGACAACAAACCATGACAACAACTCACTACCTCGACCACCGACATCACTACCATCGACCATCTTCGTCGACCAGTCAGGCCGACCGTTTTCACCCACGACACCAACCATCGACCTCGAATGTCCCATCATGCATTGATGACATCGAGTGCTGAAACAAATCCTCCATTAAGTCGCACTCGAGTATTGCAGCTGGACTGTCAAGTCCGCCATTAATACACCCATTTCGACACTCAACCCCATCCACGCCTATAAATAATGGACCATCAAAGGTTCATTCACCACGCCCATTCCCATCAGAGCACCTGCAATCTCAGTCGACCAAAGCACAAGAACCCTATCAAAACTCTGACCAGTCTGACACAATGGCACCGAAACTAACCAGAGCTGCGGCCAAGGCAAAGGAGTTGCAAGCCGAGGACACCCCCTTGCTCAACAGACTCAAGAACATAAAAAATGAAAAGGTCCAGGAGGGCCCATTTCAGAAAATCTGGCAAGAGATCCAAGAGTGGGCCTTTGTTGACAACCGAATGACCTCGGCTACTGAGAAAATCCGGAAGAGCACCATTTTCCAATACCCTAACGCACCACTGATGGCAAGCTTCGGTGGGACAAAAGAGGCAACGGTTAAATTCATCATTAGTCGTTACCACAATAGCCGGTTTTATTTTGACCAGCCGATTGACATAACCGAGGATGATATCTCCAAGCTTACAGGTCTGTCAAACCAAGGCAGTCCGGTACCTATTGGCATCAAAGAAGGGTTGGTCCAGGAACTTACGGGCACACCCACTGGGAAAAACTCGAAGGGAATAAAGATCGGCCAGATTGCAACAACGACGCCACAAATTGTGGCTAAAATCATAGCAGTCACCCTCACATTGGCTGGTCGTAGCAGCGACCTTAAACTAGAAATGTTGGAGGTTGTCGACATGATTTCCACCGACGGCAAGATCTACCGATGGGGAGACTATGTCGTCGACATGGTCAAAACCATCTGCGAGCGCTGCCAAGAAGTCAGAGGTATAATAAAGTTTCCATCCCTTATTATCTGAATTGTTATGTATCGCATTTGTCCCGAAGGCAGCCCAGTCTTCCGGGAGTCGACTAGGTTCCAAATGCACAGATTTAAGCTCTTTTCACAAAAAGGCACCCTACATGAGCTAGCCCAGGGGAAAGTCTTTCTAGAAAATTGGTTCCAACAACTGAAGGTCCGCACGACGAGGTGGAGGGTGCCCCAGAACATCCGACGAAACCTCCCTGCTAAGTCTCACATCCAGTTGGAAATGGACCATACCTCCATATGGTATATGCGCGGTCAAGAACCCAAAGCACGGGACCTCGACTACTATCCAACGGTCGACCAGATTTTCCGCGAGTTGACCCGACAGGCAAAGACAAAGATACCCATCCCAGAGGTTGCCAAACAGGTCAACTTCTCCATCATCGAGCCGCTTACCGACCAGGAGAAGGAGGAGGACTACGAACTTAATCTATACATCAGTACATTTGTGTCGGAGGACACCCCAACTGTGCCCACTATTCAGGTGCACATCACTATCAAACCTCCGACTGCAAAAGTAGTCGACCCCCAGCCGACAGAACAACAACAACCAACAAAACAAACACAGCAACAGACAACTCCTCCGGCGCCAGCAACCGTTGACCCGACCCAGGTACAGGCAGGAGAGGTCGAAGGCAACGACTCGGAATATGCTTTATCTAAGAGCATCATCAAGAAGCTGGCTAAGGAGATAGCAGTCGCACGGAAAAATATCAAAGCCCAAAAATTACAACAAGGTAGGGTTAAGCGCAAGATTATCCTGGCCGACTCGTCCGATGATGAGGAGGAATTAGCAGCCGCGGCCGTCGACATTGTCGAGGATGCCCGTGCCAATAAAGTGTTAGTCGAGGTTCAGTTTCAATGGTCCGTGGACGCCGGCGCTCCGGAGGGTCGTCCAAAGAAAGCAAAAATGGGCCCGACCCCTGAAAATGTGGTCAACCTCGTGTCGACCCCTCCTCCCCCATCTCCGACCACCATAGTCGAAGAACAAGCACAAGTACAGCAGGCCGCTAGTCCCCCTAAGGAATATCAACGCGCCATCCCGGAGGCACTAAGATCCAAGGTCACCCAAGATGTTGAGCTTAAATCTTTCTTCGAGACACTTCCTGGACTGTTTAAGTCAGCCCAAAAAATACAGACAAAATCCCCTCTCTATGCAAGCAGAAAGCCTTATGCAACTGTTACGACGACATTCACCCGTGACAAACAGGGTGACGTAATAGGAACATCAAAATCTGTCACCGAACCAATCAACCAGGATGATCTACCCTCTACCCCTTTGGAAGCAGGTATCTCTTCCGACAAAAGTTCACCACATACTCCAGTCAACCCTTTGACCCCTGTCCCTACCCCCACTCCGTCCCCAACACCACCATCATCACAACCTCCGTCACCACCACCACCACCATCAAAATCCCCACCCCCAGAATTACAACACAACCCATCACAGCCACCATTATCTTCACAACCAGAAGCGACCACCCCACCTCCTCAAACAGAAAAACCCCCCACCTCTCCACCACATACTTAAAAAGAAACACAGCCATCTTCTATACCACCTAACCCACCAGAACAACCTTCGACCTCCAATCCACCAACCACAGACCCAACTTCCACTACTGCAGGTACCCCGGAGCAAGAACAACAGCCAGACAAACAGCAGAAAAAGAAATAGCAGCATAGACCATCTGGCCTCCACATTACCCTAAGGGATGCAAGTTCCTTGGACGACACAGAGGTCGGCCAACTCCTGAAAATAGTGGCCAAAGAGTCCAAGAAAAGGACAGATCGAAAAACTAAAGAGCTGGTCACCAAAAATGCAGAAGAAGTCGAGTTTCTCGGCCGATGCAGAGCTCTAGTCCAGACCATGATACCAAGCCCTATCGACATCGACACAGATCGACCACTTGAAAGAGCATATCAGCTCTTCGAGACAATGGTATCGACCATCCAGACCCGACTGAAAGAGACTAAAGAAGGACAAAAGCAGGAGACTGTTCAACTGCTCCTGGCCCAACACACTGCATTCTCAGAAGCTTACAAAGTTCTCCAGGATCATATGGAAGAATCAGTGGTCACCGAGGAAGTATTACGAGACTGTCCTAATCACTACAGGCAAGTCTATCAGCAGAGCAGGTAGGCAAGGCAGGGCATTCAGACACTGGAAAGTCAGAAGTTGACAGAGGCAGAACTGAGGCAGACTATTGAAGAGCAAATTGTGATGGAGACTAACAAAATCCAGAAGCTAGAATGGGAGGCACATCAGTGGGTTCAACAGGCCCTTCCCAATTTAGAGAGAGTCGACCACATTTGTCCACAAATGAAATGACTCATCACTGCTGCAAAAGAGCAAAACCAACTGTTGGGTCCCAACATGGAAAACATTGCAGAAATGCCCATGTCTGAAAAGATGTCGATCCTCTCAAGTCTTACAACCTTAACAATCGATATCCAGAAGGCATTATAGAGTTGGACCGACTTTCAGCATCATCTGGCCATCACAGCTCCAGCTATCATCGAATTCTGTGTCCAAAGGAGACCGACCATCCGGCTGCACAGCCCCCAGCATGAGCAAGTCTGACTACATCCACAGGAGTTCATTTTTTGTACCTCCCTGTTTCTTCGGGACGAATAAATGTTTTGTTTGTGGGGGAGATGTAGAAGGAGCAAGTCGACATAAGTCGACTTGAACGAAGACTGACTTAGTCAGCTGACTAAACAAGATTGATTAGTCGACTTAACTAACAGTCATGTCAGTTCACCGAACCGACAAGTAGTTATCTTTTGTAACTGTTTGTAACTGGTATATATTAGGCTGTTGAGCCAAGCAAGAACTCAGTTCAGTTATGTGCCTTGTATGAACTCACTACATTAATATAATCTGTTTTCTATCTGTTCTTATCTCTTGTCTCTTATTTATGGCTATGTTTTAGTATGTATTATTGGTAACCTTATGTGATCTGTGAGATTACAACAAGGCTCCCATGTAACATCCTTTGGTTGCATGTTGTGCCACTGAATTAAGACCTTTGTGATGGACCGAGAGAGAAGATGACATGTTTTCTTATTGATGATGGCCTCCAGATCTGAAATGATGGATCCTTCATTATCCCATTCTGGTAAAACAATTTGTTCTCTGATGTTGGTGCCAATCACTTGCTGAATGCGAGAAGGAGGAAGTGCCAATTTATAAGCAACAGACCCAATATTCTGAAGAATTGTATATGGACTAGAGATCTTTGGAGAGAGCATTTGATTCCCTTTGAGTTTCAAGGAGGATTACTTATAAGGCTGCAAATGAACAAAAACCATGTCACCGACTTGAAAAGTGCACTCAGAACGGTACTGATCGGCTTGGTGTTTCATGTGGGTTCTGGCCATGTGAAGATTGTCCTGCAGAATGTGAAGAATCTGATGTCAGTTTCAAAGAACCATGTCAACTGCCTGAAGTGGTGAACTATTGGGGCTGTATGGAAGGAGTACTGGAGGTGTGTGACCATAAACTACTTCATATGGAGTCATTTGAGATGCAGTATGGTAGGAAGTATTGTACTACCATTCAGCGAGAGGGAGCCACTTTTCCCATAGATGTTGTTCTTTAGAGGTGAAACAACGAAGATAAGTTTCCCAATAGTTGTTGATGACTTCATTCAGATCATCTATTGGTGGGTGATAAATTGAACCCATATTCAGTTTGGTGTCAGTAAGGAGAAAATGACTTGTGAAAGTTGCGTTGCGTTCTGAGACAATGGAAGAAGGGATTCCATGAAGAAGGAATATCTTGTCCATGAAAATTTGTGCGATTGAGGAGGTGGTATATGGAGGGCTGAGAGTACAAAAATGATGAGATTTGGAGATCCGATCAACCAAAACCAAGATAACAGTCTTCCCTCCATATTTAGGGAGCCCTTGAATGAAATCCATCGAAATATATGTCCAAATCCTTATAGGGATGCGCAAAGGTTCGAGCAATCCGAAAAGGAGTGTAGTTTCACCTTGGTGGCGCTGACAAGGAGCACATTCAGAAACTATATGTTGAATTTCTTGTTGCATTCCCTTCCAAAAGAAGTGAAATCATGCCCTCTCATATTTTTTCATGAACCTAGAGTGCCCTGCCGATGGAGAAGCATGGAGTTCATAAAAGACTTCCTGTTTAATATCTATGCTCAAAAAAAATTCCTAGATGACCCTTGTATCTCAAAGAAGAGCCATACCAAGAGAAATGCAGTACCACAGAAGGGTTACTTTCCAACGGTTGGAGGATTTCAGATAATGAGGAGTCATTGACATAGCCTTGATGAACAGAGTGTAACCAATTTGGAATAGGCATAGCAATAGTTGAAATAAAGATAGGGGCATCAAAAGTGCGGGAAAGAATATCCACCACAAGATTGTCCTTATCCTTATTGTAATTGATCTCATAGTCATAACCCCTGAGTTTCCTAACCCATTTTTGTTGTGGTGGGTATGAGACCCATTGTTCTAGGAAATATTTTAGACTCTGGTGATTAGTCTTGATGCAGCAAGGATTCCCTAAGAGATATGGCCACCACTTCTGTAATGCGTGCAAAATAGTCATCATTTCCTTCTCATATGTGGAGGTGGATAAATTCTTTCTAGGAAGGGACTTACCGGTGAATGTCATGGGATGTTCATCTTGAAAGAGGACAACACCAAGTTCATTGTTGCAATCATCACTCTCAAGAGTGAAGGGGTTGGAAAAATCAGGCATTTGAAGGGTGCATCGGAATGAAAGATCCAAGGGAGTATTTGAGATTGCCGAAGGTTGCATCTGAATGAAATGGAGCTGAGTGATGACACCATGTGAATTATTCTTAAGGATCATTTCCATGTAATTTGAACTGATGATGCTAAGAGACCCTAGTTGTAAGCCATCGAATGTGTTTTTTTCCCATTGACTGAAAAATGCATCCATAGTTTAGCAAAATCCCATAAGATGGGTCCAAGTGTGCGTAACCATTGAGTGCTCGAAATCATAGAACAACCTCTTATGGGTATGGAAAACATGTTAGAGTGCAAGTTATAATATCTAACAGAGATACATACACTGCAGCACATTCCTTTTCAAGGTAAGGTTCTCCCATTGGAAACCATGACTTTAAAGATGGAGCAAGGATGGACAAAACAATCAACTTGTTTAGCAATCTGAGGGTCAATAGGCGGCCGCAAAATGTCAACCTGATCGTTTACTGGATCCTGAGCATCATCACAAATTTCAAGTGCAAGTGGAGAAGCCACATCTAAGAAATAGGGCTTGTGTTCAATACATTGATGTCCCTGGGTGAATTTATCATCACAATTATAACAAAGTCTTTTTTCCCTATGTGCCCGCATCTCAGCTTCAGACAAATGTTTGATAGGAGTGGTTCTAGGAGTCAGAGGGATTGGATGTCTTTGGGGAACCATATTTCTTAATGGAATAAAAGTGGATTTGGGGCATAGCTGAGCCCTAATCTTGTCCTCCTCCAAATTAGCCAACCCTAGGATTTCCATCATTGTGTTGGGACAGAACATTGTAACATCAGATCGGATTGTATCCTTAAGACCATTGATAAAACAACTCCTGTAGAATGCATCAGAAAATCCTTCTGTGTGCTTGACTAAGTTCTCAAATTTTGTCTGATACTGTCTCACAGTGCCAGTCTGGCGAAATTTGGTGAGTGCTCCTGCGAATTCATCAAAACCACTAGGGCCAAATCGGTGCAAAAGGAGTTGGCAAAAATCTATCCATTGGGGCTCTTCATGACCTTTGTTGTACCAACAGAACCATTGAAGGGATTCACGTTCCAAATGAAATGATGCAAGTGGGACTTTGGTGACATCAAAATTGTTATGCATATTAAAGTATTGTTCTGCCTTGTGTATCCATCCACTTGTATCATCACCATTGAAGCGAGGGAATTCAATCTTCGGCCCACAAAAGTTGTTGGAAGTAGAGAACTCAGTGTCTGCAGAAGACTCAGGCTATTGTCGGTTTATCATGGCTGAATGTTGAAGATGGAGGTCGAGAAATATTTGACCCAGATCTTCAAGTTTGATCTTGAGGGTTACAAGTTATTCTTCCATTTTTCTATTTGCTCCTACGTGGGTGACAACCATAAGCAAGTTTTTTTTTTTTAGAAATGGGTGGAAAAACAAAAATAGAGAGGGGTTTAGAAAAGGAAAATTTTGAGTTGGGGAAAACGCGAGTGGGTAACTAGGTTGTGGACACTTGCTGAGGGACAAGGAAACAAAAAATGTGAATTTTAGAAGCGGGGTGAAAGAAGGAGATGGAATTTCAGGCTTCGGGAAGTGGACTTGAGATAGGGTCCTCAATGAATGAAATATGTAGAATGTAATGATAGGGGTCACAGTGAATTTTCAAGGGAAATGGAGCTAAATCAAGGAATATATGGCTAAAAAACAAAAATTTATACCTCTTTTTTTTTTGAAGAAATGATCTATGGCAGTGCTAGAAAGCTGTGCTTTATCAACTTGCATTGGAGTAAATGATCTATGACAATTCTGGAATTCTACGCGTTATCAATTGTAAATAGATATGGACCCCAGGTATATTCGGCTTCCTAATGGTTCAAAGGTAGACACTCGGCCACCAAGGCTATCTCAGGCTTGACTATTAGGGCAGTACCCCTCACTTCACGGCGCAGGTAAAATTGCTAAGCTCTTGGCCAAAAACGACAGCTCTTTAGTTTTTCTCTTGGATGGAAATCTAGTCAATCTGGTGGGGGTCATTTCCTTTTTCGCTTGGAAAGTCCTCTCAATGGCCAGCTACTTCGGAGTTCCTGTGGTACTCCTCACAATGAGTTTTAGGGCTATTCCCAAGTACTTCCCATAGTTAAGTAGATAGGGTTTATTCCCTAATCTGAATGAAAAATACTACTGTAAGAAGAAGAACTACTGCAATAATCACAGTGCCAGAAAAAATATGGCAGAAATTCCACCCAATGCCCAAAAACCCGTAATTAGAGCTAGGGTTTTGAGACAAAAACTTTTCAAATGAGCATAACCCGATCTATATTACTCAGAATCGCTATTACATCCTACTTCTGGAACTGGAACAACCACTCTGCTTCCACCCACAAAATCAAAATAGAAATCTGGGCACCCGATCAAAATATTTTCACTCCGCAAGTTCCACGACCGTCACTGAAATTCTGAAAAATTGTTGATTTTAAATCCACGATATATCCACTTTTAGAACTCCAAATGAAATGTTCGTTTTTTGAAACTGTGTATTTTAGAAAGAGGAATTCAGATATGTAACTTTTCTTTCTTGAATCTACACAGAAAGTTTCAAAAATGGATGTGAAAGTCACCGCCCAATTTTGCCCCTTTTGTTTTCCAAAAAAAAAAATTTCCCACTTGTGGCAAGGAAAGTGCTCTAATACCAGATGTGGAGAACCTCCTGAAATAAATAATCAAAATGCATGATATAACATAAATATTGGAGCACAAAAGAGATTTTATTGATCTCGGGCAACTTTGAGGGGGCAAGCTCAATACAAAATAAATCTTCGATGCTTTCATTAGCCTCAACACATACTTATATACTAATTCNAATGCAACATAATAACTAGACAACTTAACAACTATTACTTACTCCCCATGAATGTGGGATAATACAACATACTGATGGGATGACTTACAAAGCATATGCATCTAATAAAATATACTAACAAAATAAAGAGGAGGGTTGACACGGGTTCTTAACAAAATGACCCCCACATGCTTCACTATGGGCATCATTTAGGACGTCTCTACTTCTTCATGGGTGAGACATCAACGCAAAACAAAATCTAACCCTATGATATAAAGTATCTCCAATAATGAGGTAGTTTTTGGCATGTACGCGTAGTTTGCATTGTTATTTCCATGAGAACGTTGAAGGGTACTTCAAAGTCTGGAGATAGACAAGTATATCTTTGTACCAAGGGTCTGAGGTGGAAATCAAAAAGATATGCTCATCTGGGAATGAGTCTTCTTCAATGGCTACATCTTCCTCTACCAAAAATTTTGCAATGAGCTCAGCAAAAAATAAGGATTTTTTGGATTTGGTGGATTGGAAATCTAATTCAAACTCCTGAACACTGACTATCCATTTGTTGAATTTGCCTCCAAATATCCATCAGGGAAAAACATATTGGAAGGGATTAACATCTGCCACTATTGTCATGGTCCTCAATAAGATGTAGTGACGTAACCTCTGAACAGCATACACAGCTGCCAAGGCCAACTTCTCGATGTGGGAATACCTAAGTTCAGGGAAAGCTAAAGCACGGATGAGATAGTAGACAACATGCTCTTGGAGCTTATCATCCTCTTGAACTAGTACTACCCCTATGGTTGAATCAAATGTGGCCATATACAATATAAAATCACAAGAGTAATCTGGCGGGTGCAAAAACAGTGCCGACAACAAAGCTTTCTTTAATGCCTTGAATGCAAGTTGTGTGATTTGATCCCATACAAATGGGGTGTCCTGCTTCAACAGGTGCTTGAAACCTTTAGTAATCTTGGCATAATTTACAATAAAATGTCAAAGGAAGTTGGAATTCCCTTGTAGGATTTGAAGATTCTTGATAGAACGAGGAGGAGGCAGATTTACTATGGCCTCAACTTTCAAAGGATCCACCTGAATACCTTTGTTAGAAACAATGAATCCGAGCAGTCTCCCTGGCTTGACATAGAAAATGCACTTGTTGGGATTCAAGCGAATCTTGTAATATCTGCATCGTTCAAATATTAAATGCAAGTGATCTGGGTGATCAATCCTCTTATGAGAATGTGTTGGCAGATCATCAAGGTAGTGTTCGACAATGGCTTTAATGTCATGAAAGGAAAAATTCATTGCCCGCTGAAAGGTAGCCACTGCATTTTTCAATCCAAAGGGAATTTTCTTGTACACAAATGTACCCCAAGGACAGATTAAAGTTGTTTTATTTTGGTCTTCTGTTTTAATTTGGATTTGATTATACCCAGAGAAACCATCCATAAACGAAAAGACTTCACTCCCCGCACAGGCATCAATGATTTAATCTGTGAATGGTGTGGGGTAGTTATCCTTAGGAAAGGCTTTGTTTAGATCGTGAAGGTCAGTACAAATGCATAATGTCCCTTGTTTTTTGTCGATGGGAATGAGGTTGGATACCCATTCTGTCAAAGCTATTGGGTAAATGAAACCAACTTTCAGCAGTTTTTCAACTTCAGCCTTAACAACTGTCGCTTTCCTCGGATAGAAAGGTCTTAGTTTTTGTTGAACGGGTCTAACATTAGGGTATGTTCAGATTTCATGCTCAACTATTGATGGACAAAATGCCTAGCATATCCTCATATGACCAAGGAAATACGCCGCGGAATTCCTTAAACAAGGATGTATAGATTGCAATCTCCTCGAAAGAGCAGTTTGCACAGATGTGTACATTTTCCACAACATTTGGGTTTGCAGAGATGTTGATAGAAATAGTAGTGGAAATGTTTTCCATATTCCCCTCAGAAAATATTCCTTCCCTTGGTAAGGGATTGATAGGTGTATCAACATCACCTGCCAGTCTCACATGGAACTCCTGGTTCTCAATCCTGCTTAATTCTGGAAGAAAATAGGATTGATGGTGAAGATCTTCGTAGATCTTATCTCGTCCTCACATAGCTTCCAAAATGGCTTCATCAAAAGGAAAAACCATATCTAAGCAGTCTCTAGAACGCAAAGAGTGCTCTGCCCAAGCAAGCAGATAAGCTTCTTCTAGTTCCTTTGAGACTGTGAGAGGGACCGGAATGGGATCAATAGCAGTATGAACGATAGCTTGATAAGCTACTTCCATTGCCGATAAGGGAAATTCAAGTTCATGGCGAGAAGGAAGAACCCAAGGATCTGTTTTATCAACAACCATGGAAATAGACTTCCCTACACTAGTAGAACCTAAATAATTAATTGGACCTGTAAAATTGAGTGTGCCCATCAATGATGCATACATTCCAGCCCCTAAGCTCTCTGAAGTAGGTTTAACCTAATCAATCAATGGCACAGTGGACTAATTAGTTTCTATGCGGCCCTTTCGAGTAAAACTGAGTTGGTCTACAGTAACCAACTTCCCTTCGTGTGGAAACACTACTACCCAAAGTACAGCCGATACAATAGAAGACATGGCATAAGTCCAACTTCTCCCCAAGAGAAAGTTATAATCCAAAGGTGCATCAATCACCTCTACCTCAATAGATACTGCCTTCCCTGCCAACTTTATTTCAAAATCCAGTAGGATACCATGTGGATGAAATGATCTTCCATCGAAAGCAGTAAGTAGGGTGTTCGATGGAACTAGCTCTGGATATCCAAGAGATTTCCAGCAAGACAAGGGCATGACACATGTAGAAGCACCCTCATCAACAAATACCCTTCTGTTGAGGCCTGGAAAATCGCAGGTAACAACAGTAGGGATTATCCCCAATAAACGTTCCCAATTAGCTCATTATTGTTTCATATGGGGAATCCATTCGATTTACGGTCCGACTACCGTAGGTCAAGTAACAATTAAAGTGTTTTACCGGTTACGGCCCAATCCACCATGTATATTTTTATTTTTTTAATGTTTAAGTATGATGTGCAAGTGCCTAACTAAATGCAAATGATATAGATAACAAGGAGGGTCACAATGTGATGCGTAGGTTCTTACCTCTCGTCTTACCTCTCTCGCTTCTAAATCACAAACAACAAGACACTAACTAAGAATCACTAACATATCCCTAGGGAGAAAAACTATCATTAATGGTGAGTAATGTACTGTATTGCATGGATAAAGAAAAATCACAGATAGCTGTTAACGTTTTTGAACACATGAATATCAATAGAAATATAAACAACAAGATAGCTTATTGTTAATTAAAAAATTCATTACTCAATGTGGAAATTTCAAAAAAATAAACCAGAGCACATTCATAACATGAAAGAATTCAATAAGTTAGAACGATCTCACAGTTTATGGAAACAAGCTGAAAAAGAAATAGTTCATATCCAACTAGCCCATAGCAAACATTTGAAAATCCATAGAACTTCCTCCAGTAGAAACATATGACTCTTTATTGTAAAATGAAATAGTTCTTCTTAAAATACTTTCTCAAGGTAGTCTAGAAAAAATCTCCCTTTATATCTAAAACTCTCCTATACTTATACAAAAGCAAAACTCTTGGGTTGCCCCACATTGTCTTTTGAGCTTCCCCAACCTTTATTTTCCAAAATGTTGTCCTGTAGCTTGTGCACAAAATTAATACAATATATTACATTTTAAATCAATATTCCCAAAAAAATTTATGAAGAAGGACCAGCTTTCCATGTATTAGCATCTGCTGCTATGCTTTCAAACCCAGAAGGATTAAGGAATCAAATGTTGATTTCGTATTTGGCAGCTTGAGTCTTCAACCCCTCTATCATAGCAAGAATCAGGCGCAGTTGGTCCTCTAATAGGTGTATGCTTACAGCTGCGTGTGCTACTACATTTTTCAATATCCACTCATCCAAGTCCTTGACCTACTGGATTTCTTGCTCATCTTCCTTGTACATGTCCTATAAATTCTTTAGAAACAACTCATGTTTAGGTAGCACCACCAATATTTTCTCAGCAGAAACTTGACACCGATTGTATGTGAAGAGTAATCTCCTACAAAATTCAGCACAAGCATTCTTTGTCTTCTTTACTGTCTTTTTAAAATCCTCCGCAACATTACTAGCAAATTCCATTAACTCATATTCCTGTTGCAATGTCTGATGATCTTTCTCGACTAGGTCTGCAGGAGATCCTTTATTGGTTTCTATCCAAACCATTCTTCCCTTCAAACTTTCCAATATATCTTGATTCCTATCCAGGAAATATGAAGTGGTATTTATAATCTCCTCCAGCCTGGTGTCTATCTGCAAAACTTTGCATATTTCATCTATTTGTATTTGTATTTGATGAATCCTTGGGCCTAAGAGTCAGAACATGCTCCTTTAGGGGCCGAATGTCAGCTTTCTGCTCTATAGAAACCTTTAATGATGCGGTCAATGCATTTTTCTGTTCCTCTAAGGCTGCTATCTGCATTTGATATTGCTTTCCATTTTCTTCTGCAACAGCCTTTTCTATTTCCAGCTCAGTAACCTTGCTCTCGAACTTGTTCTTTTCTTCATTTAAATTTCCACATGATAGCTGGAGATTATCCTTTTCAGTCTTTAAACTATGATTCTCCTGCCGTAGCTTTTGTAACTTGGCCAAGGTAACTTGGGAACTCTTCCTTGTAGCTTCTGCAGATATTGCCAAAACATCCTTATCTACTTGTAGAGTTTGGCATTCTTCCCTTGAAACCTTGACTTCTCCGGTCATGTCCTCATATTTTCTCTTTAGCTTCTGGCTTTCATATCTTTCCTTTAAGGTTTCTTTCAGCTGGGCTACACTCTTCTGCGACTGCTCCAAATCCATCATGATCTTGTCCACATTGTCTTCAGTTGCTAAGGTTAAAGCTACCCCAACTCTTGCTATCAACCATGGATATTTATGCATACCATGTACCAATGTCTTGTCTGTAACCATATTACCTGGCTATCCTCTAGTATCTACCTATTTCTCGGTCCTCTTGACAATCCTTTTCTTCTTTTTGTCATAGAATATGGTGTTAAAATCAGGTACTTCCTCTCAGGCGGTAGGCATGAAAGGAATCAAATCAAATTCAGATATTGAAACCTCTCCTAGCATAATTCCAGAAGGGATAGCAGGCTCCAAGGGATCAAGCTTGGACTGTCCTTTTTCTTGATCTACATGATATTGAACTTCTTGTTGTCAACCTACTCTATGGGTTGCTTCTCTTTTTGGGATTTTGTTATCCTGAAGCCCTCACTTTCTGCTTGTTTCTTATTTATTTCATCCTCTTCTTTTCTTTTTCTTTCTTCTTCTTCCTTCCTAGATGCTTCTTCAGTAGCCCATTGTTGGGGCGTGCGCCTTAATGGTCACTAATTTTGGTAACTCTGTGGTTTTTGTGGAAGCTTGTAAGTGGAGTTGTGACTCAAAATAGTCTTAGGGGTGTTGGGGTTGAGTCGAAGCCCTCTTTTTTGTAATTGTCCATAAATTTTGGGTGTAAACCCATGATTTTGTAATAGTGCACTTGTATAAATAGGCACTCATGTAAAGATGTCAAGGGTATCTAATGAAATGAGGATCATATGATCCGAAGAAGTTAGATCTATTTTTGGGTTTTAAGGTTAAGTCCCAACTGTGTGCGTGGACGACCTCTACAGCTGTGTGTGCAGAGGGTTTTTGTAAGAAGGGACTGCAGCTGAGTGCGCAGTTAGAGATTGTAAGAAAGGGACTGCAGCTGAGTGCGTTGTTAGACTTCAAGGACGTATCTCCTGCTGAGTGCGCAGATTAGAATTGTTGTTTTGTAAGAGTGGAATAAAAGCACAGTTTTGTGGACATAGCCCCTACACTGGGGGTGAACCACGTTATATCTTGTGTTGTGGTTCTTTTGTGTGGTTTTTGTTATGTTTTGATGCTTTTGATAAGTAGGTGAATGCTAAAGTAAGATAACTGTTAAATATTAACTTCGCTGTGAATTCCCAGTTAAGGGTTAAGCAAGAAAGTCGTTTATCTAACTTCGAAGCTAATTAAGTGAATATCAAAGCTCTATTTAGTATAATTATTTGTTGTTAAGGCTAAAGGTACAGTAATATCCCTCTTCTGCTTGCAGAAACCTGATTTTGTGGCACCCCATAGTTGTTTCGGGTGATACTGCAACCTGTTCGCAGGTTGTTGCCAGAAGGGCCAACACTGTGGGTCTTTTTGTTGGTGCGAAGTTAATGGTATAAAACCCGGGTCTGCCCATAGCCCAACAAATTGGTTTCGTTGCCAGTTGAACAGTCTCTGCTCAAGAGGGATTTACGTTGTACCTAGAGGGTTATGTTTTGGAGACCCTCAGTAAAAGAAATCGGTGATTGGATTGAAGAGACCTATTTGAAATTTGTTGAACAAGAAAACAAGGATCCTCGTCGTAGCTCGGACGACTTCTTGCAAAGGTACATTTTTTTGGATGTTTATGAAATTTTCTTTGGTAGTATCCACATAGAATTGCACCAGTGTCTATCCAGGTTGATAGAAAGAAGGACGAACTTCCAAGAAGATCAGTTTCCTGACTGGACCCCAGCAAGAGTTAATATATTGAAAGGGGTGAACAATGCGATATCGCGAGCTGTTGATTTATGGACAACACGAACCCTTGAAGCATTTGTGACGGAGTTTGCCATCGACACGAGTACTTCCTTCAGCAAAGCTGAATGACAATTTTTCAAAGGACCAAGGGGTAAGTACTTGAATTCATTCAGTTTGACAATTAAAATGATTTTGGCTAAAAAAGGCATATTGCTTATTGAATCAGATTGCTATAATTGTTGTTACTAACCTATGTTTGGAAGTGAAAGTACCTTCGACGAGCAAAGTGGTTTCCTGCGAAGCGGTAAGAGATACAAGAGAAACCTAGAATCCTATACCCTAGGCCAGAATACCGAGTATACGCCATTAAGTCCAGAAGACCCTGAATCTGAAGAAACCCCTTCTGTTAGAAACCCTCCTATAACTCCGTCACGAAGATCTGTTACCCCTGAGAACTCGTCGTAGCCTGAAAGTAACCCTAGCCCGAGTAGTCCTATCGCAGGTTAGTCTACCCCAGTAGGTTATTCCCCCCATCGATCCACTATGGCCCATATGACTGATGATATCAAGCTCCCAGTCTTCAAAGGAACTGGATCAGAGGATCCAGAACATTTTTGGTTCTTATGTGAAGCTGTGTGGACTGCGAAGAACATTATGGATCAAGATATAAGAAGAGCACAGATGGTTACTTCTTTTAGAGATCGAGCTTTGACCTGGTTTATGAAGTTTTCCAGTACTCAGAACCATGTCTTGGCCGATATTAAAACAGCAATGATCAAAGAGTTCAAGAAGCCTAAATTAGAGTCACAGTGTATAACTGAACTGAAAGAGATTCAGTAGAGGCGAGGTGAATTAGTTTGGGACTTTGATCAGAGGTTCAAAGTTCTGCTAGATCAAGTCAGTTTTACTATTGGACCAGCACAACATAAAGAATGGTTCATTGCAGCTCTATTACCTCATATCAGGTCTCCACTTATGCAACAGAAGGTTGCTGATCAGCAAGAGGCTTTGGAAATTGCTATGAAGCTTGAAACAGCTCCTGTCGAAGATAATTCTGGCATAGCCCTAATACAAGCATAGTTGGCAGAAATGGCTTTGGAGCTTTGCGACATGAAGAAGGGGAAATCTATTCGTGAAGAGGTTTGGTGTACACGATGTAGGATAGAAGGTCATGATAAGGAACAGTGTCCTGCATTAAGAAATTACATGAATACTGGTGCGCCAAACCCATTTAACCCTAATGTTCTATATTGTGAGATCTGTAGAACAACTGGCTAGCATCGACCTGAAGACTGCTATCTGCTGCAGAGATATGTTCAAGTCCCCAAGAATCCTTATTGCAAGTTCTGTAAGTCAGTAGGACACAACGAATAGGAATGTCGTAGCTTTAACCTTATGAGAGAGCGAACCTATGATGCTTATAGGGTACAAAACAATGCACAAGGCAATGATGGATATGGTTATCGTGGTAGTACATCAGGTCGAGGTAATTTTGGAGGTCATGGTCGTGGTGGTATGCCTAGAAGAGGTCACGGCCAGGTTGTGTGCTATAACTGTAATCAGGAAGGACATCTAGCTAGAGACTGTCGGGACCCAACTACGACATGCCAATACTGCAGAGCAGTAGATCACTTTATTGAGCAATGCCCACAGCTGATAGCTCAAATACAAGAAAGAAATGGCACTCCTACTCAGAATATTCAAATGATTGCTGTAGAACAAAGACCTTTCCCAGCCATTAACGTTGTTACAAGGAGTGGAGCTACGACGCAAGTGCAGAACAAGGAGAAACATCCTGACAAGGCATGGGTTCATAAGACCCCAGATAAAGTTCCAACCTTCGATGTGGGAAGGGAAAAAAGAAACATTTATGGAAGCTAGAAAAGACTTTGCTAATCCGAGCACATCAGTAGCACTTGCGCAACAGCATCAACAGCAATTACAGTCTCAAGAAGCTTCGATGGATAAAGTAAGTACATTGTCCTCATTTTTACAGAGTTGTATGAAGCTCTTAAGAAATCAGAATGCTCTAAATGAGTTACAGAAAGTTATTGCTTCTTGCGAGCCTCAGCGAAGCTCTGGTAAAGAAAAAAACTATTAATAGAGTTAGAAGGACTGGAAGAGAAATGAGATTGCATGCTCAGATAGGAGAGTATGACATGATTGATATCATTTTAGACCTGGGATCAGAAGTAAATTTCTTAACTAAGAAGACATGGGAACAAATGGGAAAACATACCCTTGAATGGTCCCCTATACAGTTGAGATTAGCCAATCAGCAGAAGATTGTGCCCCTAGGAAGATTCCCTAGTGTCCCAGTAGACATTGATGGAGTTAGTACCTTAGCAGATTTTGAAGTCATTGAAATAATTGATGATAGCAACCCCTATCCAGCGTTGCTAGGAATTGAATGGGAAATAGAGAATTCTGCAGTAATCAACCTTAAGAGCAGGCAAATGACTTTTGAAGGTAAAGGCTTGAGATTCATAGTACCCTTGGACCCTTCTCAGGGAGAAAGGTACACAGAGCTAGTCAGAGATGAAGATCAGGATGTTTTGGATCATATCTACAACATTACAGCTAAAGAAGAAGACTATGTTAACCCTACTCCTGAAGGTATAATGGACTGGAAGTGTGATAGTTCTTGCATGACTGATTCAGATGAAGGCTTAGAGAATTGGAAAAATAGACTTTATGAACTACATGGACATTGATGTGCAAGAATTACCAAGTCTCTCATATGGCTTGGCTCACAGACAAGAGTCTTACCTATTTTTGATGGCTTGATAGACCCCGAAGATTTTATTTTGCAATTTTCAAAGCAGGTACCAGATTCACAGAAAATGGAGACTCTAGATTCAGTATTTAGAGCCACAGCTTCTAGATGGTGGAATGGTCATAAAAAGCATATTCATAGTTGGGAAGTTTGTCAAAAGTTCCTTTGCCTAAGATTCATGGATCAACCTCAGGAGGTGCGAAGTAGATTTAATGGTAAAACTAGCCCTCAGGAACATTTGGAGCAATGTTACGAACCATGGAAGCATGTACCTCATGAAGAATGGGTACATAGGTTTGTTCACACTCTGGAACCTGTAGCAAAGAACTGGTATGCGGAGGTGGAGCTTCGCCATGGTACTATAAGTTAGGATAGTCTTGTTGATAGTTGTGTGTTGACATTTTCTATTAATGAGGTTTGTCCTACTTTGGACGCAACTATTAGGTTGATCCATACTAAGGTGTTTGATGATAAAGAAATAGCAGAGCACCAACCTGATTGGAAGGCACAAGAAGCTAATGCAGTAGAATGTTATAACCTCGCAATTGACGAGGATGAAGACCTGCACAATAGTAACATTCCTGAGTCAGAAGGACACTGCAAAGTACATGGACCAGCAGTCGAAGCACCTGAAGTGACTCAGCCCTTGAAAACAAGGCAAGTAAACATTGGATCAGAAGAAAAGCCTAAGTACACTACCATTGGAGATTATTGGGATGAAGAAATGGTGAGAAAAGTGACCCAACTTCTCCATGAGTATCAAGACTTATTTCCGATGAAGTTCTTAGAAATGAAAGGTATCCTTGGTGATATAGGAGTGATAAAAATCCCTTTGAATCCTGATGCGAAGCCTGTGAAACAGCGCCCTTATAGTTTGAACCCTAAGTACAAAGAAAAAGTCAGGATGGAGTTAGATAAGATGCTCACTGCAGGAATCATTGAACCTGTCGAAGAGTCCGAATGGGTCATCCCTATGGTGGTACAAGAAAAGAATACCAAGGGAGAAATCAGAATCTGTGTTGATTTGAGGAAGCTGAATGATGCATGTTTACATGATCCTTTTCCTATTACCTTTACAGATGAAGTTTTAGACAATGTCGGAGGTCAAGAAATGTATTCCTTCACTGATGGATTTTCAGGTTACCATCAGGTCAGAATTGCTCCAGAGGATCAACATAAAACAACCTTCGCTACAGAAATGGGATCTTTCCAGTATATAGTTATGCCCTTTGGATTGAAGAATGCACCTGCTATGTTTTCCAGAGTAGTCATATCTGCATTTAAGGAATTTATACATAAATTCTTGGAAGTTTAATTTGATGATTGGACTATCTTTGGGTTACTAAAAGATCATATAGCCAGTTTAAGACTTATGCTGGACAAGTGTAGACAGCATCAGATTTCATTGAACCTGAAGAAGTGTATCTTTTGTGCACCTTTTGGAATTTTGCTAGGTCACATTGTGTGCAAACAAGGATTGATGGTGGATCCTGTGAATATATCCATTATCGTGAACTTGCCACCTCCAAAGTCTGTTAAGCAACTTCGCACTACACTTGGTCATACTGGATATTACAGGAAATTCATCAAAGGATATGCTTAGATTACAGCCCCTATGGAAAAGCAATTGAAGAAAGATATTAAGTTTGAATGGACACCTGAGTGTCAGGAAAGCTTGGATATTTTGAAAGAAAAGATGGTAGCTGCCCCTATCTTAGTATTCCCTGACTGGAATAAGGAGTTTCATGTACATGTCGATGCATCCTCCATTGCTTTGGGTATAGTGTTGGCTCAGTCAGGTGAAGGTAATATTGATCACCCTATTGCTTTTGCAAGCAGAAAATTGTCCACAGCAGAAAAAAATTATACTACGACAGAACGAGAAGGTCTAGCTATGGTTTATTCCTTGCAGAAATTTTGACATTATCTGTTAGGATCTCATTTTAAAATGTTCACTGACCACTCTATTTTGAATTATTTCGTTAACAAGCCTGTGTTAGGTGGAAGGATATGTAGATGGTTGATTCTGTTTCGGGAATATCACTTTTAGATCATAGTTAAGCCTGGACGACTTAACCTAGGGCCTGACCACTTATCGAGGCTCGAGTCAGGAGAAGAGCCCACTAGTTTGGACAAAGGTCTTCCTGATGCCCAGTTGTTTTCCATTCAGATAGTTGATGACTATGTTCACGATATTGTTTAGTAATTGTCTACACGGTTTTCACCTACTGAGATGACAACACAGCAGAAGAAGCAGCTGGTAGTTAGAGCAACCGAATTCACTTTGATAGCAGGCCAGCTATATAAGATGGGACCAGATGAAATATTGCACAGATGTGTCCTGGAGCATGAAAATCCATTGATTTTGGCTGAAGCACATTCTGGAGCAGCAGGAGGTCATTATGCAGGAAAAGCTACAGCTCAGAAGATTCTGACAGCTGGATTGTGGTGGCCTACGATTCATAAGGATGCAAGAGAGTGTTGCCACAGCTGTGATATCTGTCAGAGGATAGGCAAACCGTCTAGAAGGGATGAGATGCCTCTGGTTCCACAGGTAACTTTACAAGCATTTGACAAGTGGGCTATTGATTTTGTTGGACCTATCAATCCCCTTGCAAAGAAATCTGGCGCAAGATACATTATTACAGCAACTGATTACCTTACTCATTAGGTCGAATCTCAGCCAATCAAGAACTGTAGCGCTGCTACAGCTGCGAAGTTCATCTTTGATAATATCTTGTTAAGATTTGGGTGTCCTAGAATTCTTATGAGTGATCAAGGATCACATTTCCTAAATAAGACTATTGAAGCATTGACCGAATAATTTCAAGTATATCGTCAGAAGAGTACTACCTACCATCCTCAAGAAAATGGAACTGTCGAAGCCTTTAACAAGATCCTTGAGCATGCTCTGACAAAGGTTTGTAATGTTAATAGAAATGATTGGGATCTTAGAATTCCAGCAGTACTATGGGCTTATAGAACCACTTGCAAGAAGTTGACAGGCCATACACCTTTTAGGCTGGTCTATGGAAAAGAAGCAGTTATGCCCATGGTGTACATTGTTCCTAGACTCAGAATATCTGCCTTCACAGAGATGGATGACCCAGCTATGTTGAAAGAAAGGCTGGCAAAGATGCTAGAACTAGAGGAAGACAGATTCCTTGTAGGTTTCCAGCAACAAGTACAGAAAGCTAGAGAAAAAGCATGGCATGATAGACACATTAAGAAGAAGCAATTCCAGATTGGTGATCTTGTGGTCTTGTACGAAATTAAATTCATGAAGTTCCCAGGTAAATTCCAAACACATTGGAAAGGACCATACATAGTTCAGGAAGTTACCGACGGTGGTGCAGTCCAGTTAGCTAAATTGAATGGAGAAATTTTACCTTCCATGGTGAATGGAAGTATATTAAAGAAGTACAGGGACAAGCCTGGACCCCCTAATCAGAAGTAATAGCAAGAAGGAGAGTCTAAGTACCAAGAATAGTTGAAATTGGGTACTAGACTATAATGAATCCGTTCTCAAAGCTACGAAGTATTGAAGGCTGTCAAAGTTTGAAGGTCGAATTTCGGTTAGCACTTGGGTCAGGATGGGTCGAAGATCAATATTGTGTCGAAGGTCCTCATTGTGACGAAGCTAAAAGGTCTATCGCAGCCTAAAATGTGACTGATGGGACAAACTAGATTTGGCGGCGCTGGCACATGAGCTGCCTTAATTGCTTGTAATGATGAGATTTTGGGAAAATCTAGTGCCATGTGAACAGGATTTACCACCGCTCCATCAGATTTGGTGTCCTTAATGCACCATGATGGCAGATTTTGTCGTGGGATTCTATAAGAAGCCACACATGCCTGCGACTCCTGCATTACGCATTTTCTTGAGTTTACAGTTAAGACCATGTCGAATGATCGCGAAGTCCAGGAATTGTTACGAGAGTTCAGGGAGAGAGGTCTGCAGAACCTTATCAGCAATCCACCTGCATCTAAACTCCCCCAGTGCTGCATCCACCTATGCAGACATGTTCAACTAGGAATAAATTTAAGGCAGAATTTCACTCTAAATGGAACGAAGAAAAGAACAAACCCTCAGGAAAGACTCCGGAGGATCCCGAGATGTATCCTCCTGGCTCAATAGAATGGAGGCATACTATTTGTCTTATGCAAAAGTACATTAGCATGCAATCATAGGGGTACCGTCTGTTAAGGACCCAAAGTTGTGGATGGTCAAATGTCCGATAAGACATGAACAGGAGGCAGTTCGAGGAATGGAGTCGCTGATAGATTTAGAAGGCCCACTGATTCCCATGACCATCATAAATATTGCGAAGGAAGACAGCAACATAAGGAACATAGGTAGTCTGCTAAGGATGAAAGGATGAAGGATCAAGCAAGCTGCGACCGTGGTAGCAGTAGCAGAAGGGATGACAATGATGACAGGCATATAAGGGAGCAGGAGGGCAGGAAAATTAAAGATGATGGTTACAGAGATGCAGACGGATACAGAACTCGACAGAGTGCAAAAGGAGCTAGTAGAGAAGGAGCAAGCAGCCGACAGCAGTTTACTATCTTTGCCAGCAAGATTCGTCCACTAGAAAAGTAGCAGAGTGTCCCGGGATAAGACACTGGTGAGTCTTAGGGGCCTGTTGGGGCGCGCGCCTTAATTGTCACTAATTTTGGTAACTCCGCAGTTTTTGTGGAAGCTTGTAAGCGGAGTTGCGACTCAAAATAGTCTTAGGGGTGTCGAGGTTGAGTCGAAGCCCTCTTTTTTGTAATTGTCCATAAATTTCGGGTGTAAGCCCATGATTTTGTAATAGTGCACTTGTATGAGTAAGCACTCATGTAAAGATGTCAAGGGTATATAATGAAATGAGGATCATATGATGCGAAGAAGTTAGATCTATTTTTGGGTTTTAAGGTTAAGTCCCAGCTGTGTGCATGGACAACATCTGCAGCTGTGTGTGCTGAGGGTTTTTTTAAGAAGGAACTGCAGCTGAGTGCACAGTTAGAGATTGTAAGAAAGGGACTGTAGCTAAGTGCACAGTTAGACTTGAAGGACGGATCTGTTGCTGAGTGCACAGATCAGAACTATTGTTTTGTAAGAGTGGAATAAAAGCACAGTTTTGTGGACGTAGCCCCTACACTAGGGGTGAACCACGTTATATCTTGTGTTGTGGTTCTTTTGTGTGGTTTCTATTATGTTTTGATGCTTTTGATAAGTAGGTGAATGCTAAAGTAAGATAACTGTTAAATATTAACTTCGCTGTGAATTCCCAGTTAAGGGTTAAGTAAGAAAGTCTTTTATCTAACTGCGAAGCTAATTAAGTGAATATCGAAGCTCTATTTAGTATAATTATTTGTTGTTAAGGCTAAAGGTACAGTAATATCCCTCTTTTTCTTGCAAAAACCTGATTCTGTGGCACCCCATAGCTGTTTCGGGTGAGACTGTAACCTATTCGCAGGTTGTTGCCAAAAGGGCCAACACTGTGGGTCTTTTTGTGGGTGCGAAGTTAATGGTATAAAACCTGGGTCTACCCATAGCCCAACACCCATTTCTTTTCTTCTTCTTCAATTCTTAACCAATTTTTTGCTTTACCAATCTGCTGGCATCTTCTTCTCTTTTCTTGGCTTCTTCTTCTTCTAGCTTCTTTGCTTTTTCTGAAGTCTTGCCTTTTCCACCCATAGTTGTTACCTTTTGCTTGAATCTTTTATTGAGGGATGTTATGTTCTTTGCATTTCGGAATGTCTCCTCATCTTTGTCCCAAAAGTCAGTATACTCAAAATGGATTCCTGCTTCTTTAGAGTAGTCGGCTACTTTGTTATGTGAGTCATTTCTATGAAAATTCGTTTCTCCAAAGCGAAAATATTCTAGCTTTTTAACAAATTATGCTGCCTGCTTTACCCTTGAAAACTTATAGCTTCCAAGTAAGAAAGGTACTGCAGGGTACGTTGCCTTATTATTCTCAAACAAAAAAATTTCTACTCCATCTATATACAACTATCTGATTGCCTCCTTGTGGAGTACATAATCTGTAGCATATTTTGGGAGCAGAGAAGGAGCTCTGGAGCCACCATACATCCTTATATATAATCCCTCCTGTGTTAAATAATAATCCCTGAACTCTTGTCTGACTTTAAATGCCTCTTCAGACATGCAATTACATTCAGTTAGGAAAATTAGGGTATATAGGGGCATAATGAAATGCTCACAAATCTCCCTATAATAACTGTAATACTTGTGTTCCCAAAACAACTTATAAGCCATGTATACTGGGGTTCTGTCCTTCTCCCAGTTGCATTTCAAAGCAAGGAAAGTCTAAGTGCACAATATGCAATCAATTAGAATAGAGCTCATATAAAATTCATACTTCTCCTACGATACTCCTCCTAAGGCTGCACTTATACATGTAGAAAGGTTGTTCGACACTATATTTGCCCAGTTGAAGATGGTTCCTTGTGTAGCAACGAAAAACATAACCGGTATCCAGCCTATCTTGAAACTTTTTCCATTTGCTCAACCAAAAATCCTATTAAGCATTAGAGCAATAAACCTGTAAGGAGCTCGAAGAGTTGAGGTGTCATATTCTTCGGAAGGTCTGGTTCTGAAATTCTTTCCTGGTATCATCATTCTCTTACAGTCTCTACCAGGTCCAGACCTGCCTCCTTTAACCAACTCTCTATTAGGTAGACCTGTGGTGAAGGTAAATGGTATTCCATAGACACATAGGCAGAGCTATATGCAGCATAGCCTTGCTTTGCAGTGTTTTCTAGAATCATTGTCTCACATCTTCCATGGGAAGAATCCAACCTATTACTTCTAAACAAGGAAACAATTTGGGCCTCGTAGCTACTTTCATCAAAGCCGACTTTTCGATGTTATCATAGATCGTCAATTCTTCAAACCTAGCATCAGGTACATTCTGGTTTGAGATCATTCTAAATATTTCTCCCCACTTGTAATTAGGTTCAACTCCAGTGGTGGCTCTGGTGTCTTCATAGATGAACTCTACCTTGGTGATTATTTCTACCTCAGGCTCTCCTTCAGCCACCTGAGCTTTCTTCTTTTGTCTCTTTGACATGTTGTTGTTATATCAATCAACCTGTCACAACCATCAACATGTTTTAGGCTAACCGAGCTCTAGCAAGCGCTTATAGCAATACACAAGAAAATATACTTATTTATTTACCTCTCCTGCCTGCATGCTTGTTAACATAGGTTAAACACAGTCCTTGTGAATTAATGATTTAACAAGAAAAACCCTACAAACTGCTTCCTAAATCTGCTTAAGCTCCACTATCCCAAAGACTTAATCGACCCAAAAACCTCTTCATCTCACACAGGTACTTATCAACCTATTCTACTACTGGATCTCAACATAATTTTCAATCTCAAAATAGCTAAACCCTGCGTAACAACTGTCTTCGAGAAAAACCCTAATCGACTGGAAAAAAAAACCCTCCTGAGTCCCACAGGATACTATAACTGGGGAAAAAATGGCTTCTTAACCTCTAGCATACCAACAAATGATCAATAAAAGGGTGGTGCAGATGACAAAACGCCTATCTGCACCATGCCCTAACTACTCACGCAAGAAATGCAAACGCGTCCATAACACTTCAACTGTGTACAAACTCAGACTTCTCACGCAATGAAAATTCAATAACGGGCTAAAACCCCTCCCCCCTTTTAATATAAAATATCCATGAAAATCATTGTAGGCATGCAAAATCCTAACCCCCCATGCAGTAAAACCTAACCTATGGAAACCTAATGGTTCAAAATCAACCAACCACAACCAAAATGACAAAACCATGGTTTACCTACCTGACAGTAGTGGTGCAACCGATTGGATGGAACAAAAAATTCCACGGGTGCAAGAGCAGAATGAATGAGGTTTCGACAGCTGCACACACACACTTCTCCCTACTGCTTCCATAGTGTAAACAACAAATCTCAATGCTAACGACAAGTCACATAGCCACCTATTTATACCATTGCCGGTAGGAAACTATAGGTAGACATGTATTAAACCAATCCAAACAAAATGTTGGATGATCATTACAATAGCCAGCATGAAACAGACTACACACCCGAAATTACTTACTACTCTCGGTTGTCGGAACCACTAAGTTCTATCCTTGGAACCAAAAGCTGATAAACCTCCGCAACATCGGCCATGGACAATTCTATTATCACGGGATTTACTTCAGGAACAGTTATCGGAGCTCGGCAACGTTAATCTCTACAGAGTCGGCACAGAAAATATTATGCTATTGGAACTCCTCAGAACTAGCTTCTCGCAACACCGGGCGAGAGAGACACTATAACCTAGCTTGCTCCGGTTAAAACAACCCGACAGCGAAAAGAAAAGAAAACATCATTGGATCTCGAAACCACTAGGGTGAAGGGAAAAAAATTGTCGGATAAGTCCAGCATTACGGGGCTGCAACTTCATCAAATCAAGTCTGAGAATAAATCAGACACACTCCTATGCATCGGCGACGGATTCCAAAGGCAATCAACAAGCTAGCTGATTCCTCTTCCGCAATGTCAAAAGGCTAGTCCACTATGATTCTGATATCGAAAGAGTAGTTGACTAAGCATCTGATATGGAAAAGTGAAAAGGACCAATTTTTTTCAAGAAATCCTTGAACTTAGGGAAACTCTGGAAATAAAAAAAATACTCCTAGGACAACTTTAATAAAAACAAATAAAAAGGGGGTCCTAAAATTGAAAATTTTGGGGAAATAGTTGCGGCTGCAACAATTAGCGACTACCTGGTGAACACAGATATCTGAATAATCACCTCTTTGATCAACAGACTACTTTGATGGTGCCTCTTTACTAGATCTCTTCAGGATATCCGAATTCCCAAATGCAAGATTTATTCACTTTAATCATTGATTATAGTCCAAGTTGAGGAAAAGGAGAACCAGGATTTCAAAATCTGGATAACTCTTTTGAGGCCAAGAGTATGAGTTTCATTTTACCTCTGTCTCTGATTAGTTTCCAAATTTAGACACGATAGGATCGTAACATATGGTAAACAAATATATCCGTGTGTTCCTCATTCCCATGCCATTTTGCACTTTTTTGTGCTTTTGGGCTTTTGTCTCCTTTTTAGTCCTCCTGCTTGCCTTCTTTTTGAATTTTAATTCAGGATCCTCTATCCATAGTGTCCTTTTGTATGAGAGATATATTTAAATTTCAGCTCACAGACGGAGAATAACTTTGGAAATCTTATCCGTACTGATATGGTTCAGTACTTGCTTTGATACATATTGATTTTCTAGGATATTTTGACTCTTATTATCCTTTTGGCTCTCAATTCATGGCATGGGATTATTTAAATATAATACATTGTTTACCTTGCTTCCTTTTCATGGGTCTTTTGCTTGTACCCCCTAGGACAGTTTTTTAATGTGAGATGAATGGAGCCTCAAAATAGTATTCTGGACCCTTTTATCCTGAGTTATTTCACAAGGATTAAGCAGGACTTCAATGTGTTCATAACCATTTAGGAAATTTGACAAACTTGAAGAAGTTCTTTCAAATATTATATGAATCAATAGTAAGTAGTCCTGTAGTCAAAGATTTTAGTTAACCCAGAATTCTGATGAACTCCATGCAACCAAAAGTCGTGCTGCTTTATTAATCATAAGCAAAACAAAATTACAATCAATCAAACTCTATGTAAATAAAGTGAACAACTAAAAATACCCTAAAGTAAGCAACAAACCAAATGTTTATTTCTGTACAACAAAACCAAATGAAACATGATCAAGAAAAAAAAGGCTTGAGAACTAAACCATTTACTGGTAAGTTCTCTTCCCACCCCTGTAAGTCTTGCAACTTGTAAGTCGAGGGGCCTAGCTTTGCTGCAATCTAAAAAGGGCCTACTCATAACTGCTGAAACTTGGTGTGCTTTCTCTTTTCATTGTGCAGGTGATCCCACTTAAGAACCAGATCTCCTACTTCGAACTCTTTGTTCCTAGCTTTGTGCTTGTCAAACCAACGCTTCACTATTTCTTGTTGATGCTTAAACCTTTCCTTGGATTTGGACCTAGACTCTTCTCACTTCAACAAATTATAGATTCTGATTTGTAGAATTTCATTATCGGTACCCCTAGATTCTTGGGCTATTATGGAAGATGGCAATAGAACATTAGGAGGGAGGACAACTTCTTTTCCATAAACAAGAGTGTATGGTGACACACCTAAGGAATTCTTGGGTTTGACTCTATCAGCCCAGAGAGCATTAGGTTAACGCTAAATGCCAGCTCTGATTTTCTATCATTGTTTTATTCAGAATTCTAATCAGATTTTTGTTTGTGGATTCTGCCAAACCATTTCCTTGTGGGTAATAATTTGTAGAATAATGCAACTTAATTCCTCTTTCATTAGCAAATGTAGTTAATCTAATAGAAGAAAAGTAAGTAGCATTATAAAAAAACCAGGGAAATTGGAACCCCAAACTTGGTCATAATGTGATTTTGTAAGAAATCCATAATTGCAGCTTCGTTTACTTTCGTAATAGAATAGCCTCGACCCATCTGGTGAAGTAATCAGTTGCTGTCAGAATATACTTGTGCTGCAAGAATGAATTTGGATTTATTTCTCCAATAATATCGATTCCCCATTGTTCAAATGGATCTGATATAATTATTGGTTTTAATGGTCCTGCTACTTTAGCTTGTCTTCCAGCACATCTCTAACAAGCATCACATTTTCTAACATGAGCATGAGCATCCTTAAATAATGTAGGCCAGTAATATCCAGCTCTGAGAATCTTATGTGTTGTTGTGTCCCCCGAAAAGTGACCTCCAGCGGGTCCATCATGCAAATTTGCTACGACTTTCTTTGCATCTTCATGTTCTAAGCACCTAAGAAAGACTCCATCGTAGTTCTTTCTGAACAGTACTCAAACAATGATTTGATATAAAGCTGATTTCAGATGTAATGCTCTTCTTTGCTTGGGACTCCAATGCTCCGGCAAATACCCTTCTTGGAGATAATGAACTAGGTCCTGATACCAGGAGTCTGGAGCTATAAACAGAGGACATACATCCATCATATGTATTTCAACTTCATTATCCCAACTATTTTCTTCATTGTTTTGACCTCCAGTCATTAGTTTACACAATCCTTGTCCTTTAACTATGGATGCTGGTTTGAACTCAAGATCATATTCTTGTAAAGCGGTCACCCAATTGCCTATTCTTTCTCCTAATTCCTTTTGCAGGAAAAGAGATCATACTGCTGGGTGTGGAACTATTACTTTGGTGTGATTCTTAAGTGTATATGTCCTTAATTGTTTTACCGCTTTAAAAACTACATAAGCTTGTTTGTCAACTGTTGGATAATTCAATTCATCCCCTTGCAGACCAGTGCTCATAAATGATACAGGGTACTCATCTCCCCCATCTTTCTACGTAAGCACAGCTACTAATGAATCATTAGATGCAAAAGTGTACAGAATGTTTTTATCACACCAGATTTTTTTATCTTGCTGAATGCATTCTTCTCCAAATCAGTCCATTTGAACTGCACACTCTGTTTAACCATTTGCTCCAAAGGTTTGTTGATTTGAGCAAATTCTGGTACAAACCTTTGCACAAAGTTGATTGTCCCCATAAAATATTGCATACCCTTTTCATTATAGGGTAAAGGGATCTGTTCTATGGCTTTAATCCTCTTCCGGTCTACGGAGATCCCTTTCTTAGAAATGACATGACCCATTAGCTTTCCTTCTGTGATTGCAAACACACATTTCTTTGGATTTAGTGAAATACCATATTTCTGACAACGCTTGAAAATCTATTTCAAATGAAATGCATGCTCTTCTCTCTTTTTCGAAAATATTGTGACATCATATAGATAAAACACAACACTACGGCTAATCAGACTGCGGAAAGTTATATCCATGACCCTCTGGAAAGTAGCTCCAGCATTAATAAGTCCTAAGGGAATCCTCCTATATGCAAAAGTTCCCCACTTGGTTCTGAAAGTGGTTTTAATCATGTCTTCTTCAGCTACTAATACTTTATTATAACAAGAGAATCCATCTAATAATGAAAACAATTCTAAACCTGAAATCATCTGTAGTATTTTCTCCATGGGTGGGACCGGATAATTATCTTTATCTGATGCACGATTAAGATTTCTGAAATCTACACAAAGTCTGATTTCTCCGGAATTTTTCCATACTGGCACCAAATTAGAAACCCATTTCGAACATTTGACTTTAAATATGATTTTATCATCCAACAAATTTTTTGCCTCACTTTGAATTAAATGTTCCAGCTTAGGATGCATCTTTCTTAAAGGCTATTGGTAAGGCTTGATTCCACCTTTGATTGGGATAACATGTTGTATGATCTTTGTGTCATAAGTTTTTAGATATTCATAGGTCCAAGAAAACACATCATTGTACTGCTTGAATAGACTGATGAACTTACTCCTTTCGCTTGGACAACAACACTTCCCCAAATTTACATATTTGGGTTCAGCGTCGGTCCCTAAATTTATCAGCTCGAATTGTAAGGATGAGCTATGAGTCTTGACATTCGCTAGCTTTTTGAATTTGTTATCTAAAAAAAAAATTCGTTCCAAGTTCCTAACTCCTCTAGGAATAAAGTTCCCAAATTTTAATTCTGCTTGATGTTCTTCATCATCTATTATTGCTCCTTTGAAAGTATAATCATTCATCAAACATTCCAAAATTTGTTGATCATCATCAAAAACCCGTATATTTTTTATCATATCTGGAACAAAAGGCCTGAAAAGTAATTCAATAGAGCATCTATTATTTGAAGGTACTAATCTTGCAGCTGAGGTAGCTAGTAAATCAGCTGCTGCATTCTTTAATCTAGGAATGTACACGATATTGAATGCATGAAAATTTATAAGAAAATCCCAAACTTCATTTTGGTAAGCTTTCAAATGTGGTGAAATGCAGTGTATTTTGCTCCAAATTTTCTTAACAATGATTTCAGAATCTTCATACACTTTCAGTTCTATTGCTTTTTTAAGTCCCTGAACTAGTGCTTTGTACTCGGCTGTGTTATTTGTGCATTCAAATTCTAACCTACATGAAAGAAAATGTTTATTTTTTCTTGGATCAATCAGGACACAGCCAGCCCCTGATCCCTCCATTGTTTTAGAACCATCGAAATAAAGAATCCAAAAACTATCTACTTCTATTGAATTTGAATTACAAACTAAATCTGAAACTAAATCTACTATGTTACAATCAATCTCATCAGCCCGTGAAAATATAAGGATATTGGGCTGGATTTCAGGTATACTGCTAGCTTCTTCAGCTTGGTAATTTCCTGGTTCCAGTTCAATGAAATAGTTACCCAATACAGAGTTTACTGGTTCATTTTTTCCTTCTAACTAAGTGACATCATATTTCATTTGAGGCTCTCTTAACACTTTTATCTGATTTGGACTTCCTTTAAAAGGCAACCACAAATGTGACCAATCCGATGCAAAATATCCCTCTAACTTTGCTTACCAGTCTCGGCTCAACACTAGACCATAAGCATCTGGTATGTCTGCTACTACAATGTCGATGTACTGACATACCCTCTCATCTGCGGATAAGCGAATCAAAACATCCTCCATTTCTCCTATTACTTTTACGGCTATTTTGTCTAGTTGAAGAACTTTCCAAGTGGATGGTTTAGGTTTACCAATAATTTTTGTGCAGACTAAAAGTGGCACAACATTGACTGATGCTCCTAAGTCCACTAAACAGTTATGCACACTATAGTCAAAAATTTCACAAGTTAGGAGAAATGTTGGAGTTTTATACTTAGATTTCCCTCCTAAACTTGCCTCACCAATTTCTTCCTCAGGTTGGTTGTCACTGGGAGGCTCCTCGTCTGGTATCTCAAGTGCTTTTAAAATATTCTCTTTTTGCTGAGGTAAATTGCACATTTCAAACAATGAGATATTCGCTTTAGCCTTTTTAATGTCTTCCATAATATCATATCCCATCTCAGGTTCTTTGAGATTCTTCTTGACATTATAAATCTTAACTTCAGTAAGCTTTAGAGGTGTGTTGATTTTCATAGGATCCTGACTTGAAATGACAAATTCGGGTATTTCAACAACTGAAGTGTTGTTCTTTATCTTCTTCATGTTTTATTGAAGTTTCTTAATCTTAGAAAGTATTGAATTATCTTCTTTAAACAGATTCTGACTTCTTGTTGTTACATTAGTTTCTGGTGTTTCTCCTTGAATCAGAAAATCTTCCTCTTCTGTATCAAACATAGAAACACAGTCCCATAAAACTAAGGTATCTTCCTCTTGCTTTTCCATAGGTTCATGATATTTTTCTTCCTCCTTACCAGTTTCTGTCAATTTTTGTCTTCCCTTTTTCTTATAATAAGGCTTATATGGTTTATGAGCCTCTTTTTCCTTTTCTAACTCTATCACTCTGTTGGATAATTTCTACATCATCTTCACCATGCCTTCAAAATATTGTGATCGCTCATCCTTAGGCTTAGTTAGCAATAAATGTTTCTTGTTTCCAAAAGTCTTATCTTCTGACTGCACAGAGTAATTTTATATACTCTCCATTTCTACCTCTACCTTCTCAGCTTCTTCATAGGTTTCTGCTAATGTAGGTTGAACTGGTCTCTTGGAAAACATGGCTAGATCAGGTCCGAGAGCTGAGGTATAGTATTCAATTAGGGCATTTTCAGATGGTTTGTCAGCTACAGTGAAATTGTTTAGGTAAGCAGCAAACCTTTGAGTGAAATTATGCACTCTTTCCTTCCTTTCTTTCTTTAGAGCACATAATCCTTTCATCAACGCTGCATGAGTTTTCTGGACTATGTACTTGCTTCTAAACATTCTCTCAAAAGTATTCCAATCTGTAATTGAATTTGTAGGTAGGGAAAAATACCATGAGGATGCTTTTCCTTCCATGGTGTGGGGAAACAATCTACAGACCACATCTTCATGCTCTCCAGATTGTATTCCTTCTACAGCCAAGTAAAAACTCTGCAAATGATCATCTACCATAATTCCTTCACTTAGTTCAAAATTAGGTAACATCTTGTCAAAATCCTGAGGCAAATCATGCAAGGGAGGTGTCAAATTTAAAGGCGACCTAGCCCTCCAAGCAGGTTGTGGAGGTGGTTGGTTTGCATTTACATTAGCCATGATTTTAAGTGGAGTATGTGGTTGTGACTGAACAGGCGTATGGAAAGGTGAACAGTAAGGGGAATAGGGATCCAATTGATCTAAAGGTTGGTCAACTTCTTGTAAGGCTGCTTCTACCAATTCTTCAAGATCTTCTACCAACACTAAGTCTTCCAATTGAGGGCTATATTTCTTCTGATAATCTCTTCTAGGAAGGACATAGATAATAGGTAATCCTCCGATATTTTTTGCATATGCCCTAGTAATTCATCTTAAATCATCGACCACTTCGTTATCGATGGGATACAATTACCCTTTTTCTTTATCTTCAGGAGTGGGTTTGTGAAGCAAACTGTTTTCAAAACTATCACCGGTGGAGTAATTTCGAGGAAGCGGGCTTCCTCGGCCAGCCATGCACTGGTGGCCCTCCTTCTAGTGCCAAAAATTGTTGAGGCCTGAAAAATCGCAAGTAACAACAGTAGGGATTCTCCCCAATAAACGTTCCCAATTAGCTTGTTATTGTTTGGTATGGGGAATCCGTCCAGTTTACAGTTCGTCTACCGTAGGTCAAGTAACAATTAAAGTGTTTTATCGGTTACGGCTTGGTCCATCAGGTATATTTTTAGTTTTTTTAATGTTTAAGTATGATGTGCAATTTCCTAACTAAATGCAAACGATAGAGATAACGAGGAGGGTCACAATGTGATGTGCAGGTTCTTACCTCTCGTCTTACCCCTCTCACTTCTAAATCACAAACAGCAAGAAATTAACTAAGACTCACTAACTTATCCATAGGGATAAAAACTATCATTAATGGTGAGTAATGTACTGTATTGCATGCATAAAGAAAAATCACAGATAGTTGTTAACGTTTCTGAACACATGAATATCAATAGAAATATAAACAACAAGATAGCTTATTGTTAATTAAAGCATTCATTAATCAATGTGGAAATTTCAAAAAAATAAACCAAAGCACATTCATAACATGAAAGAATTCAATAAGTTAGAACGATCTCATAGTTTATGGAAACAAGCTGAAAAAGAAATAGTTCATATCCAACTAGCCCATAGCAAACATTTGAAAATCCACAGAACTTCCTCCAGCATAAACATATGACTCTTTATTGTAAAATGAAATAGTTCTTCTTAAAATACTTTCTGAAGATAGTCTGGAAAAACGGTCCCTTTCTATCTGAAACTCTCCTATACTTATACAAAAGCAAAACTCTTGGGCTACCCCCCACTGTCTTTTGAGCTTCCCCATCCTTTCTTTTCCAAAATTTTGTCATGTAGCTTGTGCACAAAATTAATACAATATATTACATTTTAAATCAATATTCCCAAAACGTTTATGAAGACGGCCCAGCTTGCTCGTTGGTGAACTTTTTCCATGCATTAACATCTGCTACTATGCTTTCAAACCCAGAAGGCTCAAGGAATTGAATGTTGATTTTGTATTTAGCAGCTTGATTCTTAACCCCCTCTATCCTAGCAGGAATCAGGTGCAGTTGGTCCTCTAATAGGTGTATGCTTACAGCTACATGTGCTACTGCATTTTTCAATATCCACTCATCCAAGTCCTTGACCTATTGGATCTCTTGTTCATCTTCCTTGTACCCGTTCTATAAATGATTTAGAAACAGCTCATGTTCAGGTAGCACCGCCAATATTTTCTCAGTAGAAACCTGACACCGATTGTATGTGAATATTACTTTCCTGCAAAATTCAACACAAGCATTCTTTGTCTTCGTTACTGTCTTTTTAAATTCCTCTGCAACATTACTAGCAAATTCCATTAGCTCATATTCCTGATGCAATGTCTGCTGATCTTTCTCAACTAGGTTTGTAGGAGATCCTTTATTGGTTTCTATCCAAACCATTCTTCCCTTCAAACATTCCAATATATCCTGAGTCCTATCCAGGAAATATGAAGTGGTATTTATAATCTCCTCCATCCTGGTGTCTATCTGCAAAACTTTGCGTCTTTCATCTTCTATTTGTATTTGTATTTGATGAATCCTTTGCCTAAGAGTCAAAACATGCTCCTTTAGGGTCTGAATGTCAGCTTTCTACTCCATAGCACCCTTTAATGATGCGGTCAATGCATTTTTTTGTTCCTCTAAGGCTACTATCTGCATCTAATATTGCATTCCCTTTTCTTCTGCAGCAGCCTTTTCTATTCCCAGCTCAATAACCTTGCTCTCCAACTTGTTCTTTTCTTCATTTAAATTTCCACATGATAGCTGAAGATTATCCTTTTTAGTATTTAAACTCTAATGCTCCTACCATAGCTTTTGTAACTCAACCAAGGTAACTTGGGAACTCTTCCTTGTAGCTTCTGCAGATATTGCCAAAAAATCCTTATCTGCTTGTAGATTATAGCATTCTACACTTGAAACCTTGACTTCTCCAGTCATGTCCTCATATTTTCTCTTTAGCTTTTGGCTTTCATCTCTTTCCTTCTTTAAGGTTTCTTTCAACTGGGCTACACTCTTCCATGACTGCTCCAGATCTGTCATGAGCTTGTACACATTGTCTTCAATTGCTAAGGTTAAAGCTAACCTAGCTCTTGCTATCAACCATGAATCTTTATGCGTACCATGTACCAATGCCTTGTCTATCACCATCTTACCTGGATGTCCTCCAGTATATACCTTTTTCTCGGACCTCTTGACAATCCTTTTCTTCTCTTTGTCATAGAATATGGTGTTAAAATCAGGTACTTCCTCTCCGACGGTAGGAATGAAAGGAATCAAATCAAATTCAGATATTGAAACCTCTTCTAACATACCACCAGAAGGGACAATAGGCTCTAAGGGATCAAACTCGGACCGTCCTTGTTCTCGATCTGCATGATCTTGAACTTCTTGTATATCAACCTGCTCTATGGGTTGCTTCTCTTTTTGGGATTATGTTAGCCTGAAGCCCTCACTTTCTGCTTGTTTCTTCTTTATTTCAGCCTCTTCTTTTATTTTCCTTTCTTCTTCTTCCTTCCTAGATGCTTCTTTAGCAGCCCGTTTCTTTTCTTCTTCTTCAATTCTTAACCAATTTTCTGCTTCCTATACCAATCTGTTGGCATCTTCTTTTCTTTTCTTGGCTTCTTCTTCTTCTAGCTTCTTAGATTTTTTTGAAGTCTTGCCTTTTCCACCCATAGTTGTTATCTTTTGCTTAAATATTTTCTTGAGGTTTGTTATCTTCTTTCAATTTCAGAATGTCTCCTCATCTTTGTCCCAGAAGTCAGTATACTCAAAATGGATTCCTACTTCTTTGCAGTAGTTGGCTACTTTGTTATGGGAGTCATTTCTATAAAAATTCATTTCTCCAAAGCGAAAATATTCTATCTCTTTAACAAATCTGCTTCCTGCTTTACCCTTGAAAACTTATAGCTTCCAAGTAAGAAAGGTACTGCAGGGTACGTTTCCTTCTTATGCTCAAAAAAAAAAAATCTACTCCATCTATATACAATTGTCTAACTGCCTCCTTATGGAGTACATAATCTGTCGCATATTTTGGGAGCAGAGAAGGAGCTCTGGAGCCACCATACATCCTTATATACAATCCATCCTCTGTTAAATAATAATCCCCAAACTCTTGTATGACTTTAAATGCCTCTTCAGACATGCAATTACATTCAGTTAGGAAAATCAGGGTATATAGGGGCATAATGAAATGCTCACAAATATCCCTATAATAACTGTAATACTTGTGTGCCCAAAACAACTTATAAGTCATGTATACTGGGGTTCTGTCCTTCTTCCAGTTGCATTTCAAAGCAGGGAATGTCTCGGTGCACAATATGCAATCAATTAGAATAGAGGTGATATAAAATTCATATTTATTCTGAGATACTCCTCCTAAGGCTGCACTTATACATGCAGAAAGGTTGTTCAACACTATATTTTCCCAGTTGAAGATGGTTCCTTGTATAGCAATGAAAAAGATAACTGGTATCCAGCCTATCTTGAAACTTTTTCCATTTGCTCGACCAAAAATCCTATTAAGCATTAGAGCAATAAAACTGTAAGGAGCTCGCAGAGTTGAGGTGTCGTATTCTCTGGAATGTCTGGTTCTAAAATTCTTTCATGGTATCATCATTCTCTTTACAGTCTCTACTAGGTCCAAAACTGCCTCCTTTAACCAACTCTCTGTGAGGTAGACCTATGGTGAAGGTAAATGGTATGCCATAGACACATAGGTAGGGATATATGCAGCATAGCCTTGCTTTGTATTTTTTTCTAAAATCATTGTTGTCACATCTACCCTAGGCAGAATCCAACCTATTACTTCTGAACATTGAAACAATTCGGGCCTCGTAGCTACTTTCATCAAAGCCGAATTTTCGATGTTAGCATAGATCATCAATTCTTCAAACCCAGCATCAGGTACATTCTGGTTTGAGATCATTCTAAATATTTCTCCCCACTTGTAATCAAGTTCAACTCCAATGGTGGCTCTAGTGTCTTCATAGATGAACTCTACCTTGGTGATTATTTCTACCTCAACCTGTCCTTCAACCACCTGAGCTTTCTTCTTCTGTATCTTTGACATGTTGTTGTTATAGCAATCAACCTGTCACAGCCAAAAAAAAAATTTAGGCTAACTGAGCTCTAGCAAGTGCTTATAGAAATACACAAGAAAATATACTTATTTATTTACCTCTTCTGCATGCATGCTTGTTAACATAGGTTAAACACAGTCCTTGTGAATGAATGATTTAACAAGAAAAACCCTACAAACTACTTCCTAAATTTGTCTAAGCTCCACTATCCCAAAGACTTAATCGACCGAAAAACCTCTTCATCTCACACAGGTACTTATCAACCTATTCTACTACTGGATCTTAACACAATATTCAATCTCAAAACAACTAAACCCTGCGTAACAACTGTTTTCGAGAAAAAACCTAATCGACTGAAGAAACAAAGCCTCCTAAGTCCCGTGGGATACTGTAATTGGGGAAAAAATGGCTTCTTAACCTCTAGCATACCAACAAATGATCAATAAAAGGGTGGTGCGGATGGAAAAATGCCCGTCTGCACCACGTTGTAACTACTCGTGCAAGAAACGCAAACGCGTCCATAACACTTCAACTATGTAGAGACTCAGACCTCTCACGCAATGAAAATTCAATAATAGGCTAAGACCCCTCCCCCCTTGTAATATAAAATATCCACGAAAATCACCGTAGGCATGAAAAATCCTAACCCCCCATGCGGTAAAACGTAACCTGCGGAAACCTAATGGTTCAAAATCAACCAACCACAACCATAATGACAAAACCATGGTTTACCTACCTGGAAGTAGTAGTGCAACTGACTGGATGGAACGAAAAACTGCACAGGTGCAAGAGCAGATCGAACAAGGTTTCGACAGCTGCGTGCACACACTTCTCCCAACTGCTTCCACGGTGTAAACGACAAATCTCAATGCTAACGACAAGTCACATGGCCACCTATATATACCATTACCAGCGGGAAACTATCGGTGGACATGTATTAAACCAATAGGAAGAAAAGGTTGGATGATCACCGCAATAGAGGGAGTGAAACAAACTACACACCCAGAATTACTTACTACTCTCAGATGTCAAAACCACTAAGTTCTATCCTCAGAACCAAAAGCTGATAAACCTCCGCAACATCGGCCATGGACAATTCTATTATCATGGGCTTTACTTCAGGAACGGTTATCGGACCTCGAAAACATTAAGCTCTACGGAGTCAGCACAGAAAATATGATGCTGTCATAACTCCTTAGAACTAGCTTCTTGCAATGTCGGTCGAGATAGACACTATAACCTCGGATTGCTCCAGTTAAAACAACCCAACAGCGAAAAAAAAACAAAACATCATCGGATCTCGGAACCACTAGGGTGAAGGGAAAAAGATCATCGAATAAGTCCATCATTACAGGGCCACAACTTTGGAAAATCAAATCCGAGAATAAATAAGACACACTCCGATGCATCGGCGATGAATTCCAAAGGCAATCAACAAGCTAGCTGATTCCTCTTCCGCAATGTCGGAAGGATAGTCCACTATGATTCCGATATCGGAAGAGTAGTTGACTAAGCGTCCGATATGCAAAAGTGAAAAAGACCAAGTTTTTTCAAGAAATCCTTGAACTCAGGGAAACTTTGGAAATAACAAAATACTCCTAGGCCAAATTTAATAAAAACAAATAAAACAGGGGGGTCCTAAAATTGAAAATTTTGTGGAAATAGTTGCGGCTGCAACACCTTCCAATGGTTTTTCCACCATGGATGACATCTATCGATAATGATACATTATAAGGTAGGCGAATTTTGACATCATACAAATTAAATTTCTCCATGAGGCTCGATGAATCTGTGTTTCCTAAGGCTGCTAAGAGTGCATCTCACTGGGTAGGATAACTCTGTAACACCTCTAAAGCTGACATTGCACAAGGGATCTGGACTAAATCTTCAACTACAGAGTAGTTGGTTGCAGCCCTGGCATTGGGATTGTGCAAGGTTTTCTTGAAGACACCTTTCAATAACTTGGGCATAGGTTTGGCAGGTTTTTCAATCATGAGAGGGTTGGAAGTTTCACCTATTGACTTACCCTTCTCTGAAGCCTCTGTCTCATAGTTCTTGTTCCTAGTCTAGAGTAAATTCTGGGATCGAACCATGATGATATAATTAGGGTCAGGAGCATTTGGGGTGCCCCCTACTACATTTGAAGTTGAAGCAGAATTCTGTTCTTGGGAAAAGTATCCTTCAGGACAGCTGGTTGTTGGCCTTTTAGCAGCTTTCGAGCGTGTTCCATTAGGGGACATTGATGGGTCAGGTGATCTCCATGGCACAACTTACATGGGAATTTCACCTTCTTCTTTTCTTTTTTTCCCCCATCAGCATTGTTTTTGGATTTTTTCTTGTTTTGGTTTCCCTCACCTTTCTTCCCTTTCTTCTTTTTCCCACTGGGCTGTTGATTGCCCTTTTGAGAGGATTGTCCAAAAACATTTTCATTATGGGGTGAGGGGGAATCCTTTGTTGCCTTCGCTGTAGAATGTTTGACAGACAACTCATGGAGCTGCTTAGCCAAAGACTCTACATTGGGAGATTTCACAAAACCAACCACACCATCAGCATGGGGTCCAGGCTTAGGTTTCTCTACATTATGTGTTGGCCTCGGTGCATCAGGGATGATCTCATATAAAATCCCAGAATGAGAATATATCAAATCTATTTGCTGGGCCCTGAGGATAGCCTCTTCCTCATTGGTCACTCCCAAAGTAGATACATCCTTAGATATATATGGAAATAGGGATTTAAGGAACAATTCTAGTAAAAACTCGGGAGGAATAGTGGATTTGATAAGGCTCTTCCATCTTCTCCATTCTTAGATGTGATTCAAAATATGAGTGGCCTTGTCTTGCCGAAAGCTAGACAACGAGTCTATCCCAAAATCATATCGGACATGAAGTTGGAAGTGACTAAGGAATACATTAGCCAAGTCTCAAAAGCTATCAAACACAGCAAAAGGAATTTCAATGTACCATTTTGTTGCATTACTAGTTAGAGTTCTTTGGAACAATCTCAACCGAACTGTATCATCATTCAGTGAGTTGGAAGAGCACCATAAGTGCAAAGTGGTGACATGAGCTCCTGGGTCATCACCAACTTTTCCTCTGAATTTTGGAATGTCCGAAGGCAGCTTGGTAGGAACGGGTGGCCAGGAGGAGTTATGTCTCATCGGGTCATTCATTAGCTTCGACAAGTCTAGAAAGTTTAAATTTGCTAGGAAAGGGAGCTTGGTTCTAACTAGAGCATTAAAAGTACTAGCTTGGGGATTAGAGGGGCTTGCCCCCATGTTCCCAGATGTGAAGGCGGGGTTGCCCCGTGGTGCTGGTTACGAAGTGGTCGAGCTACTTTGGAAAGGATTCCACCCATAAGCCAATGGATTGTTTATGTACGGTGCAGTGTATGAGGTTCTAGCTTCCCCCGTCAAAGCTGGGGTTTGGAACATAGGAGCAGGTATCCCTCCACTAAAAAGAGAGAAAGGAGAGATAGAGAAAGGAGCTAAAAACAGAGTTTGAAAACCTTGACCATAAGGATTAGGGTTTTCAAACTACACCCCTACATATATGCAGGTGTTGGACCTACATATGGAGTGGATGGGGAAATGTGCCCCCCATTATAAGGAAAAACCTAGACAAATGGTGAGGATCCTATAGGACCACTCTGAGCAGTGTGTGCGAAGGAAGTAGGAATATAAGGTACACTAGGAATTCCAGTGACCACTCCACCAAAAGTACCAGCTAAATTTGTGGGAGGCGGTGGTTGAACCGCCTGGCTAATTGGAGTTAAAGGTGTAGTAGGTATACTTGTTCTAGGGGCACCAACCCGGGGAGGTGGCACCCCTTCAGCCGGAGTGGCTGAGGTGGATGTAGAAGAACTTTCTCCTATAGTAGACATTAGTCTTCCCAGAAGGACACCAATCACGGGTGAATTGAAGGGACGAACCTGGACGATCACAGGATCGTTTAAGTCAGTTAGAGGTGAATTAAATTTCCTTGAAAAATCATCAGCCTACAAGTCTTCTATCTCAATTGTATTTAAATCAAACTGGTTTTCCCTAATTTCTGGTTCACCCAGAACTTCACTAACTCCTATCGGTTCGAAAGAACCGTCTGTATCTAATCTTCTCCTTTGAGGGGGAGGTGGAGGTTCCAATGTAATAAGCGGAGGAAGGTTTTGCAACCTTCGTGACCTTCTGACAGATTGGTCCTCCACAATTGTAAATTTGACTCTTCACACCCTAAGGTCAGCTAAACACAGACAAACCATAGAGCAATCACTACAAAATTTCCTAAAGTCTCAACAATCACAAGTGGTATAATATATGCTTTCCCGAAGAAAGCTGAGAGACAGTTTCTTGGCATCCTTGAAGATGTTCTTAGGCACAAGTGGAGGAATCACCCACCACCCTCCTACACTTTCAACATGGGTTACCTTCCAAACCCGTCCAAGGTGAACCAGAAATAGCCTTCCGGTTTACCTGTGTATACACCCTAGATGTCAAAGAGACTAAAGGCTACCGTAACTATATCAATAGTCTGGGGGGACAGTCACAAGCCTGATTTGTACACATGGGAAGGGTATCAAAGCCCGAAACTTTGTCTAGGACAGAATCCCTGGATGCACAAAAACCTTGGTCTACGTTTTGACAAGGAATCAGAGGGTTATCTCCTTAGTCCAATCCTCCACGCGGCCTCATGCTTAACTCCCGTTTGAGAGGATATTCCTAGATACTATCAACATAGAGAAGGATTTACCTATCGATTGGCCAACTACGTCTAAATTTAAACAATTGTGGGGAGTTTACACTTCCTATCCCACAAGTCTAGCCTAATCTAGTAGGTGTATGACCCTATAAAACAAAGCTTACTAATAAATTTTAAATTATAGCATTCATTTTAAGGGTTGTTCTTAGTCAGAGGGTAAGTGGCGTGAATGACTATGATATTATAGACTCGATAAGAAAAATAAAAAGGTGTTTAAAATGAATTCCAAAACAAATTAAAACTACTTAAAACAAGCTTATTTTCTTTTTTGTAAATATGAGCTACTGAAATTACAACTAAGTATGAGAAGACTAAGACTTATTTTTGTAATTTTTGAAATTTTATTTGAAAATACTGAAAATAAAACTACAATATGCAATTAAAATGCAAATGTTTCAAATGTTTTTCTTCAGTTTTAAAATTCTTCAAAAATTACCATGCACCTAAATGCAAAATTTCTTGAGTATGTTTGAATAATCAGACCATAAAGAAAGCAATATGAATTATAGCGGACTTGCTAGGACCAAATTCAACCACTTAAGGAGGAGACTTGGAAAACACCTAACTTGGGAAGAATCAATGAATAAAATCCACTGAAATCACTAAAGGACAAGTGACAAACCGACACTACTCAAAAGAAGTATAGAGTACAAGGTATCTAAAATACTGATCGTTGACTCAGATACATAGCACTGAACCTATCACCCAAAAAGGAGAACCTACCTCAAATTGCTAAGTGAAAGAAGACTCAAACAATAAAACTCAAAGGCTTACTGAAAACCACAAAGTATGGTGCACAGGAATTTTAGACTTACAGGAAGATGCCAACAATAGAAGACCTTAAAGTAGAGCAAAATCCAAACAAGACAGGGACAAGCAACCCTACTTAAAATTTTGTGATGCTACAAGACATACGCGACTGTCTTATAGAGAAAATCGCATACTGTATGCGACTGTCCTATAGAGAAACCCGCGTATACAACTTGCTGTACGTGACTGTGTAGCACAGCAACCCGTGTACACAACAATTTTTTTTCAAAAAAGGGAAAAAAATAATAAAGGTCTCTAGACACACTACTGCAAATCAAAGCCAAGATAGACAACCACACACTAAATCAGAGCAAAGACTGGGAAAGTATCTATAGGACTAACCCATTGCAGGCTGGACTCCCTAGCAGAGTCGCCAGTTCTGTTGTTCAGGATTAAGCACCCTTGTAACATAGGGTCTGGGTTTACCAACTTATTACTAACCTTGCAGACAATCAGCTTTACCAGAGAATGGAAATGGAATAGGAATAAAGTCTTGACTTACCTGATTACCGAAGGTTGATCCAAGCTTGATCTTCTCCCACTCCTCTTCTCTCCAAAGCTTCCAAGGATGCACCTCTTTCCCCTGTAAAGAACAAATCCTTCAAGTAATATCTCATGCGTATATATATCAGAGGTGATATAAAACATGTATCAAACATATAATCAAATATATTCATGAACCACAATACACGAAATAGACTCAACACAAGGTTGGAAGAAGAATTCTCTTTATTAACAATCAGCGAATGAGATCAGAGTACAACCCAGCTTCTGAGACAAGGACTCCTCTGCAACCAAAGGACTCTGAGTTATGCTGTACAAGATTTCTGAAGATATACCACCACCATAAATTTTCTCTCCAATATTGATTGATTAGTACCCACCCCAAGGCCTCTATTTATACTATGGGAAATATAGTGGTTTAGAAGGCTGGGGTGGTTGAAACAGTTGGAATAGTTAAGGATTAGGGCCCAACTAATCTCATATAATCGCATTATATATTTTTTAAGGCCAAACTAAGATGTACGTGACTATTAATATAGGAAATCTGCGTATGACACATGAGTTGCTCGAAGGAAACCCGTGTACGCTGGTGTACGTGTGTTGCAATGTAAATAGTCGCGTACAGTACGTGAGTTGCAATGAAGATAGTCACGTACACAACTCAACACTTAGAAAAAATATATAGCAAGATGGTCTAAGGGTAAATGCATCTCAATTCATGCCCATCTATAGTGCTTTGGAAAACTTCAATCCTAATTTGTTCTTTTGTGTACCAACATAAAGAATGTCGGCACTCGGATGGAGAAGTGCCATTTGGGTTGATAATAGCCTCTGTGATTGGATCACAATACCAAGGATTTCTCTTCATTGCTAAAATTTAAGGTGCTCCTTTAGGCATCAACTGCAGACGTAGAACACCCGTACTTCATTTCACAGAACAAGCCATGGAAACCACGTGTTCTAGGTATGAACCCATATCCTGTCAACCCTTTTAATTCTTAGAATAATATGAATAATCAATTCTCCCCCCAATATCCTCCCAATAATATGTGGCACCAATACACTCAACCTACAATGTAGTATCCTACACCATGGATGTCATGGTCATCACAGCCAAATCAGCCAACTCATTGGTCCCCAAATTGGAGAAATCCTTACCCAGGGAATCAGTTCTCTCACCAACAGTTTCAATAGCCACAATTGCAAGTCCCTACTAACCCTATACCAATTAACATACCATTACGACCTCATTTTCCTGCTCAACCTAATCCTAACCCCAACAATAAGGCAATGCAGCAAATTGAACCATTTAACATGCCAACTTATTCTATCACCACAATCCCATGCAATGAATTACATTTACATTTTGGGAGGGTGGTGGAACCCATTATCATTGAGGATGTTCCATTCCCTATTAATGATTAAAGAATCCCTGAATGGGTGGAAAGAACAATCAGTACAACGATCCCAATTCTAGAGGATGCTAAAACATCTATGGAGACACACATTAGGAATTCCCCTATACAAATCATGATAAATCCACCATACCCTGAGTAATTAGCCTTACAAAAGACAAAATAGAAACCATGTTTTAACCTTCTAGGGGAATTGAAAAATATTTACATTAAGATCCCTCTATTGCAATCATTGCATGATGAACCTATCTATGTTAAAACTATTAGCGACCTGTGTATGAAGAAACCAGGAAGGAAGCCCAAGGATCCTCTTACATTTCATGTACTTGGGAAATTGTTTGAATTAATGATGGGGAAAATTCCCTTGGCTAAATATGATGATCCAAGCAATCCCATTGTTACAGTACATATAGGGTCCACTAAGATCCCCAGCGTTTTAGTTGAGTTGGCACAACAATAAATGTCATGACCATTGAGACTGTGAAAAAAATGGGACTCACTCATCTTAAACCAACCCCCATGGTATTAGAATTGGTTGATAGATCTACTATTATGCCGGAGGGTATTTTGGATGAATTTGTAGTCTCTGTTGAATCATGGCAGTATCCTACGGACTCTCTAGTCCTACAACCCAAATCTCTATTGGGGGACATCCACTCATTCTGGAAAAACCATGGTTGGCTATTGCAGATGCATATATTAGTTGTATATGAGGATCTATGACCATATCTGATGGAACTAACACAAAAAGTATGACCCTTTATCCACCATCCAAGCCAAGTTTAGATGTTGAAAATCCATAATGGGTAGACTTAGAGGAGGAAGAAAGCGCTCAACCTCTTCTGACTATAGGGAAGGCCTTGAATTTTAAAAATGAAACTGAAGATGATGTTATGAGTAGTTTCACTAGTGAACCAATGACAACTACCCAACACACATATCAGATCTTGGACAATACCATGAGCAAAATTGAACCAGAAGAACTTACCAAGGAATCCTGAGTTAAAAATGTTGATATGGTACCTATACTTGAGAATTTGAAGAGTGCCCCAATAGAGGATATTTAGGAGGCAGAGATACATCATGACAAAGTTAAAGGAAGTACTTCGTAAGTTAGTATAAATAAAGTGAAGGGAAGAAGACTCGAGTAGCTAAGTGTTTAGTTTTGGCTTTTGGGGGAGGGGTTGTGAAAAAGAGTAATTGTTGTAGAGATTCCTAGCCAAGTGGTAGACTTTAGTTACAAAGGAAAGTTGGGAGGTCGAAGATACAAAAAAGAGAGTCAATGGAAAATGTTAGATGATGGGGATGCATAGAGCGATTGTGCCACCATAGGTAGGAGTATCAGTGTAGAGAGAATCCTAAGGAGAAAACAGAGTTGCTTCAAGTAGGAGCAGCTGGAGCAAACAAGGAACTACTTGTCATCATCTTGGAAAGGCTACAGTTTTGGAGATCGAGAGCTCTGACACCATTGATAATGCAAAGGCTAAGATCCAAGATCTTGTGCAATGTTTGATAGGTATCATGCAAATATTTTTCAAACCAAAGGAGGACTAGAACTCTTCTCACATCAACGTTCATCACATTGTTCCTAGAGGGTAACAAATCTGGTTCGAAAAGTGTTATCGAGTAGTTTCCAAACTATTGAAACAAAAGATCTTAGTCAAAAGGTCAGTAGCACTCAAAAATGCGTAACAGAAGTCTGAAGTTTCTTAGGCGAGAAACAAATGAGTGTTTGGGGCATGTTGGAGAAAGCTTTTAGACATGTTTTAGGAGTCACGCGCCAAAGGTGGACCGTGCCACAACTCAACACATGGACCAAAGCATGCAAAAGATGGAATTTATTTAGAAGTAGTTAGGCATTTATGTCCACTTTGTAACAGGCTCAACCCATTTTGAATTAGTATAAATATTTAAGGGATCAATGAGTTTAGGATCATTTTGAAAAAATTAGAAGAGATTATTGAGTTTTTTCGTGACTTGTCATTTTGTAATCCTAGGGAGTTGGAAGTTTGTGATAGAGGCTTGATGTGCATTACACAAGCATTATAAGACTATTCCAAAAATGATAATGAAATGAACCAGTATCCTGAGGTTATGGATTATGCATTGATGTGATGAATTATATATTTGTTGCACACATGGATGCTTTATTCAAATGTTGTTTTTTTTATTGAGATATCATATTTTTATGCATTTTTTAATTAGTGATGTTAAGTGAATGGGTCATATGTTTATACACATTAAATGAATGTTTAGTTGAGTGATTGGATTGGCAATATCCCTTCAGTACTGCAAAAACTTGCTTCCTACAGTATCCCTTGATACCTCAGGTGAGACTTGACCTTCTTGTAGGTGATGCCAGAAGGGCCAAAATAGTGGGTGCTTCGAACAACTTCCTCTTAATAATTTCAAAAGATGCATTACATTTTTCACTTCATTCAAACTTTGAATCTATTTTCAGTAACTCTTACAAAGGAATTTTCTGTTCGAGTAGTGCCAAATACATTTTCTATAATACCTTGTGTGACCCATAAATATTGTTATATTCTTAGGTTTCACTAATGGTTTTAAGTCAAGGATTACTTTTATTTTTTCTATTTCCACCTTAATGCCTTATTTACACACTATGGGGACTAGTAAAATTGCAATTGGTGTAAGAACTATATATATTTCTTGATATTTTGAGACAAATGAATTTGTCGGCATCACTCCAGCATTATTCGAAGTGAGTGTGTGGTTTTTCAACGAGCCATATATCGTCTCATCATTGAAGTATACTACCATTGTTTTATATATATGTTCTTGGAATGATTTGACAACTATTATTAAAAATATAGCTAGGTCAATTTTTAATCCAAATGACATTACTTTGCATGCATATGATCCAAACAATGTTACAAATGTGGTTTTCTCCTATTATTCTTTCGCTATTGGATCTTGTCTATATCCTGAGAATCCCTCTGTGAATGAATAACATTCATGTCCCACTTTATGACATTAGTTTGTGTTTATTTTACATATGTGTATTCAGATTATGGTGAAGGACTATATTGAGAGGTTAAACTGTTTATTTTTCTCATTGTGAGGGAAGGAAACCCGAGGTTAAATTTGATGGAAGTATACTAAGGGAAGGAAAAGCAGGGTTAAATTTGATGGTTTCCTTTGATCTATCAAGCATGGTGATGGATCAAATATCCCCCATATCAAGGTGTAGGGCACATTTGTTGAAATAAAATTAGTAAAAAAATATTAGTCTTACTAATGTACAACATAATGCAACAAAATTGGTTAAAAAAATAGGCTTAGTAGTCTACCACATATTGATAGTTGAGCCTTTACCTTCTTCCATGGTTTCTTCATTCAGTGAAACCACGTCATATTTCCTTCGTTCATGGGATATTAAAGAATACCCCTAATTTTTCTAGATTTTGATAATTACCTACAAGATCCTTTTGTTGAGCCCCCCTGATCCGAATACATATTTCCAATTAAAAAATCCTATTTGTACAATATATTCCCTATTTTTACTAGAAAACCCTTTTTNCCCAATATCTATAAACCCCCCATACCCTACTCCCCCACCCACCAATACCTACAATATATTGACCTTATTTTTCACAACTAAAAAAACATCGTTTATGAATGAACGCGATAAGATATTGCTCAACAAGGTGAATCCCCCATGCCTTCTTCTTGTGTATGGAATTGGTGTCATGTGTCTTGAGTGAAGTGAAAGAGATAGAGATTTTCTTCGCCTCCAAAGGCACACATTGTTTGCACCCCCACAAGAACAAGTAGAGCCAAATACACTATACAATTAGTAGTTGCAATCCTAGTTTTGCAAATAGATCATCCCTTTGTGTGGGATATGTGTACTAGATATGTGAATAATTTGATTATGGATGCTTCCATGGTGGTTAGACATTCTTCATAACTTTTAGATTTTCATTGTGTTGTAGTTTTAGGACCAACGTTTCGAGTGGAGACTCCACCCATAGTCAAGTAATCAATATGAAGTTGCTTTAGGATAGAAAAGGACTCGTGATGAATATATAAGGAATTGGAGGGTTAGCCATTAGAATTAATTTAGTTGAAATATTTGAAAATCTTGTAATAAAAAACTCAATTGCGAGGGAAGGAAACCCAAGGTTAAATTTGATGGATATTTATTTTTTCTTACTTTTAATATAATTAATTTTAAAAACGGTATGTTAATATTTTTGTTGTTTAATTAATTTTCAAAATAGTTAAATGGATAAACAAATTGAAAAGTTATTAATGTGTGTGTGTGTGTTGAAAATATTAAATAAAGTTGAGGCATTAAAGATGGTTATTGGTATTTTGTTCATTCATTATACTCTATCAACATCGGTCATCTTAAATTCGGACCTATCAGGCATGGAGATGGATCACATCTCCCCCATATCAGGGTGTAGGGCACATCTGTTGCAATAAAATTAGTGAAAAATATTAGGCTTACAAATGTACCCCCAGATGCGAGTGTGCATATGACTGCTGACAGGTGTCAAAGTCAGGATAGAAGGCCTCATAAGGAGTGGGAAAGTGTCGAGGTAGAAGGTACCACCCAATCCTCCCCCTGGGTTTAATATATGTCACAGGGTTACTTCGCAGCGCAGGTAGACGGCTCCAAAGCTGTGAAACACCACAATAAATCCATCTGGCATATCTATGAGATAATAATGAAGATCTTGATCCCAAACCAGGAAATCCATCAGGCAATTCATGATGCGCATCCTTCCCCTGCAATGGTGAGTGATGCGCATCCTTCCCATCTGATGAAGCGTCATGCATATCTGGTCACGTACAAGGTGCAACATGACCTTCTTCCTTTGATCCAAGCTACCAGCAGGTGCGCCATGCCTAAATCCAGAGCTTCCATGCAACAGTTAGGTCGTAAGAGCGATCGCAAGCTTCCAGCCTGAAGATTACTTGAGATTCATCCAATAGGCCCGACGATCGTAGAGTTTTTCAATGCCTCCCAAGCATGAGATATAAGAAGACACTGATGAAGCTTCAGCCTATCACCAAGGCTAAGCTTTTACCTAGAAAAATTACACTCAGTTATTGTGGTTCCAGATTGGGGTTATCAATTCTTGAAGTCTCAAATTTGGAGGTACGAACCTTGCACGTAGAGTTCAGCAACAGTGTGCCTCAGCACCAGCACACATTAGAATAACTTGAGAGTAGAATCCAGCACCAACACACCTCTAATATGACATCGGGAGGAGCTGGTAGCCAGGAGGTTGATTGGGAATCCCTCTTCCAAAAAGAGGCTCCTGCTCACATTCACAAATCAATTGTAGCCATGGAGGATGAAATTTTTGATGAATTCAGGCTCAAACTAGGGAATTCTATCACCATGTCCAACTATTGGAGGCTGAAGTTTATCTTGGCCAAATCCATGAGTGAAAGAGAAAGCTTTGGAGAGCGTGTGAACCTCACAGTCAGCACCTTCAAAGAGGATGCTGAAAAAGGGCTAATTCACATGAAAAGTCTTAGGCAACTCTCTGAGCCCCTTTTCAGTAGAGAAAATAAGGATGATAAGGATGTCAGCACTAGAAAATACCTAGAGGATGAGGTTGAATCCTCCAAGAGGTTCTAACTGCTATGCTTTGGTTTGTATTTCATGCTCCCCACAAGTCTCTCCTCCTCTTATGTCAACTTCTTAAATTGTAATGTGTTGTCAACCTTCAACAGTTTGGAAACAATAGTTATGTTTAGATGCTCGGTATGGACCATTTTGCACACCTTCCTTAGGTGGTTCCATAGCCATGGATTGACTCCCTATTTCTGTAGCAAGCCCGAATATGTAACTCTCTTTTAATATGAAATAGAAGGATCGTCTCTATTACTTACAAAAAAGAAAATGTACCACATAGTGCAATACAATTGGTAAAAAAAATAGACATAATAGTCTACCACATATTGATAGTTGATCCTTTACCTTCTTGTTGTGTATGGAATTGGTGTCATGTGTCTTGAGTGGAGTGAAAGAGACAAACATTGTCTTCGCCTCCAATGGCACACATTGTTTGCACCCCCACAAACACAAGTAGGTCCAAACCCACTATACATTTAGTGGTTGCAACCCTGGTTTTGCAAAAAGATCATCCCTTTGTGTGGGATATGTGTACTAGATATGTGAATAATTTGAGTATGGATGCTTCCATGGTGGTTAGACATTCTTCATATCTTTTGGGTTTTCATTGTGTTGTAGTTTTAGGACCAATGTTTCGAGTGGAGACTCGACCCATACTTAAGTAATCAATATGAAGTTATTTTAGGGTAGAAAAGGACTCAGGATGAATATATAAGGAATTGGAGGATGAGCCATTAGAATTAATATTTTTTCTGAAAAAGGAGGGGTTAAACCCTAAAAGGATAAAGGCTTATGAAATGAATAAAAATAAAATATTTGTTAATAATTAATTAAAAATTAAGACCAACAAAAAGATTGAAAATGGGTAGATGTCAAAATAAATTGGTTAACAAATTTATTAGGATAATTGAAAATGGGGTCACCTATTATTTTAATAGAAGATTTATGAAAAATTAAATAATAAAATAAAGTATAATAATGAATTAAAATTTAATGTAAATTGTTTTAATAAAATAATGAATTAAAGTTGAATAATGAATAAATAAATCTTTTGATGAGTCCATCCCAAACCCAAAACTCCTCATCCTAACCCCCTTCTCAAACTTTAATCTCTCCCCCTTTTATTCAAGGCATCACTGATCGCATATCTAAACTCTTGATCAAGAAAGATATCAAAACAATCTTCAAACTTCACAAGACTCTTCAACAAATTTTTTGTAGTGTCAATGATAAATCCAACCCCCTTCTCTCCCAAGGGTTTATCAAATTTTGTATACGTCTGGAAAATCATATATTGGTCACATTGACAAATCTATTCAAACTCGCCTCAAAGAGCACATTGCTGACACTAATCATAATCGTCTCTCTAAATATTTCATTGCAAAGCACTCTTCAATTCTAAATACCTTGTGTGCTTTGATCAAACTAAAATCCTTGCTCATACCTACCATTACACCTCCCGCCTTAANCATAATCGTCTCTCTAAATATTTCATTGCAAAGCACTCTTCAATTCTAAATACCTTGTGTGCTTTGATCAAACTAAAATCCTTGCTCATACCTACCATTACCCCTCCCGCCTTAAAAAATAAACTTTTGAAATAAAAAAGAAAGTTCTAACCATTTTAATTGTAAAAATGGCTCCAAACTTAATCGCTCATGAAGTCCTTCAATCATCATCTAAACCCCTCATTTACCATCTTGTGTAATCTTTTCATTCTCTCCATATTTTTGTTGTCCTATACCTTTTATTTAAATTTTGTTTTTTAATTACTCTTTGTTTTCTTCATTATCACTCTTTCCTCTATGAAGTTAAAACCCTCATCATTTTCATTCTATTTCATTATAGTTTTTTACAAATTAATTAGTTTTCCTTTGGAAAACCTTTTTGTTTAAATTTCTTGCATTAAACTTTTTCAATATATTAAATATTAACTCCTAATAATTATGTTTTTCAAATATTAATTTTTTATAATCAAGTTTTTCTAATTTCCTTTTTCAATATATTAAATATTAACTCTTAATAATTAGATTTTTCAAATATTAATTATAAGTTTTTTAGTTTCTAACAAACCTTCCCATCTTCATTCTTCCTTCTTCTTATTATTCTGTTTTTATACTTTAATCACCCTGATCTTAATTATTTCTTCTTATTATCATTGGATTTTTATATTTTGGGCACCCTTTAGCTCGATCAACCCTTCTTTATTTTTTCATTATTCAATTTTAAATTATTTTTATTAAAAATATTTGCATTAAACTTTTATTTATTACTGTATCTTATTTTATTAATTTATTAATCATATATTTTGTTAATCATATATTTTATTAATTTTTGATATATTTTATTAATCATAACCCCATCTTTTATTATCTTAATCATTTTGTTAACAATTTTATTTTTAAGTTTATCTAAATTTTTAACCATTATCTTGGTCTTAACTTCTAATTAATTATTAACAAATATTTTATTTTTAATATTTTTTCTAAATATTATCACGTTAGGGTTGGCTAACCATTCAATGCCTTATATATTCATCCTCACTTATTTTTTATCCTAAAGCAACTTTATTTTAATTTTATGAGGATGGGTGGAGTGTCCACTAGAAACAGTGAAAATATTTATAGTTATGGTTCATGTTCTTAAATGTTGGTATCCATGGAGTTGATATGTTCATTGGTTCATGAAATTAAGAGAAATTATTCTTCAATGTCTTGCAATATGTAATCATTATCACTATTTCATGGTTTAGGAAAAAAATCATGATTATTAGTTATATATTTAGAGTTGGTTTGGTGGTTTATGCAACTAAGACGAAAAACCTAGGAACATGTTACAAGGATGAATTATGACTTAAAAAATCTACTTGAAAATTGTGACATAACATTAGGAAAACAAACAAACAAACAAAATTGTTGCTAACAATTTTAAGCATTAACTTGTTCCATAACATTCTATAGGTAAATGACCAAACATTCTATAAATAAATAAATAAGTTGTCACAACTTACATAATGGACTTTCCTAATTTTTTGAGACTTTCTTCTAAGATTTGTAGAATGTATTTAATTGTTTGGATGTAGTAGTAAGGGACACATTTTTAGAAATGTTTTACATTGCATTTAATTATTTGAATAGGAGTGTATTTTCATGAATAGTTATCCATAAGGTTTCCTCAAACATTTTTGCCTAGAAAATTAAATAGTTTTTGAGTTGTCTTAATATTATTTTTTGTAGGGTTTAAGGTTAAGTCTTTACCTCTCATCCTTCTCTCTCCAAGTTTCCATATATATGTAAATAGTTTCTATGGAGACTCTTGGAGAACCAAAGCACAATAAACTCTAGAATGATTAATGTCTATCATTGATTTAAGACAATTTTTTAAACATTCAAGAAAAACTAAATCTATGCACAAAACAAAATATTATTCTTTCTACATTCAACTAGTACCTCATGGTGGCCCAACCCAAATTTACCCTTTAAAGTAATTCATCATAAAATTATCATAAAAAACAAAAGACTTGTAAATCGTGCAATTTAATCTGTAATATAATTATGCTAATAGGAATTTAGATATTATCTCAAATTTTGAACTTGCTTGAGCGGATCAACAAGATTAACCCAAGTGTAACACCTATTCATTTCATGGTCGTGGTATCTTGTTATGCTTAAATGCATTTTTATTAAAATTTTAAATAAGATTCAGTTAAAGGGTTGTTAAAGAAACCATTAACAATTTGTTTTTGTTTTCATATTTTGTTTCTTGTTTATTAAATAATATTTGTTTTGTGCTTATCTTAACTCTAACAATCTTGTATGAATAATGGATATTAAATTATATATTTTTTCTTTTGTTTAACAGAACTAAATATGAATAATGGATATAAAATTATATATTTTAGCTTTTGTTTAATAATAATAATAATAATAATAATAATAATCTATTTTTAAGGTCACCGCCAAGGGAGACACCAAATTGGTGTATGAGACCTCCTTGTTTGTGGGACAAGGGACCCCCCTTTGCGCAACAATTTAACTGCTAAAGTCTACAGAGGTGTACATACACTACCCCCCTCTAGATTTGAACCTGTGACCTCGGAAACACATGCTCTTAACCATTAGGCCCACTCATGCTGAAAAACTAAATAGTTAACTCTAACAATCTGGTATGAATAATAGATATAAAATTATATATATTAGCTTTTATTTAACAAAACTAAATGGTTAGTTATAAGGATTCACATTCACTACCTACTTTAATGGTGAACAGTGATTGTGCTAATACTAAAAGTATATGTTATTTACATGATAAGTTGGTTGCCCCTCACATTCAACTCCAAAAAGTGAGTTAGAGAGATATAATGGAAAGAGTGGGCAAGGGTTATTATTTGCAACTTCTTGTGTCGGGAGAAGATTTAGGAGAGATATGATGGAAAGAGTGGGCAAGGGTTACTATTTCCACTTTCATTGTGTCATCAGAAAATTTTAACACAGAGATGTTATGGAAAGAGTGGGCAAGGATTACTATTTCGTCGCCAACCCTCTGATATGGTATTGCCGCAATCTGAGAAGATAGGTGTAAATTTTGTTAGATACACTGAGGAAAGAGAACTGGGCTGGCTGGTTGATAGCTTTTTCAACAAATAGAAATATGTCTATATTCGACGTCGACTCAGAAATTTACTGATGATTGCGTTTATTTTTTATTGGGTGGCGAAGAAATAAACTATCTCTGAATTTACGACTGCGTTTCTGTATTTGTTGCGTTGATTGCGTCTATTGATAAGGATGGGGATCATGAAAAATGGATAATTTTTACTATAAATTAATGTCTTCATATTAGATCAGAGGGATCATAACAGTAATCAACTTTATGTGAGAAGTTGTATGACAGTAACTGTGGAAAGGCCAGCCGTTGTATTGCAGAATGGGGTGCATGCATTCCAAGAAAAGGGTAGAAGCTTCAAGCTCTCATAGTTTCAATTTGCAAATGCCAGTAAGTGATGTGGACGGCCATGATAGGAATTCAAGTTCAAGAATGGATGCCAAGTTAGCTACATGTTCCAGAGTCCAGAATCTTCTTGTTAAATACAAAGATAGCAACATGAATAATAGAAAATATGTGGACCGGTCCTTCAGTTTTCACACTGTGAATGCAGCCAAAGTCCAGGCCGAGCCAAAGGTGGCCGGAATATGGGAGAGAATTACCCGTGGTGTAAAAGTTACAGACGTGAGCATCAGCTTGCTCAAAAAATCCCGTTGGAGGGCACCAGCAGGGGGAGAAGATAAGGTGGTTCTGTATTTTAGGAGCATGAGTGGAATCAGAAAAACATTTGATGATTGTTGCATTGTGAAACTGATTATGGGATGTTTCAAGGTTTTGTGGATGAAAGGGACATTTCCATGCACTCCCCATTTCGGCAGGAATTGCAGGATCTGTTGGGGATGCCCATAACGGTACCTATTTTGTTTATTGCAGGGAAATACATTGGTGGGATTGAAGAGATCCAACAACTGCATGAAGCAGGTGAATTGGCTAAGTATGTGGAAGGATTTCTCCTGCACACTTCTTCTACCAGAACCTGCCATGGTTGTGGTGACGCGAGGATTTCCCGTGCACACTTTTTTTTTTATTTTGTTTTCAAATGATCTTTAGTTAGAAGATACCTATGTTTTTTAACTATACATGTTTAATTTTGAACTTATCTTCCTCTTTAATGGCTACTTGCCAAAATCCAGACTTGAGATCAAACTTTGAAAATATCCTAGCTCCTGCAATTCTGTTTACTAGACTCGACTTATGAGGGATTGGGTATGTGTCATCTGCAAGAACTTTATTCAGAGGCATGTAATTCACAACAAGTCATAGAACACCTCTTATTTGTTCAGAGTGTTTATTTACATAGAACCCATAACAATTCGAAGGACTCTTAGAGTGTCTCATAAGTCCTTTTGATAACAGTCCTTTAATTTCTTCTTCACATAATTTTTGAAAATGGGCATTTATGGGAATTGCTCTGCTTTTACAAGGTTTGCCGTCATATCCTTCCTTATAGGGAAGCTGAATAAAATACTTAGCTTTTTCCATCTCAAATTGTTCTGTGAGATGTGAAATTTTTTGTTGAACATGTGGCAATTTCAATTGGTCTTCTATTCTCATAGCTGCTTTCAAATCTTTCAATTCTTGGATCTTCTTCTCTTTCTGCTGGATTGTCATGGCAATCTGGACCATTGTTGAAATTTGGAGAAGAGACAAAAGGGAGGACGACTTTGGTTGCTCGGATAGCTTTTGCAGAACCTTGTCTGATTTTTATATTAGGTAGAGTGATGAAGAATGCAGCTTTTCTTTCTAGAGTTCTTGCTGAGCCATAAGGTTCGACAACTGTAAGGAAAGGAGTGCCAAGAATACAGGCAACCGGAATATCTGAGAGGAAAAACTTCATATCTAGACAATGTTGCTCAAAGCACAATGTTGCTTTGGGGATCTCATATCCCAAGGAGATTTGAGTATTGCCTACTCCAGTAATAACATGAGAAGTTTTTCTCCAATATTTGGCCAGAATAAGATCTTTATACATCATATTTACATCTGCACCAAAGTCAATCATAGCTTTGAGCTTGAAAATTCTATCTTGAATTTTTAAATGTATCAGTACCAAAGGTTTTTGATGCCCAATAGCCAAAACTTTCATAGAATTAAGGCCTTCAAGACTATTAGTATCAAATATACTAATGTTTCTGTTTATGTGCTCTTCTTCTGATCTTTCTTCTGATCTTTCTTCTGAAGGAGCACCTCTTTTAAGTTTCTGGATTTCATCTCGAGCCCACAGATCGACTTTGTATGCATTTTCTTCCAAAAATCGACTTTCAAGACCATGAACTTTGTGTTTCAGATCAAAAACTTCTCTTTTCAAATTATTTAACTCTTTACCTAAATCATTCAATGTGGGAGGCTGTAATCTTTCATTCGTGTTATGATTTATGAATGATTTGGTATTCTTTTCAAAAAAAGCATCAACAAATACAGCCTTCTTACCTGAAGACATTTCATCATGAGATTTTTGTGCCGTCTTCATCATAGTTTTCAGAAAAGAGTCAAGGAGGGATGCCTTCATTTCTCCTTCAAGTAATGCTTGGATTTGGGCAAGCATTTGTGCATCTTCTCCTGTGTTTCTTGATGCCATGCAAACTTTTAGTTTGGGCATGTTTAGTTGTGCACATTGTCATAACTAGTAACTATTGTAGACCTCAAAGTCTAATAACATAAATGTTTAGGTAGTCATTTAACCGTAACTTCAAAAGTCTGTATATGCAATAACCACTTTAATTAACTATATCATTTATTAGATTATATCAAATACACAACTATCCACCATCCATTACAACAAATAATTGAAATAACTACATAAGAACACATCACTAGAATAGATTATCAACACAATGAACAAATTTAGAAATGGGGTGGGTCACTCCCTTCATATTCAACATCTTCATATTCAACATGAGCATATCATCGTTCCATAGCTTAACACTTCTTTAGAGAGCTGCAACTCAACAACATAAATAGGCTTTCATTATTACCATAGCTCTGAAACCCTTTATATCTAATGCTTTACATTTATATGTCTATGTCTTCAGGCAATGAGGTTCCTTTGGGCCATTGTTCTGCTACTAGTGCAATATTGACATAGGAAATTATTCTTCATCATTATATGAGTTTTCTTCAAAGAAAAGCCTCAATTAGACTTCACTTCATTTAGAATAGAGAACTATTTCTACAGTTTATGAAATGAAAAGATTAAAAACGAAATATAATTTAAATACTAAGTATGTAGTATGCTAATGCAACTTTATGCTAAATGTTTTGAGGCAAAAATAAAACATAGCAACAATGTGAAATCAAGTGAAATAAATGACTGGATAATCATAAAATATTTTATAAAGTTATACTTGCATGGATTTAATACAATTAAATGAAAAAAAAAAAAGCAAAAAGATGTAATTAACACAAGAAACTATAATCTCATAACCATTTGTTAGTGTCATTTGAAAGAATATTAGATATAATAAATAACATAAGACTAGTCTATAACATATAAACCATATCTTATAAGTATTATATAACACATGAAAGTAAAGAATAGTCTAAGCTATAACATATACACCAAAATCTATCCATTGGTTGTAGCTTGGGCGGTTGGAAGGAATGAATGTTATCCTCCCCACCCAGGTTCAGTTCTTGTAAGTGACATGCATGCCCTTGTTGAGCCACTATGAATATATGAATTATGAATGAATGTAATCTCGATTCTTGTGTTGATATGACATTATGATAGGTGGATTAACCCTCTAACAAATGGTGAACCACCTCTTATCCCTTGAAAAAAAATACAAGGAAAGGTTTTTCTTCAAGATATTTCATTATATTTTTCCACTTTAAAGCTAGGGTCACATTATTTTAATTCACTAGTACTTTGAGAAAGGCAAGGTTTTTCTTCAATATCTTTCATTATATTTTTCCACTTTTGGTAAAGTGGCTTCAAGCATCATGATTTCTTGACTTGCTCATTTCTTATTGGTTTTTGGCCTTCCTCATTTTTTCACTATCATATATTAATATTTAATATCCCTTGGAATCCTACACTTGCTTGACTTCTTTTTGTCATAAAGATGAACTTGACTGAAGGTTCGAAATGTCCCTTGCTCATTCCTTATTGGTTTTCGGCCTTGCTCATTTTTTCACTATCATATATTAATATTTAATTTCCCTTGGAATCCTACTATTTCTTTACTTCTTTATGTCATAAACATGAACTTGAATAAAGGTTCGAAATGTCAACCTCAAAGCTCAATGCATATTCTCTTGAAGAATAACCTTATCAACTGCAAAAGTCTCAAGCATGTGACATTTTGTTACAACCTCCACATAATCATGCTCAATAGTATTCATGGGAATGATATAATATACTAAATATTTTTTTTTTGTAAAATAACATTTGTAATGCCTAGGTCACTTCCTTTTAGAGATAAAAATCATGATCAATTCAACCAAAAGAGGGAAAAGTGCATTTTAGATGCAACCATTTACATTATATACCACACTTTCATGATGACATCTATATCTGATTTAAGATTCTCCGAGGCTATATGATCCAAATACTTCTAACAATAAGACCACAACCATGTGGGGTTTATTAGTGAGGCAATATGATATCACGTCCATTCATATTGGGGGTTTGAACACTCCTAAAAACCTCAAAAATATATTCCCGTGTATTATGGGGTCAAGGGGGGGTTTAATATGGCATAGTAATATAAATATTAGGGGTTATTTTATTTGGGTGGGATGAAGAATAACCTCCAAATTATGGGATGGATTCATACCTCCAAATCATAGGTGAAATTCATACCCACCTAAAACTTAAGGAACCTCCATTTTTATTTGATATTCCTTATGATCCTAAGTTTTGCATAAATATGATAATAGTGTGCCAATGATAATCTTGATGGAAGCCTCTTTGAATGATTGGCCTTGAGAAATCCTCATTTAATAGCTTATTTAGGCTTGGTTTGAATTGATGTTTATAGTTTTTCATATTTAAGTTTAAACCTCTTATTAGGGAATTTTCTCTTGGCTTGTTATATCTTACTAATTTATATACCATCAACTTCTTTTAAATAACTTTAGTTGGATCTGATGGCATCCTTTTGAAATTGATATTGATGTGATGTCCAAAAGGTTAGTGTTTCCACTTGTTATGAATATGTATGAAATGTTTCACACTTTCTCCATAGTTAAGGTTGAGTTTGCTAGTGTTAATACTGAGGAAGTCTTGTAACATTATATCTTTTGTTGTTCTCCACGAGGCCAATTTCCAAAGTGTGTTTATTTTCTAGATAGAATTCACATTGCAACCTATGACACTATTAAATATGCTTGAATATGCATTTGGTTCCTTCTCAAATCCAAAGTCAAGAGATGTAGCGAATCGAGAGTTCTAGAGTTGAACAATTGTACTGTATTTTTTGTAGGCATTATAGTAAAATATGTTATTCTTCATTTTCTAGGTTAGTGTTTAGCTGGGTATTGAGATTCAATCAAACAGTTCTCCATGACACCAAGAAAAGTGAGATTAATATTTCTTGGTTCACTGGAGCCAAGAATAAATCTGTATTTACATACCCTATGTTTTATCGTTACCATGAAATTGTATCATATAAGTTTCAAAATTTGTGTATATTTATAACTATTTCATGTTTGAAACTTAACAATGCAGCTTATTCCCTCTATAAAGATTAAAAACAAGATATAACCCAATAAAATGGGACTAAATGTTGTTAATTCCCTTGATTGAAAGAATAAATGTAGAGGAAGTGGAGGCAATTCATTGCATCTAGTGAATGACCCAAATCCAAGCTATACACATTATCATATGGTGTTATTGGAAAGTAGAGGAATTTTTTTATGTTCATTTGGGTTCAAACATAAATGATGTTTGTTTTGATAGGAAGGTAGGGAATTCCATCCATGAAAGGGTTTTAATTTTTATGGAGTTTAATTTATTAATCTTACAAAAAACATGAACTCTCTATGGCTATAATTATATTTACATGATATATAATTGGTAGATTGGAAGAGTGTGGTGTGAAACATCTGCAATTATAATCTTTTCTAAGCATTGCATTGACCATTGGACTATCAGCCTGATTGATCTCTTGACTGGTTTTCCTTTTATGCATTTTGTCGTCCCCGTTACTATTGCATTGGGTATTCCACTATCCAATGCTACAATTTGATCAGTCGCCCCTGCAATCATAGTGGGATCATTATTAACATTATACTATTATTTTATTTAGCATCATGTTTGCTTGTACTAAGATGTGTTGGGGATCATGTTTGTTACAAATTGGTAATATGATATAAATGGGATATTAAAAATGGGTTGACAAAAATGAATACCTACAATATCTAGTGAAACTATGGGTTTTCTTAATTGGAAAGGTATATTAGGAGGGGGGTTAAAAAATACAATTTTAGGAGGCATTTTCCAATATTTAGTGAAATTAGGGATATTCTTTAATATCCTACGAATGACCGTGCTTTGTAACAAGTTCATTGAGTGAACCCCCCGTGACCACAACCAATCCCAACTATTTCATCTTCACTTAATGAAGGAACCTTTGCAAAAAATCTTTCAAGATAACCTATAAGCTACCATCTTTTGGAGTAGTTAGATTGCAATTGCACATGTTCATGTGTCATCTTCCATGCATGGTGGATATTCCTATGAAGGACCAACAAAATATTAATTTCTTATGAAACTACTAAACTTGCAAAAATTTTCTCCAAGTGGTATTAAATAAGTCCTCGAGTCCAAGAGAATATTTGAAAAAACGATTAGAAAAACAAATTAATTTGACCAATAATAATTCACCTTGTTTCCAACTTGGTTATTTGATATTAATGTTCTTTCATATTCTTAACTTTATCCATGATGGATTCATTAAAATATGATCATGCATTATCCAAAGCTTCCAATTCAATATATTTAGCACCATACACAACAACTTATGAATTCAACACACTCTTGTGATCTACAACCACATTTCTTCTCTTATGTGATTGCTTTCTTATTTTCATTGTTTTCTTATTACATGTAAAAATTTCCAAATCAACCATACCTACAAGTGTTTGTAGGTGTGGGGGTATATCCACTAGTGATCAACTTGGATGCAATAATTCTTGTGAAAATTTGAGTATAAATGGGTTCTTTTATAGTAATTGTGGTTATACCTCTCATTTTTTTAATATTTTAGGTTTACCATCTACCTCAACTTTCTTTCTTTTCTCCTCCACTTTATTTCCATCTTCTATTATTATTTCAATATCTACCTTTTGTTTGGATAGAATTTTATCAGCAAGTCTTTCCTTCTCATCGTCTTTTGTGAAATCAATCTCCTACTGCAACTTCTCTACCTTAGCATTTGCCTTCCCTTTCTTCTTAGATTTCTCTATAGCTTTCCTCACAACTTATAACTTTGTCTTCTTCTATCTTTTGTAGTAAAAATTTATCATTTTCTTGCAATATCCTATGCTATACATTTTTTAAAAGATCCCCCCCCATCATTCCCTTTTCTTCATCCCAATATTCATGGGAATATGGCGAGGTGAGATCTACTTGCTTACCATATTCTCTACTATTTACTTTGTATCATGCATGTTGTGGATCAAAGTCATAAGATAACATAATACTACAGAGTACAAACCATGCACAACAATGTAAATGTGGAGTACAACTCTAATATCATAGATAAGAAAGATGAGTTACACAATAACTCCTCAAATAATAGGAGAGCCTCCTCCAAATACCCCAATACATTCATATATCTAATTCATGTGTTCCATCAAGAATGACTACAACTCATTGCACATGTGGCCCCTTTAATAGGGAAATCCTATGCACATACATTTGCATACATTTATCCTACATATCCCTCCCTTGGGATCATATCATATACATTTACTACCATATATGCCTCTGAAAAGCTTTGTCCTCATAGCTTTGCAATTAATGACTTTACATTTGATGAAACCAAGTAATATTATTTCCTTATATTCTTGCTTTCGTGTTGCCACTAATGATGGTCATCCATCAAAATTCAATTATTTTCGGTCGTATTCATTTATGGTTGTTTGTCACATAGATTTATTTCCATGGATTCCATGTGTTGTTTTAGCTTCTCCACTGTGCTGTAGTTTTTGGTCTCTGATAATATCTTGTTGACTAATGGTTTTGTAATGAACTATTCCATGAATATTTTTTATTATTACTTCTTCTTCTTTGGTGGTGATAATGTAGATCTTCTTGTCTTTCTTGGTAATGGAGCATGGATAATTTTAGGGGCTATATATAGCCCATGGGCTATATTAAGGGGGTTACAGAAAATTAGTGGGCTATTTTCTTCTATGGAAAGGGTTTTTTAGCTAAAATATATTCGCCCAATATTTATTAGAAAAAAAGTAAATCCAAAGTGAATAGCCTCCCATATATTAATGAAGAAAATAACAAAAACTATATTGGGGCACATGTACCAGTTACTAAAGTGTGGGGAACACTAATTGAGGCCAACTTCCACTGATTGCACTTGCATGCATCATTTTAGGAACCTCCTAGATCAATTCCTACAATTTAGGAGCCACTGGGAGTGCCGGAACCAACCTCCTTCAGTTGAGTTCAGTTAGTGACTAGTTAATCCTAGTTAGGAGTCAGTTACATTCAATTACATCCAGTTACATTCAGTTAGTGCTAGCCATTGATTGATTGCATGTGGGAAGGTGCAATTCCTCACCTACCACACTCAGTTAGGCCAGTTAACTGATTCTAACTGGCTGGTGCACTGATTGAGGCAACTGGGGCTAACTAGTTGAGCTTCGATGATGATTTAGACATGTCAAGTTATCCATGCAGTAAGGTAGAGTCATTCAATTCGAATTCCTCTCTCATGCATTCGAATTGGCTGGTTATTAATACCAGTGTATTATATTGTACTTATTTTGCAATTACTTTTTTATTAATGAAAGCATTCACAGCTGCAAGCCATTTTTTGCAAGCCATTTTTTGCACTGTTTCATTCTTTAATTCCTCAGTAAATATGTGTGATTTATTCTATGAGTTGTGTGTTGATCCATAGATCTATGTACTCAATTTAATAATGACAATCTATTTATTAAATTTACCCCAAATTATTCATAGGGAGAAAACATGCTGAAATGGATTTGCATCCACGACCATAGTAGTTGTCCTGAGTAAGATATAATGATGCAACCTTTGAACGACATACACTGCCTCCAAGGCCAACTTCTCGACATGTGAATATATTAGTTCAAGCCCGACCAAAGCACGACTAAGATAATATATGACATGCTCCTAGGGTTTATCATCTTCCTGAGTCAACACCACACCAACAGTGGATTCTAATGTGGCCATATACAATATAAAGTCCTTTGTGTAATCTAGTGGACACAACAGATGAGCTGATAATAATGCTTTCTTTAATTCCTCAAAAGACTATTGGATAGATTCATCCCATATAAATGGAGTGTATTGCTTAAGAAAGTTATTGAAACCCGTATTTATCTTGGAATAATTCACTATGAAACGTCTAAGAAAGTTATACTTTCCTTGTAGACTCTTAAGTGGTCAAACAGTTTCAAGAGGAGGCAGATTAACAATCGCCTCAGCTTTCAAAGGATCGACCGTCACTACCCTTGTTAGAAATAATGAAACCTAGCAGTCATCCTCACTCGACATAGAAGACACACTTATGGGGATAAATCCGAATCTTATAGTGTCAGCATCTTTCAAATACCAAACGAAGATGATCTAGATGATATTTTATTCTTCAGGAATGAGTCAGAAGGTCATCTAAGTAAGGTTCGACAATGTGCTTTATGTTGTGAGAAGCGAAATTCATATCCCGTTGGAAGGTATCCTCGACATTCTTTAATCCAAATGACATTTTTATATGTAAAAGCACCCCATGAGAAAATAAAGGTAGTCTTATGTTGGTCCTTGGGTTTAATTTGATTTTGCTTATAACCCGAGAAACCATCCATAAAAAAAGACTTCACTACCCGCGCACGAGTCGATTATTTGATCTATGAACGGTGTAGGATATTTATCCTTAGTAAATTCCTTATTTTGGTCTTTGAAGTTAGTACAAACACGTATAGTCCCTTATTTTTAATCCAACAGAATTGGGTTAGATGCACATTCCGTTAAAGACATGGGGTATATGAAACCAACCTTCAATAGTTTTTCAACTTCATCCTTAATGGTTGTCGCTTTTCGCGTGTTCATGGGACATAGCCTTTTTCAAGTAGGTTTAACATTGAGGTACATTCTTATTTCATGTTCCACAATAGATGGGTCGATGCCTGGCATATCCTCGTAAGACCAGGAAAACAGGTCATGGAATTCCTTAAAGAGGGCTATGTAAATGGAAATTTATTTAGGTGAAGAATTTGCTCCAATATAGAGATTTCCACGATGTCGGGTTTGGTGGAGATGTTGATTGGTATGGTTGCGGAAATTGTTGCCATGTTCCCTTTGAAAAAACACTTCTTCCTTAGGCAAATTATTTATAGGTTGTTCAACACATTCACTTAGTCTCACATGGAACTCAGAGTTTTCAATTCTGCTTAGTTATGGCAGGAAATAGGACTTATGATGCAAATATTCACATATTTTATCGAGTCCTATCATTGCCTCCATAATGGATTCATCAGATGGTAAAACCATGTCCAAGCAATCATATGAATAAGTCGAGAGTCACTTCCCATGTGGGCAAGTAAGCTTCTTATGGCTCCTCTAAGATGGAAGGAATCGAGATGGAATCAACAAGAACATCATATATAGCTTGGTAGGATACTTCTATTGTTGATAAGGGCACATCAAGTTCACCTTGCAAAGGGAGAACCCACATATCAGTTCTATCTACAACTATAGAAATAGTCTTCCCTATAGTAGTCGTTCCTAGGAAGTTTATAGGAGCGGGAAAGTCAAAAGTGCCCATAAGTGACGTGTACATCCCAACTCCTAAACTTTCATTCGTTGGGCATGGTTGATCAATAAAAGGTACATTGTGCTTCGATGTGCTCGTACGACTCTTATGGGTATAGGACAGTTGATCAATGGTCACTATATTCCCTTCATGAGGAAGCATGAGGACTCAAAAGTATGACGATAGAATAGCACACATGGTGTAGGTCCAAATCCTACCCTAGAGTAAATTATAGTCCAAAGGGGTGTCAACAACCTCTACTTCTATTGAAACCATTTTCCCTTCAAATTCTATGTCAAAAGAAGGCAAGATATCATGCAGATGAAAAGAACTTCCGTCAAAAGAGTTCAACAAGGTGTTCGACAAGACCAACTCAAGGGATCCCAGATCTTTCCAACACAAAATACCCATTACACATGTGGATGCATCTCCATCTAAAATTTTTCGTCTGATGGTTTTACCGCCATGGACTACTTCGATTTGAAATCCTACATTGTAAGGCAAGCGAGGTTGACATCAGATAAATCAAACTTGACCATTAAGCCCGTAGATATGAACTACCGATAGCTTCCAGAAGTGAATTACATTGTGAAGGACAACTTTGATACACTTCTAAGGCATACATAGCACAAGTATTTTGGTCCAATTCCTCCACAACCAAATATTTCGGATAAATCCTCACATTAGGGTTGAAATATCTTCTTGAAGACACCTTTTAGTATCTTTGACATAGGTTCAATTGGATTTTCAATCGAAAGTGGCGTTGATGTTTCAGCAGGTTGCTTGTCTTTCTACAAAGACTTAGATTTGTAGTTTTTGGATGTGGTTTGCAATAAACTGTGGGATCGAACCATATTAATGTATGATTGATCAGCAAAGGGAGTATTCTGAGTGCCCCATCGTTCTTCGGATCATTCAAAGTTTCATTTTTTCCATATGGTAAAGGATCCCTGAGGACAGTAGGTTGTTGCTTCAACAACTTATGATCTTGTTCCATCAAGGAACATTCGTAAGTCAAGTGGTCTTCCGGACAAAGCTTGATTGGAAACTTCATTTTTTTCTTCTCTTTCTTGCCCCCTCAACATTATTCGTGGGTTTTTGTTTTGATTTCCCTCCCCTTTCTTCCATTTGTTTTTCTTCCCATTGGACTGCTATCAATGCCTTTTGGGTCGATTGTGGATTATAAACATTTTCATTTTGAGGGGGGGGGAGGAGTGGCAACATTGGCTGCCTCTACTATGAATTGTTTCATTGATAGTTCATGTATTTGTTTTTCCATTGATTCCACAGTAGGTGATTCAATTGAACCTACAATGTCATTGGTATGTGGTCCAGACTTAGGTTTCACAAATTTCGTATTAGACCTTGGTGTGTTAGGTATAATCTCATAGAGGATCCCACACTGAGTGTAAATCAGGTCAATTTGTTGGGACCTAAGGATCACTTCCTCTTCCGAAGTCACTCTCGAAGTTGAAACATCTTTTGAAATATATGGTAATAGGGATTTCAAAAACCATTCCAACAAAGACGTGGGAGGAATATTGGCTTTAATCAGTCTCTTTCTTCTTCTCCACTCCTGAATGTGATCAGAAATGTAAGTGGCCTTATTTTATCGAAAGATCGATAAAATATATGTACCGACATCATATCGAACATGAAGTTGAAAGTGATATAGAAAAATTGTGGCTAGATAAAGGAAATTGTCGTAAGAAATAGATGGAAGTTAAATGTACCATTTGGACGCTACACTAGTTAGAGTCCTTTTAAAAAGCCTCAACCGAATAAAATCATCTTTCAGCGAGTTCGAGGAGCACCATAGGTGAAAAGTAGTGACATGGTCACTAGGGTCTTCTTTAGATTTCCCTTCAAATTTTGGAATACCTTAAGGTAGTTTAATGGGAACTGATGGCCAAGTTGGGTCATGGCACACAGGGTCGTTCATTAGTTTTGAAAGATCTAGCAAGTTTAATCTTTCCAGAAAATGGATTTGAGGCCTGGTCAAGGTTTGGTATTAAGGAACTCGGTGTGAGGAAGTTCCCGTACCAATGTTACTATAAGGTTGGTTGGGGTTTTGTCACGTCCCCATGCCCCCGACCGGCGTAGAGGACACGACTACTAGCTTATCAGACCGGGCTAATCGCCCATGAACATGTACAGGCTTAAAAATTCATAAACAGAATGCTTAACATGCATAGATGCAATTATCTACCAAGCACATCGGAAAAACAACATTCATTCAAGAAAGCATTCATTTATCATGTTCATTTCATTTTCATTAACAGTAAATATAGAATTACAGAGGTAACATACACAAGATCACTTATCTTATGAAAGCTTTGCTCTGCAACCAGCTACGTCGCTGCAACGTTCCACCCAACCATAGGCCAGCGTGCTCCTTAATCTCTCAGCAATGCTTCCACCCCCGAGCTGGGCATGATTCTCCAAGGAATAAGGGAACTAGCAGGCTTACACATAGCCAGGGATGTACAAAACACACAGCCAAGCCAACAGAGTTGGGTTTATCAGGCCATTAAGGAGTTGGAGAAGGCAGATTGCTAAGCTGGGGAGCTCATTACAAAGCCAAGGACACCTACACCAGAACTAGCCTAACCTCTAAGACACCCATCCATGCCCAACACAAGGAATCAGTCCCTTCTCTGCTACACAGTCCCTCAGGCCCTGCATTCCCTTCCAGTGCTATTCAGGGGCGATGGAGAAGAAGGCTAGCCCTCTAGCTCTGTTTGTGTGGTTCCAGCCACCAGGTTTATCAAGCAAAACTAAGCCAACCTCCCTGCTCCTCTCACAGTCCGAAGACCAACAATTGCACTCAGGCAATTAAGTCAGTTGTCACAGCTTAACCAGGGAAAACGAATTCTGAGTCATTCTTGGCCCTATCGTGGCCAAAATGACTCTCACTCGAATTACAACAGCCCCAAACATAACAATAATTACTTTCACAACATGGGGAAAACTCCAGCCCCGAATCTATCAGTGAGCACAACTTACAGCAGGGAAAAACGACCCAAATAGTCTGTGAGACAGCCAAAAACGTGAATGGCCCTTCACAGTCAGACGTGGATGCAAGAGCATGGCTCTCAGCTCTCCATATGCACCCCAAACAGAAGAATACCTGTGCGTGGTTAAACAATCCGAACCAACAAGGAAAGGAACAGACAATGGAGGCCCTGCGTGAGGAAAAATAGCTCCGTTTTTGTCCGTGGATGCACACACAACAGAAAGGACGCGAATTTGCAATTCGTGGGTGTTCAGCAACCTCGTGGAGCCAAGGGAATGTCTGCGTGAGACCAAAAACGCCAAGAACCTGTGCGTGAGGATGAACGGCAATGGGGAGGACGCGAATTGAAAGTCCTGAGCGTTTTTGCAACTCGTGGGGAGGAAGATGAGTCTGCGTGCCGGATGAGGACGAATTGAATGAAGGGTATAGGCTAGGACTGACATTCCTGCCACCCCACTCCCAAAATCAATAACTGCTTCAACCACCAGCAGTAATTCTTCAATGAGAGTGGTTGGAAATATAAAAAAAACAAGGGAATAAGACACATGGGTTTTTGCCCCTTTTGGCCAAAGGTTTTAACAATTTTCCCCCACACCTTATCCTTGAGAAAATCATGCCCCCATTCGATTTAGTTGCCGCGACCGTAGCTGGTTGTGTCCATTTAATTAATTATGATGCATATTTACTTGGTGATAAACTCAAAACATATGCCGCATGCCCCGATATACAATCGGTGACAATTAAAATCCAAAACATAGCATTGCCGATCAATGGTGGGGCCTTGGCCTTTAACTCCACACCATGATCATTTACAAAATTCACATCATATACATCTAATGTAACGGGGTCAAAACCGGGACATTACATTACCCTCCCCCTTCAATTAGCACTGTCCTCAGTGCTTTACAAAATTGATCAAAATGCTACACTGGCATCGCCTCAGTGTTCCGCAAAATTGAACAAAAATGGATGTGCCAACCGCATGGCATCCTCCAGCTCCCATGTAGCCTCTTCAGGCCCGTAGTGCTCCCATTGCACCTTTACCTGCCCTATGGCTCGGTTCCGGAGCATTATGACCTTCCTGTCGAGGATGCGCATTGGCTTGATTCGGAACTCTCCCTCGGGCTCCACCTGAATCACATCCCAATTTATCACATGGTTAGGATCATGTACATATCTCTTAAGCAAAGAAACATGAAAAACATTATGAGCTCTAGTGCTAGCAGGCAATGCAATTCTATATGCAGCTGGCCCTATTCTTTCAAGCACTTCAAACGGCCCACAATATCTTGGTGACAACTTGGTACAACTCCCAAGCTTCAAGGAACTCTTCCTTGCCCTCACTCTGAGGTAAACATGATCCCCAACACTGAACTCCCTATTCACCCTATGCTTATCTGCATAGCTTTTCTGTCTGTCCTGTGCTGCTTTCAGCTTCTGCCTGATCTTTACGACCTCTTGCTCCATTTCCTTGAGCAATTCTGGTCCAAGCACAATCCTGTTCACTGGATTATCCCAAGTCATTGGTGTCCTACATGTTCTTCCATACAGAGCTTCATACGGACTCATCCCCAAGGATGCCTGATGTCCATTGTTATAAGCAAACTCTACTAAGTGTACATAATCTTCCCACTTGGTTGGTTTGTCCATCACGTACATGCGAAGCATGTCTTCAAGCACCTGATTAACTCTCTCGGTCTGCCCATCCGTCTGAGGATGGTATGCAGTGCTAAAGTTTAGCTTTGTACCCAAATCTGCAAACAACCCCTTCCAAAAGTTGGAAGTGAACTTGACATTTCGGTCAGAGACTATTGCCTTAGGAAATCCATGCAATTTGAAAATCTCCTTCATGAAGATCTTTGCAATGTCACTAGCCTCATATGTAGACTTAACTGGTATAAAATGTGCTGCCTTAGTCAACTTGTCTATCACAACCATGATAGAATCATGTTTTCTCCAAGTCATTGGCAATCCTATAATAAAATCCATGGAAATAACTTCCCATTTCCATTCTGGGACTGGAAAAGGTTGTAACAAACCTCCAGGGTGTTGATGCTCAACCTTTACCTGTTGACATTTCATACACCTTGAAATGTGCTCAGCCATATCCTTTTTCATTCCTGGCCAAAAGTACTGCTTTCTAGCCGTAGCGATTGTCTTCTGATATCCTGGGTGACCAGAATACGGAGCTTGATGGATTTCATTCATAATAATTCTCCTCAAATCTGCCACACCTGGAATATAAATTCTACCTTTATAAGTGAGAAGTCCATCCTCTTCCAATTTATATCCCTCATACTCTTTCCCAAGACTTTTCTGTTGCAATTTGTCTTTTACTTGCTCATACAATTCATCCCCAGCAACATGATTAACAATCTGTTGCCTCAAATCTGATTGGCAAATACTAAGAGATGCCACATGTATTTCCTGCATTTTTCTGCTGAGTGCATTGGCTACCTTATTCTCTTTCCCCTTTATGTGCTTGATTTCAAAATCAAATTCACATAAAAATTCCAGCCATCTTGCTTGCCTAACATTCAGAGTAGGCTGATCAAACAAATACTTCAAACCACAATGGTCTGTTCTGAGCTCAAATCTCCTGCCCATCAAGTAATACCTCCACATCTTGAGAGCATGTACTATGGCTGCAAGCTCTAGGTCATGAGTAGCATAGTTCTTCTCATGCTCTTTCAGCTTTCTTGACTCATAACATGTCACGTGGTTATCTTGCATAAGGACTCCTCCAAGCCCTTGTCCACATGCATCAGTACATACCACAAAATCTTTCTCTGGATCTGCAACTTTCAATACCGGTGCACTGGTGAGAAGACTCTTCAACCGCTGGAAGCTTTCTTCACACCTCGATGTCCATTCGAACTTCATCCCCTTCTTTTGCAAAGAAGTGATAGCATGTGCAACTTTGGAGAATCCCTCAATGAATCTCCTATAGTATCCTGCAAGTCCCATGAAAGATCTTACATCCGTCACATTTCTTGGAGTAGGCCAATTCATAATGGCTTCTATCTTTTCAGGGTCCACAGATATACCCTCCTCTGAGATAATGTGACCCAAATACTGAATTCTATCTCTATAGAAGTCACACTTGCTTAGCTTTGCATACAACTGGTGTTCCCTTAGCACTTGCAATGTCATTCTCAGATGCTCTTCATGCTCTTCCTCATTCTTAGAATAAACAAGAATGTCATCAAGAAAAACAAGAACAAACTTATCCAAATACCTGCTGAAGACACTATTCATAAGGCACATAAATGTAGCTGGCGCATTTGTGAGGCCAAATGGTACCACTACAAACTCATAGTGCCCATACCTTGTCCTGAAGGCTGTCTTATGAATGTCTTCATCCTTGATTCTCACCTGATGGTAACCAGACCTCAAGTCAATCTTGGAAAATACCTTTGCTCCCCTCATTTGATCAAAGAGGTCATCAATCCTAGGCAAAGGATACTTATTCTTCACGGTAACCTTGTTCAACTGCCTGTAATCAATACATAACCTGAGTGTACCATCTTTCTTCTTCACAAACAGAACTGGTGCTCCCCAAGGAGATACACTCGGTCGGATATACTTCTTTTCTAACAACTCTTGCAGTTGCATCTTCAATTCTAGCATCTCCGGTGTACTCATTCTGTAGGGTGCCTTGGACACTAGTGCTGCTCCTGGCACAAGTTCAATAGTGAAATCAATGTCTCGCTTTGGAGGAAGCCCTGGAATCTCATCAGGAAACACATCCCTAAATTCCTGTAACACTTGATAGTCCTCCAACCCAGGAGTCTCATCTCTTGTTTCCTCCAAAATCTGAGCTGCATACAACTGGCAACCCTTCCTACAGAACTTCTTTAACTGCATTGCTGAAACCTGCCGTACTGAAATCACCTTTGGAATACCTTTCACAACTACTAAGTTCCCTTCTTCATTCATGCATTCGAAAGTCTTATTGTAATAATCAAGCTTCACTCTGTGAGCTTCTAACCAATCCATCCCAATGAGAACATCATAGGAACCAAGCAGTAGAACATTCAGATCTACACAAGTGACCAATCCATTCATGTCCAATGGACATTTCTCTACCAATTCACTGACCTTTCTCTTAGTTCCAGTGGCTAGCTGAACTAACCAAGACTTCCTATGCTTTACCTTCTTAAAAGCACAAATCTCTACTACTCTAGGAGTAATGTAACTGTGAGTAGAACCTGGGTCAATCAAAATAGAAACAGATTGCTCAGCAATCTTACCTGCTACTTCAACCACAGCTGACTGGTGATCTGCCTGATGGTCCTCCAGTGCTGCATAAATCCTAGGAAATACCGTTGCTACTTGACCCACTGTTTCTGCTTCTTGAACGTTATAAGTCGGCCTTGCACTCTCATTCTCGAGTGGACAATTTATGCGCATGTGGGGTCCTCCACATTTCCAACATTGAAGTGGCCCTCTATTCTATTGTGCATCCTTAGGATTTTCTCCTGTCACTCCAACCGGCTTACTCGCAACTTGAGATGGCTGCTTTTGTTGATTCCTGAAGTTATAAGGTTTGAAACCTTTCTTTCTTTGGTCAAACTTCTCGTTCTTCTTGTCCTTCCATGCCTTATGGTAATCAGGTTTACCCTTGCTTTGCTCATAGCAATACTTAGCCTTCCTTATTGCTTCTTCAAGAGTTCTAGGCTCATAAAACTCAATTCGATCTTTGTAAGACTGAGGTAATCCACTCAGAAAACGCTGGACCTTTACTTTTTCATCTTTGATGTATCGGACATACCTTAACAGCTCCAAAAACTTATTTGCATACTCTTCCGTGGTCTGCTGTCCCAATCTCAGCTCATGGAACTCCTTAATCTTGCCATCATAATACCTGTCAGAGAGGTATTTCTGCTTGAAATACTTCTTGAACTGCTTCCACTTGAGTCTCCTTTCACTGATCCTCTTCACTTGCTTGAAGTGTTCCCACCAAATGGATGCTCTTCCGTTCATATTGAATATGGAAACTCTTGCCTTCATGTTTCCTGAATAATCATGCACTTGAAAGTACTTCTTAATCCCAAGAAGCCAAGCTTCAGCTTCCTGTCCAGTCTTTACTTCACCATCAAATGTAGGAGGTTTAGCTTTCTTGAATTCATCTCGAGTGCGATCCCTGTGGTGTCTCTTTCTTTTTCTTTTATGGGGATATGAACTTGAATCCCCGCTGGATTCTTCAGAATCGGATGACCCACTAGAATTCCTTCTCCTTCTCCTAGTACTGCTCTTACTGCCTTCTGGTCTTGCTGCACCTCGTCCAGAGTCTATCTTCTTATGCAAGTCTGTCAAACTCTGTAACATTGCAGCATTCAACTGATGCTGCTCTTCTTGGGCTTTTATTAGGCTTCTCATAGTAGCTGCAACATCTGACGGGGTCTCTTGGAATCTCCTTCCATTAGACTCTATGTCATCATTTCTATTACGGACATTTTCTCCCATGGCATCTCGGGCATGCTCATCAGAATCTTGAGCATCATATCCGTCATGGGTTCTCATACTGAACCGCCCTTTACTTACCAAAATGCACTACCTGGAATACTTCTCTTGAAGGTGACTATAATTCTGCAAACGTGTTAATAACACAATTGTTAGATGCATACATTGATACAAATTAACATTACTTACCTTCTCTTGGAATAATCATAAAATTACAATTTGCCCAAACACACAAAATTTTCTTCATCCAAGAACGTCTATCTGAGGGGGAAACGACGGGGGTCAAGGGGGCTTGCCCCCTTTTGTAAAACATTTGATTTCCCACAATCTGGCGCATTAGATTGCTGCCAATTTCTCATTTAATCCCTTGAAAATTCTCTGCAAAACAGCTCAAAATTTCACTAAGAAACAGTCAAAATTTGCTAGAAAAAATCCCACCGAAAATGCAAATTTTTTTTTTTTTGGCCTGTGCAGAATCGGCTGTCGACTGTCTCTCTGATCGGCTGTCGGAATCCTTTGTGCTTCGGGTGGTTTAGCCATTTTGGCAGCCGCAACAATGGCTCCCCGGAAGCTCCAATCCGTCCGCAACGACGGCTCCCCGGAGGCTCCAACCTTCCGCAACGGTGGCTCCTCTTCCATTCTTCCTCCCGCCGAATCGGCTCCCTTTTCATTCTTCCAAGTCGAAAGACTTAATCGTTTGGGCTTCCGCAACGACGGACGGAAAACTTAACCAACTCGTCCGTAACGGCAAACGCCCACTTCGCTGGCTCTTCCGACTTGGCGCTTGCAACAACTTGAACGTCGGACGTCGGCTGACTTTCGTAACGTCAGACATCGGACCACTTTCCCTTCCGATTGCTCCAACACTTAGACAAATTTTGAAAATTTGTCTTTCTATGGCATCGACGATAGGATGACTTTCACGTCGGACACGGGATCGCTTCACCGTCCGCAACGGCGGATGGAAAAGACTTCTAACTCTTCCGCAACGTCGAAATTTTTTACTTCTCCAACCCTTCCGCAATGGCGGAATACAACCCAAACTTCTTCCGCAACGGTCGGACGGGAAACTTCGTGAAACCTTCCGCAATGGCAGACAGGAACTTCACGAAACCTTCCGCAACGGCGGACAGGAACTTCTCCAGTTCTTCCGACCGTTCACACTTAGACAGTTTTTCTGAATTCGTTGGCCCACTGCTGTTCTGCTGGACATAGGGGGTAATTCTGCCCTCTATCAACGGCTCTTTCTTGGCCCATAGAGGCCCACTGCTGCAACCCAAGGCTCTGATACCATTTTGTCACGTCCCCATGCCCCCGACCGGCGTAGAGGACGCGACTACTAGCTTATCAGACCGGGCTAATCGCCCATGAACATGTACAGGATTAAAAATTCATAAACAGAATGCTTAACATGCATAGATGCAATTATCTACCAAGCACAGCGGAAAAACAACATTCATTCAAGCAAGCATTCATTTATCATGTTCATTTCATTTTCATTAACAGTAAATATAGAATTGCAGAGGTAACATACACAAGATCACTTATCTTATGAAAGCTTTGCTCCGCAACCAGCTACGTCGCTGCAACGTTCCACCCAACCATAGGCCAGCGTGCTCCTTAATCTCTCAGTAACGCTACCACCCCTGAGCTGGGCATGATTCTCCAAGGAATAAGGGAACTAGCAGGCTTACACATAGCCAGGGATGTATAAAACACATAGCCAAGCCAACAGAGTTGGGTTTATCAGGCCATTAAGGAGTTGGAGAAGGCAGATTGCTAAGCTGGGGAGCTCATTACAAAGCCAAGGACACCTACACCAGAACTAGCCTGACCTCTAAGACACCCATCCATGCCCAACACAAGGAATCAATCCCTTCTCTGCTACACAGTCCCTCTGGCCCTGCATTCCCTTCCAGTGCTATTCAGGGGTGATGGAGAAGAAGGCCAGCCCTCTAGCTCTGTCTGTGTGGTTCCAGCCACCAGGTTTATCAAGCAAAACTAAGCCAACCTCCCTTCTCCTCTCACAGTCCGAAGACCAACAATTGCACTCAGGCAATTAAGTCAGCTGTCACAGCTTAACCAGGGAAAACGAATTCTGAGTCATTCTTGGCCCTATCGTGGCCAAAATGACTCTCACTCGAATTACAACAGCCCCAAACATAACAATAATTACTTTCACAACATGGGGAAAACTACAGCCCCGAATCTATCAGTGAGCACAACTTACAACAGGGAAAAACGACCCAAATAGTCTGTGAGACAGCCAAAAACGTGAATGGCCCTTCACAGTCAGACATGGATGCAAGAGCACGGCTCTCAGCTCTCCATATGCGCCCCAAACAGAAGAATACATGTGCGTGGTTAAACAATCCGAACCAGCAAGGAAAGGAACAGACAATGGAGGCCCTGCGTGAGGAAAAACAACTCCGTTTTTGTCCGTGGATGCACACACAACAGAAAGGATGTGAATTTGCAATTCGTGGGTGTTCAGCAACCTCGTGGAGCCAAGGGAATGTCTGCATGAGACCAAAAACGCCAAGAACCTGTGCGTGAGGATGAACGGCAATGGGGAGGACGCGAATTGAAAGTCCTGAGCGTTTTTGCAACTCGTGGGGAGGAAGATGAGTCTGCGTGCCGGATGAGGATGAATTGAATGAAGGGTATAGGCTAGGACTGACATTCCTGCCACCCCACTCCCAAAATCATTAACTGCTTCAACCACCAGCAGTAATTCTTCAATGAGAGTGGTTGGAAATATTAAAAAAAACAAGGGAATAAGACACATGGGTTTTTGCCCCTTTTGGCCAAAGGTTTTAACAATTTTCCCCCACACCTTATCCTTGAGAAAATCATGCCCCCATTTGATTTAGTTGCCGCGACCGTAGCTGGTTGTGTCCATTTAATTAATTATGATGCATATTTACATGGTGATAAACTCAAAACATATGCCGCATTCCCCGATATACAATCGGTGACAATTAAAATCCAAAACATAGCATTTCCGATCAATGGTGGGGCCTTGGCCTTTAACTCCACACCATGATCATTTACAAAATTCACATCATATACATCTAATGTAACGGGGTCAAAAGCGGGACATTACAGGTTTCCCCCGGCCACTGGTTGTGAAGTAGTAACAATGTTTTGGAATGGATCCTACCCAAAGGCCAAGGGATTACTAAACTGAGGTGTGTTATGCTGGGTTTGACTAGTTTCAACTGAGACGAGCGTCATAGACATGTAAGCTGTATTTCTTCCACTGAATAGTGAAAAAGAAGATATTTTGACTAATACATTAAAACCTGGCTTATAGTCTGAAATTTGAATCTTGGAAAAGGATTCTAAATTCCAGAAGACACACATGAATAAGTAGCTATAGGACCTACATATGGAGAGGATGGAGGGTTATTCCCTCCATACCAAGGATACCCTCGAACAAAATAAGTAACACCACTAGGGTTACTCTAAAACTTTTGGAATAAAGGAGAGAATGTGAAAGGTACATTGGGTATCCTAGTGACCACCACATTAGACAGACCAGTAGTAGTGTTTGCGGGTACTAAAGGGCTAACCACTCTAGTACTCAAAGACACAGGGGTTGACGAAGTAAATTTTAGTGATACTATTGGTGTAGTGGGTATATTTAACAATGGTAGACTCACATGTGGAGGATATACTCCACCAGCTAACATGGCTAAGGTGGGGGTATAAATATCCCTTGATCCTTCTCCTGTATTTGACATGATAAAACTTAAAGGGACACCAATCCCAGGTTGGCTGAATGGTCTAATTTGTACAAGTACTAGATATCCTAAATCAGTGAAAGATGAGTTAGAATTCCTCACAAACTCTTCGTCTTGCAAGAATTCGATCTCTACTGATAGAATATTAGGCTGACTATATCTTAGTTCATGTTCTCATGGACTTTCACTAATACCAGTCGATTCAAATGAACCGCTGGTGTTAATTCTCCGCCTTCTAGGTGGCGGTGGAGGATCCATAGTGGTAAGTGGAGGAATGATTTGCATCCTTCTTGACCTACGAGGATGGTGATCCTCCATAGCTAAATACTTTAATTACACACACCTAAAAGACAAACTATATCACAAGAAAACCAAAAGGTACACCACTAGAAAAATTTCCTAAGTATCACAACTAGGCAGGTGAAGATATACCTTCTAAAGGAACTTTTGGGGATGAGGGCCCAAAACATACTAGTGAAGAGTCGAAGAACAGACACTCGGGGTCCCAATACAAGTTTTCTGGGGGCAAGCGGTTGAATCACCAACCGCCTTTCCAAATTGTTGAACAGGATTTCCTCCCAAGTATTTCCTAGGTACAGTGGAAATATCCTTCCACTATCACATGTGTAAGAATACCAGGTCAATATACTAAGGCTATCAAATCTACAATAAAGTTTCGATGGAACATTTGTCGGTCCAAATAATGTGCATGGGCAGGGTAATAAATCCTGAAATCCAAACAAAACTAGCACCACGCGGGGCCAAGAGTGGTACTGAGTGAATCCCTGAATGCACAACAGTCTTGGTGTATTCTTAACTGAGTGTTGGAGGGGTATCTATGTAACCCAATCTTCGCACGACCTCACGCTTGAATCCTATGTTAGAGGAGCTTTTCGTTTTACCTTCTTGTAAAAGTGGATTTCCTAAGTAACATGACACTATGTCTGAGTTTCAATGGTTTTGGATAGTTACATATAACCCTATCCTAATCTAGTTAGTGTCATCGCTAAAAAATAAAACCTTACTAATCAATTTTAAATTATGAGCGTTATTTTTAGGGCTTGTTCTTTACTCGGGATAACGATCATGAAAATTATGGTGTTTTTGTCTCAACTATAAAGTCCATGAGATCAAAAGTAATGAAATTTTCTTACTAAACTTTGAAAATTCTTTTTTCTTTTATTTTTTGAAAACTTGAAAATAATGCAAAATATGTCTACTTAAGACTAGCATGCACCTAATTGCCTTGTTTTTTATTTTGTTTTTCAAAATGAAAATGAAAATGTAAAATATACATAAATGCAAGTAAGCAATATGGACAAATGTATAAGCAAGACTCAGACTTCAAACATCATAGACACAAATCTTGAAGACCATGCAAAGTTCGATAAAACCCTACTTGGACTAAACTACAAAAGTTTTAAAAACAAAGTTGTTCAAATATTGGAAGAATAAGATATCATGTTAACTACTCAAGCAACCATACTATAAGTGGAACCAATTATCAACAAGAATTGAAAACTTAGAGTCTACCTACACTCCTACCAAGTACATGCCAAGTGGAGAGACCTAGTAAGTCCTATACAAAATTCCAACCTAACCTACTAATGGAGGCTTACAATAAAACAAATAGAGTCTTATCCAAGTGAGATACCAATGCAAACTCAATAAAAAGTCCTAGCAGAATCCAGATATCCAAAAGCATACTTAGAGAAAATGAACCCTATCTTTTAAACATCCATCTACAGGAAATACGTGACTGTTCAGTGGATAGTATGCATACCATATGCGATTGTACTATAGAAAACCTGCATATTCTCTAAGAATATGTGACTGTAAGTACACTCTACCCACGGACTCCTCAAAAAGAAATTCAAAAGGAATAAAAATGGACTTAGAATACTGAGCATTCAACTTGAACTAACTGAATATTTATAAATGCAAGCTACACACAGGACCAAGAATGACAGAACTGGAAAGAAACTTCAATCAAAGGGGCTCCAAAACAAACAAACAAAATTCTTTAGCAGAGTCACCAGTTATGTTGTTAGGGAATCTATCCTATGGCTGGGGTTTGAGGCCACCAACATACTAATGGTTTACTGATAGACAATCAAGGGTTTACAAGTGTATATTAAAGGAGAAGAGAGAAAGTATGTGCACCTTGTTCTGAAGGCTGGTCCTAGATTGGTCTCTTTTCCAAATGCTCCTTAGCTCCCAATCTCCAATACCTGCAATAAATACATAACCTTCCTCAAAGCACCTTCAACTATTATAACATATCATACATGAATATATATAATGACTACAATTTAAAACAGAGAACAATCTAGATCAGTGCTCAAAAACAATTGAATCATGCATTACACATTGATGGAAGGAAAATACATTCTTTATTGATAGAGTTTTTGGAAACATTACATACCCTCTGCCTAATCAAGCTTCTTTGAAAACCTATATCTGATCCCTCTTGCTTCTCTCCTCAATGAAAATTCTCCAGCATAACCTTCCCTCCAAAATTGATTCCCCTCTCTTTTAGCCCATCTCCTTTTTTTATAGTTGTTTGGGAGGAAGGGTTGCGAAGTTAGGATAATTAGGGGAGTTAGGGAGGCTGTCAAACCAACCCCAACTACCCCATGATTAGTTATCTTTTTTTTTAACGAATTCTAATGAAATACGCGGGTTGTAATAGAGAAACTTGTGAATGATACGCGAGTTTACTTATGGAAACTCACGTATTCAACATTCAAGATCGATACACGAGTTGCTTGTGGGAAACTCGTGTATGGTACACATGTTGTTATAACGGAACTCGCATATTCAAGGTGAATTCATATGCAAAAAATGTTGATACTGGAGTTAACAATATATATCAAGGATCCAAACCTCTTATAAATTTAGGGCTACTTCTATCCCTAATGTCCTTTTGTGTGACGACACATCTTGTGTCATCACTCAGATGGAGAAGTGTCATTTCAAGGTGTAACATTGCTCCAGCGTTATCCGAAGTGAGTGTGTGGTTTTTCAACGAGCCATATATTGTCTCACCGTTGAAGTATACTATCATTTTTTTATAAATATGCTCCTAGAATGCTTTGACAACTATTATTAAAAAGATAGCTAGGTCAATTTTTAATCCAAATGACATTACTTTGTGTGCATATGATCCAAACATTGTTACAAATGTGGTTTTCTCCTATAATCTTATTTTGCTATTGGATCTTGTCTATATCCTGAGAATCCCTCCATGAACGAATAACATTCATGTCCCACTTGATGACCTTAATTTGTGTTTATTTTACATATGTGTATTCAGATTATGGAGAGGGACTATATTGAGAGGTAAACTGTTTATTTTTTTCATTCTGAAGGAAGGAAACCCAAGGTTAAATTTGATAGATATTTATTTTGTCTTCCTTTAAAAATAATTAATTTTAAAAATAGTATGTTAATATTATTGTTGTTAATTAATTTTCAAAATAGTTAAATGGATAAACAAATTGAAAAGTTATTAATGTGTGTGTACATTGAAAATATTAAACAAAGTTGAGTCATTAAAGATAGGTATTAGTATTTTGTTCATTCGTTATACTCTATCAATATAGGCCATCTTAAATTTGGATCCATCAATCATGGATATGGATCACATCTCCCCCATATCAGGGTGTTAGTAAAAAATATTAGGCTCACTAATGTACCACATTGTGCAATAAAATTAGTTTAAAAAATAGGCTTATTAGTCTACCACATATTGATAGTTGAGTCTTTACCTTCTTTTTGTGTATGGAATTGGGGTCATGTGTCTTGAGTGGAGTGAAAGAGACACTGTCTTCACCTCCAAAGGCACACATTGTTTGCACCCCCGTGAGCACAAGTAGAGCCAAACTCACTATACAATTAGTAGTTGCAACCCTAGTTTTGCAAAAATATCATCCCTTTGTGTGGGATATGTGTACTAGATATGTGAATAATTTGACTATGGATGCTTCCATGGTGGTTAGACATTCTTCATAGCTTATGGATTTTCATTGTGCTTTAGTTTTAGGACCAATGTTTCGAGTGGAGACTCCACCCATACTCAAGGAATCAATATGAAGTTGCTTTATGATAGAAAAGGGCGCGCAATGAATACATAATAAATTGGAGGGTTAGCCATTAGAATTAATTTAAACACTAAATGATTGAAAATCTTGTGAAAAAAAGGGGGGTTAAACCCTAAAAGGATAAAGACTTATGAAATAAATAAAAAGAAAATATTTATTAATAATTAATTAAAAATTAAGACCAGCAAAACTTTTGAAAATGAGTAATTGTCGAATAAATTTGTTAACAAATTGATTAAGGTAATTAAAGATGGGGTCACCTATTAAAATAAAAGAGGATTTATGAAAAAATAAATAATGAAATAGGGTATAATGATTAATTAAAATTTTCTATAAATTGTTTTATTAAAATAAGGAATTAAAGTTGAATAATGAATAAATAAAGCTTTTCATCATCCCATCCTTCATCCCAAACCCAAAACTTGCCATCCTAACCCCCTTTCTCAAACTTTAATATATCTCCCTTTTATTCAAGGAATTATTGGTTGCATATCTAAAGTGTTCATCAAGAAAGATATCAAAACAATATCGGTCGCCTCAAAGAGCACATTTTTGACCCTAATCATAATCGTCTCTCTAAATATGTCATTGCAAAGATTCTAAATACCTTATATGCTTTTATCAAACTAAAACCCTTACTAGTACGTACCATTACACTTCCCCCCTTAAAAAATAAACTCTTGAAGAACTCTAACAATTTTAATAGTCAACATGGTTACAAACTTAGTCACTCATAAAAGCCTTGAATTCATCATCTAAACGCCTCATTTACCATCTTTTGTCATATTTTCCTTCTCTCTATATTTTTGTTATCCCTACACCCTCTTATTTAAATTATTATTTTTTAATTACTCTTTGTTTTCTTTCATTATTAGTCTCTCCTCCTATAAAGTTAAACCATCATCATTTTCATTGGATCCCATTATTGTTTTTTACAAATTAATTAATTTTCCTTCTAATTAAGCCCTTTTGTTTAAATTTCTAACCTTCCCTTTTATATTTTTCGTTTTCCTCTTTTTACCATTGTTTTTACATCCGTCCTTTATCTTTATTTTAAGCTTTAACTAGATATAATAAATATTATTTTTTCATTAATCTTTTTCAATATATTAAATATTAAATTTTAATTTCTTATAATTAAAATTTTCAAATATTAATTTTTTATGATTAAATTTTTTAATTTATGTGAAACTTTGCTATAGCCAAAATGCTTCCACTCATTGAAATTCGACAAACCAAATCGTAAAATTCGACAAACCAAATAGTATTGAAATTACAATTTAGTAATTTAAGTAGTTTTAAAATAAAAAATTTAGTTTAAGACTAACAATCACGATTGCTAAAATAATAATTTCCATAAATAATCTTGACCATTTTTTTTTAATAAAACCTTATAAAAAAACATTAGAGTTGTCTTTTATCTTATTCGATTCTCGACTCCCTTTTTTTCCACATTGTCAATGTCACCTCTTTCCGTGCTCATTTTATCTTAATTAAAATCATTGGATTTTTATATTTGGGCACCCATAACCTTACTTTATTTTTTTATTTAATTTTAAATTATTGTTTTATTAAAAATATTTACATTAAACTTTAATTTATTATCATATCTTAATTTATTATATTAATTTTTCCTCTATCTTCTTTTATTTTAATTATAACTTCATATTTTATTATCCTAGCTTCATCTTTTATTATTCTAACCAATTTGTTAACAATTTTATTTTTACATTTACCTAGATTTTTAACCATGATCTTGGTCTTAACTTTTAATTAACTATTAACAAATATTATGTTTTTAATATTTTTCCTAAATATTTATCCTTCTAAGCTTTACATTCTGTTTTTTATAAGTTTTTCAAATATTTACTCTAAATTAATTATATAATAGCTAACTCTCTCATTCTTTATATATTCACAGTGGGTTATTTTGTATCCTAAAACAACTTTATTTTGATTTACTACTATATTTAGAATTGGTTTGGTGGTTCATGGTGCATAAATGCATATTGATTAAGATTTAAATAAGTTGTTACTTGCCTGACATGGGGTCAAGGGATTGGTTAAGGGAACTAATCTGGTTACCATTATACCTTTAAGTGTCTCACACACCCTGCAAGCATGGACTCGTGACCTTCATTTACAGCTGTGACTTCAAAACAACTAAACCATCAATAAACCACACCTGTGCGTGTTGGGTTGTGCTAGTATTTAAAAATACAGGTTATATACAATTTATGATAAGTAGGTTACCCCTCGAATTCAAGTGCAAATAGTGAGTTAGAGAGATATAATGGAAAGAGTGGACAAGGGTTACTATTTGCAGCTTCTTGTGTGCAGAGAAGATTTAGGAGACATATAATGGAAAGAGTGGGCAAGGGTTACTATTTCCAGTTTCTGTGTCATCACAATATTTAAGAGAGAAGGGTTAAGGAAAGGGTGGGAAAGGATTATTATTTCACCAACCCTCTGATGGCATTGGTTACAGTAGCCACAAGGTTTTCACAGAAGACATGGGTGGTCACACTCTGGGTTTTTTCACGAGGTGTCAGGACTGTAATGAGAATGGGCTCGTAAGATGCCCTCTGTGTTGAGTGGTTACTTTTCTGAAAACCTGAGCTTCCCCGTCACACTTCCTGTATAGTCTATCTGTGTTGTGTGGTTGTTTTTCTAAAACCTAAGCATCCCAATCACAAATCCTGTATATTCCCTCTATGTTGTGTGGCTCCTTTTCTGAAAACTTAAGCATCCCAATCACAATTCCTGTATATTCCCTCTGTGTTGTGTGGTTCCATTTCTAAAAACCTAAGCATCCCAATCACAATTCCTATATATTCCCTCTGTGTTAGTGTGTGGTTACTTTTCTGAAAACCTAAGCATCTCAATTACAATTCCTATATATTCCCTCTGTCTTTGTGTAGTTCTTTTCTAAAAACCTAAACATCCCAATCACAATTCCTGTACACCTTAGGGTCACATGATTTTGATTCACTAGTACTTTGAGCCAGGCAAGGTTTTTCTTCAAGATCTTTCATTATAATTTTCCGCTTTACCTTAAGGTCGCATGATTTTGATTCACAAGTACTTTGAGCAAGGCAAGGTTTTTCTTCGAGATCTTTCATTATATTTTCCACTTTTGGTAAAGTGGCTTTAAGAATCGTGATTTCTTGACCTTGCTCATTTCTTATTGGTTTTTGGGCTTGCTCATTTTTTCACTATCATATATTAATATCCCTTGGAATCCTACTCTTACTTGACTTCTTTTTGTCATAAAAATGAACTTGACTGAAGGTTCGAAATGTCAGCCTCAAAACCGGACCTTGCTCATTTCTTATTGGTTTTTTTCCTTGCTCATTTTTTCACTATCATATATTAATATTTAATATCCCTTGGAATCCTACTCTTGTTTGACTTCTTTATGTCATAAAGATGAATTTGACTGAGGTTCGAAATGTCAACCTCAAAACCCAATGCATATTCTCTTGAAGAATAACCTTAGCAACTGCAAAAGTCTCAAGCATGTGACCTTTTGTTACAACCTCCATATAATCTTGATGGATAATAATCATGGGAATAATATAATATAATAAAGATTGTTTCTTTTTTTTGTAAAATAACATCTTGTAATGCCTAGGTCACTTCCTTTTATAGATAAAAATCATGATCAACTCAACCAAAAGAGGGAAAAGTGCATTTTAGATGCAACCATTTATATAATATACCACACTTTCATGATGACATCTATGTCTGATTTAAGATTCTTCGAGGCTATATGAGCCAAATCCTTCTAACAATAAGACCACAACCAATCCCAAGTATTTCATCTTCACTTACTGAAGGAACCTTTGGAAAAAATATTCCAAGATAACCTATCGGCTACCATCTTTTGGAGTTAGATTGCAAATGCACATATTCATATGTCATCTTCCATGCATGGTGGATATTCCTATGAAAGCCCAACACAATATTAATTTCTTATGAAACTACTAAACTTGCAAAATTTTCTCCAAGTGGTATTAAATAAGTCCTCGATTCCAAGAGAATATTTGAAAAAAAATTTAGAATAACAAATTGATTTGACCAATAATAATTCACCTCATTTCCACCTTGGTTATTTGATATTAATGTTCTTTCATATTCTTAACTTTATTCATAATGGATTCATTAAAATATAATCATGCAGAAGCCAAAGCTTTGGCACTATACACAACAACTTATGAATTCAACACACTCTTGTGATCTACAACCATCTTTCTTCTCTTATGTGATTGCTTTCTTATTTTCATTGTTTTCTTATTACATGTAAAACCTTCCAAATCAACCATACCTACAAGTGTTTGTAGGTGTGGGGGTATTTCCACTGGTGATCAACTTGGATGCAATCGTTTTTGTGAAAATTTGAGTATAAACTATATTCATGGGTTCTTTTATAGTAATTGCGGTTATACCTTTCATTTTTTTAATCTTTTAGGTTCAACATCTACCTCAAATTTCTTTCTTTTCTCCTCCTTTTTAATCACTTTCTTTTAATCTTTTATTATTATTTCAACATCTACCTTTTATTTGGCTACAATTTTATCAACAAATCTTTCCTTCTCATCCTCCTTTGCGAAACCAATCTCCTACTGCAACGTCTCTACCTTAGCATTTGTCTTGCCTTTCTTCTTAGATTTCTTTTTAGCTCTCCTCTTTTTTTCAGAGGAAAAAATACCAGTCTTTGTTATTCATAGGAATCAAAAGACATCAATTACAATTAAACATGTGATGCCGTGAGTCACAACACATAGAGCATAAGATGAAAACAAATAGTACTATCAAAGAAATAAAGTCTGATCATAGCAAACTTTTCTCATCATCCCTAATAAATCAGGTCAGAAATACTGAGCAATATCAAAGATGGTCGTCAAACAGACATTCCAGAGCATAACCTTCTGGCAACATGGTCTCATAAAAAACCAAACTAAGATAATCAATCAAATTCTGATAGACAGAGCTGAAAAAACAAAATGCTCAGCATCACTAAAAAAGAAACAAATGGCCATGATTGATGACCATCCCATCCAAAGTCTCAAAGAAATTTCCATACCCCATTTCCAGATTCAATGCCTGTTTAGAGAGACCATCTGCCAGCGAGTTATGCTCATGGAAGATGTGTTTGAAAATCACCGGAGGGACCAATTGGAGCATGGATCTAATATCATTACACCATTGCATCAGTGTAGGAACATCAAGTGCGGAGATTCTGTTTATCCAAGATATAATAACCAAAGAGTCACCATAGATCAAATGCAAAGGAAGGCCCATCATCGAGCTCACCCTTAAGACTGCCTAGAGAGCCAATAATTCAGCTCGAGTGTTTGTACTGCTTCCAATACTCAAAGAGAAGCTGAAAAAGTGAGAATTATTCAGGTAAATTATGAAACCAGAGCCACCAATATTCCTTGCAGCAGCCCCATCGAAGAAAGCACAAGGAAAAACTTTCACCGTTTACATCCAATGTGCCGAATTTTTTTAATTCTCTTTGGAGGAGTATACAGACTTAATAAACCTTCGACCTTGGAAATAAGAGCAGAAACAGCAGGTTTTTTATTTTCAAATAGACAGCAGTTGCGAAGAAGCCATAGACCCCAGAAAATAAAGATTGGCAGGTATCTAAAGGAGGCTGTGAGCGCAAATAAACTATACCACTGAGCCAGAAAAGTCGAGACTGAACTATGCACGGGCCAAGAGAAACCAAACTTAGCCTCGAAATATGCTTTAATACGAACAGAGAAAGGACAAGACAGGAAGAGATGGTAATTATCTTCTTCATTTCGCTCACACAGAACACATCTACTCGGCCCATGAAAACCTCTGTGCTAAAGCTGATCCCATGTTAATACCTTTCCTCTAGCCATGAGCCAAATGAAACAAGTAATTTTCAGTGGAATTTTTTGTTTCCACAGGAAGCCAGATCAGTTTCATGAGATTCTGAACAACTGTCAGCGAGAATACAATCGTAACCTTTTTCTGCAATTATCAGACCTATGTATTTATTATTTTCCCAGAGGAGAGAGTCACATTGATCAGTAAGGCGAATTCTGCTAAATTCCAGGCCCCTGATGTAATTGTCCCAAATTGATTTCCACTCTCCTCCCAGATCAAGTTCATCCGCCATAAACCAATATCCTGCAATAGAGGAGGTGTGGTTCCATGCCTGGGCAAGGGTAACAATCCCATAGTCTTCTAAATAGGCTCTCAAGTCACTCGGCAGGATAAAAGAAGTGCCCAAGCCAACCACAGGGTCCGCGCCCAGTTGAATGGCGGATCCATCACCAACATCCCAAAGAAGTCCTTTGCCAATCCACGGTAATGAAGAGAGAAAGCCTCTCCAGATAATCGAAACATTCCAGACTTTAAATCTCTTTTCCCTAAGCCAAGTATGCAGAGGCTTATTTTTCATGTATTTAACAGCTATGAGTTGGTGCCAAATTCCACTGCTATTGAGAGCGTGCCAGAAGCTTTTCAATCTCAAGGAGAGACTGAAGCTGGGGAGATGCTTGATTCCCCAACCACCAACAAGAGTAGGACGCGCCAAAATATGCCAATCCACCAGATGAAATTTTTTATGTCTTATGGTAGAGCCCCAAAGAAAGGTAAAAATTAAATTTCTGAGTTTGTCTAGGACAGAGGAGGGAACAGGAAGAAGGGCCAACCAGTACACAGGTATACTCAACATAACAGAGCGAATAAGGACTAAACGTCCACCCAAAGACAGAAATTGGTTGGTCCAATGAGTGATTCTCTTTTCAAAATTTGAAATAAACCAATACCAATCCTTAACAAGATACCCTGCTGGTTTAAGGAAGTATCCCAGGTAAACAAATCCCTTAGAAATAAAATCAGAACTATAGGGGAGGAGACCATTAATTCTTATGAGGAGGGTTTCATCCAGTCCATTATGAAGGAAACAAGATTTATTGATATTTATACTCATTCCAGAGGCCTCACAAAAGGTATCAAGGATGACTTTAAATACTTCCCATTCTTCATATGAACCCAAACCAAATAAGATCACATCATCTACGAAAAGTAAATGAGTGAGAGAAAAATTGGATGAGATTTTAATACCTTTTATTTTCCCAATCCTTTTGGCATCTTCAATCAGGAGGCTTAGACCTTCTATAACCAGGATAAACAATAAAGGAGACAAAGGGCATCCCTGCCTAATACCACGAGAGGCCTGGAAAAAAGTAGATGGAGAACCATTCACAAGGACAACAAAGTTTGCAGAAGAGACGCAGCCTAAGATCCAGTTCACCCCAATAAGAGGGACCCCTATTTGAATGAGAATCAAGCGGATAAAGATCCAATTTACACGATCAAAATCCTTAGACAACTCCAATTTTAGAATGAGGGCGCATCTCTTATTGGTCTTAACAGAATGTAAAACTTCCTGCGTTATAGCAATAGGTTCAAGAATCTGACGATTCTTAAGGAAGCCAAATTGCTGCGGAGAAATGTATGAATCAAGGAAGGGTTTTAACCTCAGGGCCTCAATTTTAGAGATCAACTTGTAGCAGAGATTATAGATGGATATAGGGCGGAAGTCAGTGAAGGAGACAGGCAAATCAACTTTAGGAATGAGAGCTAAAAAGGTAGAATTAAGAGCGGGGTTCACTCTGCCCAAGAGCCTAGAAGTTTCCACCATATTGACAAGAAGGGGGCCCAAAAGGTCTAAAAAGGTCAAAAAGAACTCAACCGACCAACCATCCGGGCCTAGCGCCTTATCTTTTTTGAAATTTTTAAGAGCTCTTTCCACTTCCATAATAGTTACAGGGCTAGTGAAAGCCTCCGTCTCTCCAGCACCAATAAAAGAAGGAAAGAGTCGAAGAACCTTAAGCTGGGAAACGAGGTTTGTTGAATGGTCATCCTCAAAGATGGTCTTGAAATACTGAATCCCAAGGGATTTGAGACTTTGGTCCTCCGATACCCAAGTACCCCTTTCATCTTGTAAGCACCAGATAGCATTATGATTTTTTCGAGCCGAGGCTACTGCATGAAAATACTTTGTATTAGCATCACCACATTTATCCCAAGTGATCCTACTTTGAAGTTTGGCCGAATAAATCTCATGGTCCAAAAAATTTTGAAGGTCAGATTTAAGAGCATTTAGCCTCAGCTGTTGTTCTTCATTTAAGATAGCTGAGTGAGAGGGAAAAAGAAGAGCATTAATTTCCTCTTCCAATAATACAGACTTTTCTTTCATCTTCAGGGTTTCAACTATTATCCAAGATTTAACCTTTTCTTTTAGGGAGCGGAGTTTAAAAGACAACTCATACATAGCATCCCAAGAGCTGTCCGACTGAATCAGAGCCCATTCAGAACGAATCATCTGAAGAAAATCCTTATTGTTTAACCAAGACTGATTAAACTTAAAGGGGTAGGCACAAGGATGCAGATTATCTACCCACTCAAAAAAGACAGGGAAATGGTTGGATATCCCACATCTATGAGTCCAAGCCCGATACCTAGGAAGAGTGCTTAATAGTTGATCTGAAAGTAAGAAACGATCGAGCCTTTTCGAGATTCCATCTTACCCTATCCTACCATTCCTCCATGTAGGGCCTGCACAAGAGGGAGTTGCATCCACCAAATGATGATCAGAGAAGACCTTAGAGAAATATGATCCCAATGGATCAAGTTGAGCTCTAGTGCCCCAAATTTTCGAGGAATTCAAGGTTAAGTTCAAGTCACCAGCCAGAATAAGATTTGGCAGCGAGAGAAGCCCGCCAGAAGCTACAGCATTCCAGAAAATGTCACGATTAAGGTAAGGACCGTAGCAATTTAATATGGAAAGCTCGAGAGAGGAGCCATGAAGAGAGGATTTTAGAAGGATCCCAGCAACTGTATGGAAAGCCTTGCACTTAAGGAGTTTTGGATTCCACCCCCAGAGAATGCCCCCTGAAAGACCATTAGAGTTAAGGGCACAAAACTCCCATCCCGGACAGAGATTGGAAAAGGAAAATAAAGCAGGGTATGAACTGGTCATAGTTTCTTGAAAAAGTACAACATCCGGGGAGAGAGAAATAAATAGGTGTCGAAGGCTTTTTTGTTTGGCTAAGCCCCCCAAACCACAAACATTCAAAGAGAGAATACGCATTAGGAATCAGTCAGGTGAGGGGTCATAGCTCTAAGGACCCTTTGAGGAGGAGAGGAATGCTTTCGAGCCGCTGCTTTAAGTCTTGTAGAGAGAGGAGTATAAGAAGCCTGGACATGATCAGCAGCATCAACAGCTGTGAAAACCCCAAACTTTCCAAAAAATTTAAAAAATTTTACTTTACATAATATTAACAATAACGTAATTAACTAATTATTTAATTAGTTAAATATTAACCGCTTATTATAAAAAATTCATCTGTGATTTGCATAGAGTGACAAAACAATCCTTTCAGTTTATTGACTTGTATTTTTTTTTGCATACAATAAGGTGGGGCTGTCATGAAACTGGGCTTACTTAGCTTTCAAGCTAATGCATAAAGTTCTTTCTGTTCTTACAGATGATAGGTAAGAATATTGGTTGCTGCAAGTAAACAAAATATCTAAAGTCTTGATGTATAAATTTGTTCGCAATTCAAAGTTCAGTAAGACACTAAAAGCTAAGCACCTATCAATGCTTACTTAGATAAATTCATTATTTGCTTCTTTATTCTAGCAGAGGTAGATTTATAGTTCTTATCATTACTGCACTATTTGATATCTATCAAAGGACTTTTGTAGGTGATTGTTACAAATAAAAGACAAAACCTAATAGTTTATGTTTAAGAAAGCACAATCATTTTTCACTTTGTAAAGTGTACAATTAAGGAGTTTTCATCCTTATATCAAAATTTCTAACTATTGACTGATAGGAAATACTCATGCTGATGAACCAGATCTTATCTTCAATACCATATTTTAAGACTTGACTTAGGTATGAAGGATAACCCCATTGTAACTAGACATTATTTTGATTAGCTGATACATTCATCAAAATATTTAGTTGCCAATTCCTTTTTGTAAGCATTTGTCAAACTTAGATGAATATGGCAAAACCATAAAGGTTAATATTATAATACAATAGTTACCAAGGTTGAATCTACAACCTCCTTAAAGTCGACCATTAGTACACTTTATAATTACAATAAATGTATTGGTATAATACTTGTATAAATGATATTCTTACTTGACTATAGGTATTTACTTCTCTACTATAATCATGTTACAACTTAATTTACCAAGGCTGCAAGGGTTGAGTGACGAGGTAGTCACTCATTTGAATGAACAGGTCATAACCAGGCCATGACATTTTAAGTTTTTATACAAAAATAATGCTATTGCACTTAAAGTTTAAAGAATAAAAACCATATCATAATACAAGGTTCTTGCTATAAGGTTGGCTGTACCCAAAAACAATCTAATATTATCGTTTGACCTTATCGCAAGGGTGGCAATATAATATAACATAATGCATAACTAAATAAACCTTGCTTTTGGTGGTAAGTTCCACGACAGGGTTACGGAAAAATGCTAACATTGTGATAGTGTTGCAAATAATAGGTTGACTCAGCCAGGATTATGGTTTCACTTTGGAGATCGCCAATGATTGCCACAAAAGTTCCCTCATGATTTCGCTCATCCAAACTATGGAGATATTACCCACCATGGACAAATTATTGTCATGGCAATGTGGCTTCGTGTGAGCCAAGCATCCATGTCTTTAAAAAGATCATTTCTAAACCTAGCTCTATGTTCTCCTTCGCCTTCGGGCTCTGGTCTATTGTTCTGCGAGAGGAATCCGGCCGCACTTCTCCTGTGTAGGCTCTGACTGTCAATGGTTTCTCCTCTCGGGTTTACCTGCCCATTGCACCGACGTGAAAGTTGTTTCAAGGTTCTTCTGCTCGTCTGTGTTACTTGTTCTCTTGTTTGCTATGTCGCTGCCTCCTCAAACCCTCGACTGTGCCAGTTTTATCATTCTCCTTCAGTTTTCTTGGCTCAAGGGTCTTCCTGCTATCAGCGTTTTGAGAGTGTTGAATGTTGTTTCCTTGCAAAGGTTTGGCAGTCTCCTTGCTCGTGTTGGTGGTTGGTCGCTGCATCTCTGCTTGTGACTTCCCATTGCCAAGGTAAAAGAAAATATCTCGTTTATTTTTAAAAGATAACACTAGAATTCCGCAAATACACTTCTTTGTTGTTATTAAATATTTAACAACTGATTGTATGTTGGTTTTGTAGGTACGACCTGCTCCTCTTCTGTGTTTGTAACAAGAGTGCAGGGTAGCAGCGACAAGGGCCACGATAAGCCCTGGTTTCCCATGGCTCCTCCATCTTATGTAAAACCCTTATGGGTAAAGAGGGACTGGTCGTGTTGCAGCCTGTTTAACCCTCATGGCTTTGGGTTATTTACTTTGAGTGTTTTTTCACTGCTACCATCGTTGGGTTTTAACCCTAGCTCTATTGCAGAGCTCTTCGGCTACGGCCGTGATTGTTAAGTTTTGTATTTTCATTAAAACTGTGTTTATACTAAAGAGAAGGTTGTAAGCCTTCCTGCGTAAATTTCTTTGTACTGCTGTGGGTTAGTATTACGGCATTGGCTTTTTATTTACAGTCAATACATTTGTGTATTTTGTAATGATTAGGGTGTTTACCCTAGGTTATTATACACGTAAATAGTTACTGAAGTCTTTTCCTGCATTCCTTCCTTGCTTATGCTGTAGAAGTTTCGAATGCTTAATATATTTAATTTTTATTTTTATTATTAGAAGAAACATAACTGTGAGTAAAAAAAAACTGTTAGTTTTACCATTAGTTGATTTACTTGTAATTAAATTGGATTTTACAGGGTTTAACCCTAAATGGCAGTGAAGGATAATAACATTGTTCCTATTTCTTTTAAAGTTAAAGTTAGGTTAAGAAGGCATCTGTAACATTAGGGTTACTAATTAAGTTTAAAGTATGTAATTAAGCTCGACTACAGAGCATACTGTACTTCTGTTGTTTTCTTCCTGCACGGATAAACACTTGATTTGTTTACTGAAAAGAAGTGTTATTATCTAGCTTAAAATTTAATTTTCTTATTAGTAAGAAAAGGAAATTGTAAATGATGTATTGTTTATACCCTGATAATAATATAGGGTTTTATATCCTTCTTTTGCAATTATATTGAGTACTGTCAGTATACTTACACTATAGCTCAAATAGTTCTAAGATTTACTTTCAGAAATAAAACACTACCTATGTTAATAGTAATAATATTCTTATATTGCATAAAAACATTACTATTATAATAACTATTTAGCTCTCTGTGAATACTATAGATTTTATATTAAGTTTATTGAATATAGTACTTATTAATAACTCTATAATTCTTTTGTAATTAAATTGTTTCTCTTAGTTATGATATTTATTTATATATACAAAATTTAATTTAACTCTATCTAAGGTTTAAACTTATCAGCACACATGCTAACAAATGTTCCGAGTATTTACTTCGTTTGTTTTAACAGTAGAAATTTTTCCAATTAAAATTCGACTATCAATTATGATATTTAAACGTAAACAGTACAGTTATACTATCTGAAAGAAAGAGATTGTACAGTAAAACAGTAAATAACCTAGTCTAAATCTACTCCTCTATCTATTCTTTAAAATAATAAAATTTCTGAAAACAAAAGATAATACAAGGAAAGAGTTTTTAACTAAGAACTCATACAACTGTCAATAAAATACTTTTTCTGATTAATAGATAAAGAAACTATTACTCTGACATTTCATCACGCTATTCTTATTTAAATTTAAGCCCTGCGCTGGAGTACTATCTGGTAAAACCCAGATGTGGAAAAACACAGAGGGTCTTTATCATTCATCAATAGTTTCTAATATTGCCATCTAAAAACATTTACATTACTAACCAGTAAAGCCTTTTTATCTTAACTATAAGGTAAACATTCAAGCATTCACAGTTACTAAAAAATATAAACAGTCAAGTGTCAGAACCTATTTAAGCTGTGGACAACAACAGCAATGGGAGGCCGTTCCTCCCTACCAACTCCTGGAGAGCGCTCAGACAACGACTCCTCAGGACCCCCGAGTTTGCTCTGGTCTCTTTGGCTGGAACTAGGTGCAGCAAAGTCAGATACCAGTCTTCAAACTCAGTATTAACTCAGAACTCTTCAGTAAACTCTCCCAGCTAAGAAGCTGTAATAAAACAAGTTACTGCAGCAATCCTCTCAGAAAAATTCCTTACTGTTTTTCCCTTTTTCCTCCATGAATTTCCTGAATAACATTCACCTGAATGAATTCTCTTTGGAAAAATATCTGAGCAGTCTCAGCTCTCTTCATTGAGTACTTTTAAAAGATTGCCTAGGTCTTTTTTGGGTTAACTGTCATTTAATGAGCCACCTGCTCTGATCCCACTTTCTTGGGGGATCATGACCCCAAATGTAGGGAAGTTTCCACCTACAACTTAGGAAGTGTTTGAGGATGCTGCCACTTGTCTTTTGCCTTCCACCTAGTTCCATCCACCAGTTTGACCAGTAACCTCTTTTTAACAGCTCTCCCATGCTGTTGTCTCCATAATTTATTTATTAATAATAAAAATATTCTGAATTACATTCCAATTCTGTTGACTCTGCTGAGTCATCAATTCCTACTTAGCATTAAATTTAACATAATGTCTTAGGAATATAATTAAAATAATTTACATAATTTTACAAAATTGTGGTATGTGACAGCAGCTCTCCTCACAACTTACAACTTTTTCTTCTTCTATCTTTTGTAGTAAAAAATTCTCATTTTCTTGCAATATCCTATGCTATACAGTTCTTAAAAGATCCCCCCATCATTCTCTTTTCTTCATCCTAATATTCATGGGCATATGGTGAGGTGAGATCTACTTGCTTACCATCTTCTCCACTATTGACTTTGTATCATGCATGTTGTGGATCAAAGTCATAAGATAACATAATACTACAAAGTACACACCATGTACAACAATGTAAATGTGCAGTACAACTCTAAGATCATAGATAAGAAAGGTGAGTTGCATAATAACTCCTCAAAGAATAGGAGAACCTCCTCCAAATACCCCCATACATTCATATATCTAATTCATATGGTCCATCAATAATCACTACAAATGTACTATATATAAATATTCCAACTCATTGCACATGCGGCACCTTTAATAGGGAAATCCTATTACACTTGCATTTGCATACATGTATCCTATATATCCCTCTCTTGGGATCATATCATTACATTTACTACCATATATGCCTCCTTTTAAAAGCTTTGTCCTCATAGCTTTGCAATTAATGACTTTACATTTGATGAAACCAAGTAATATTATTTCCTTGTATTCTTGCTTTCTTGTTGCCACTAATGATGGTCATCCATCCAAACTCAATTCTTTTCCATCTTATTCATTGATGATTGGTTGTCACGTCATTTTCTTTCCATTGATTCCATGTGTTGTTTTAGCTTCTCCACTGTGTTGTAGTTTTCAGTCTCCGATAATATTTTGTTGACTAATGGTTTTGCAATGCACTATTCCATGAATATTGTTGATTATTACATCTTATTCTTTGGTAGTGCTAATGTAGATCTTCTTGTCTTTCTTGGTAATGGAGGTGTCGATATGGTTTCACACTTGATGGTTTCCCTTCCTTCTTCACACCTATATCATCAATCTTCTTTTTAGATATCGTGGCATCCTCTATCCTTTGATGCTCATAACAAATACACCCTTTGATGCCTATACAACCCAAGGCCACCTGGAAATCCAAGTGGCGACCATAGTTCTCTTAAATTGGGGCTTTGGAATATGACTCTACTCTTAATAATCAATTCATTGATACACTTTAACTGAGGATTACCAATTCAAAGAAACTAACCAGAATATCTTCATCCTATGTTCAAGCATATTTATTGAGTTCTAGAATTTGTCACATTATATAATCCACCCAATGTTCCCTAATCATCGTCATTGTTCCAACCTTGGGATGTTATCAGAAAATCATTCTTTGATGTGTGGATCTTACTTGAAGAAGGGCACAAATGCTATCAAAAAATAAACCATCTTGATCGTGGGCATGATCCTTGCAAGAAAGAAAGGGAAGGAATGATCGGTCCAAGTGAAACAACCTTGCAAATATGGACCAAATCATTTACAACTAGATTAGTTTCAAGGAATGTAATTGATGATACTTTCTCTCCTTTTTGCTATTACTTTGAGCCATAAGGCTGGTAATTAGAGGTGTTACCCTCGTTGTAGTTATATTTTTTCTCTGCAAATATTAATTGACTAGAAACTAATTTATGTGGGCCTATGGTTAAAAACATGTGTTTCCTCATTAGAAGTCACGAATTCAAATTCAGAGAAAAGCTAAAATATGTATACCTCTATAAATTAAGTAGTCAAATTGTTACATAGAAAAAACTTCTTATATAGCAACTTAAAAAATGCCATAGATCCATTTGATATATAAGTTTAGAACCTTAAAGTTAAATTATATCAATAATTTAAAAATACAAAAACATCAAAATAAAGTTTCTATCTTAAAAGATCCAAGTTTATCATTGAAGCATACTTGCGCTACACCCCTATGTCAAAGTCAAAGGGAAGATCAATGCGGCATGAACAATAACATAAACAAATTTGTTTATCGCAACTTGGTTTCTTCTAAGCAATTATGACAACATATGTCAAATTTGTTTACTATGTTGTTATTGTCGCATGCACTTTAATTTTCAATAATTTAGTAAACACCATTTGGAATATGTTTCATGTTGTTAAATATATCCGTTGTCGTCTAGTCCGGTTAGGATACCTGGTTTTCACCCAGGCGACCCGGGTTCGAATCCCGGCAACGGAAAATGTTTTACCAGTAAATATTTTTGGATGTATTAGTTAAAAACAATTTCGAATTACAACTAAATGGTAATTGGGTTAACCTTTTATCTGAATATGTGGCTGGAATAGCTCAGTTGGCTAAAGCGTGTAGGTCGGAGGTTCAAGCCCTCCTTCTAGCTATGATTTTTAAATGCAGCTGTCCAGCTGTCCGTTGGCGACCGACAGTCATTTAAATATGAATTTTGTTTTGCAGTTAAACTAAATCTGATTTGCTCAGGTTGACTATGTTTTGCATCGTTAATATATATAATGGGGTATTTCTGTATATTCCTCTACAAAAATACCAAGGTGTTTTGGTAAATTTATTGTTTACCATCGTTTGACTACTTTATTAGTCCCTCCAAAAATACCAAGGCGTTTTGGTAAATTTATTGTTTACCATCGTTTGACTACTTTATTAGTCTCTCCAAAAATACGAAGGCGTTTTGGTAAATTTATTGTTTACCATCGTTTGACTATTTTATTAGTCCCTCCCTTCATGGGCATCGTTTGGTTATTTTATTACAATGAAATTTTATGATTTTTTTTAATCTGTCAATCAAACATTTTAAGCTTTATTTAACCTCATATCATCGTTTGGCTATTTTATTACAATTAAATTTTTATGAGTTTTTTGAATGTGTCAATCAAACATTTTAAGCTTTATTTAACCTCGAGCCCAGTTCCATTTTTGTATGTTTCAATTTAGGATATTGTAATAACATATGGTATTTATCTATTTATTTATTTATTTATCTATATATATTTTTGTAAGTCTGTAAATTCTATTAAATTGAGAAATAAAAAATTACAACATAGAGAGGTATCTCAAGGGTCCAAGATAATGGAACCATCATTCCAACCAGTTAAAACTGCACACTAATATGCGATTTACATCACAAAAAAGTCCATCTACGGATGGAGACTAAGTCGTAGGCATATAATCGACAATTCTACTGTTCATGGAGACTTTAAACAAAATACTAATAAACAAACAAAGACAAAGAAGTTGGAAATAACAAGCATAACCCATAGGTGGTAGAGCCATCTTCAAGGCCTTCATCTGCATCTTACTAAGTAGGTACCTCCTCCAGGGTGGGACAACCACCATGGAAGTCATCGTCAAAGGTCGAAACAAACAATTTTATCGGTAGGGGAGAAGACTTACGAAAGAGCTCATCACTGTCACGAACACGTTTGTTGAGCAGAGGTGCAATGGTAGAAGGAACTGGAGATGAAGCGCTCATCATTGTTGTCTGATCCAGGGTAGAGCTCCTATCCTTTGATAGTCCTCTTGTAGCGCTTCCTCTCTCGACCTCCCGACCAAGTAGGCCACGTTTCTCCATTACACGTCGTTTATAAGATGACTGAGGTGGAAGGGTTAGTTGACCAACACCTGGAATACAAGAAAATTGAAGAATTCTTTGAAGATAGAGATTCTAAGATTTTCGACCCCATACTGCTGAATGGACCCATAGAAACTATATTTAGAACAAATTGAAGCTACTTAGCGACTAGGGAACTGATATGCACGGTGTCTATAGGTCATTTTTCCACTTTTTCTCCACTGGCCAAACCCTGAATTGCCCTGAGTTCATCGACTGGTGCTTCGCTAGTTACTCTGCTTCCGAGAAGGTAATCATGGACACCTCTGGGTCTAAAATCCTCTACCCGGTCAACCCCCTTATCATTAGGAACACATTCTCCATTCCTGTAAAGTTCGGTCAGAAAGCTAAAGACTACATTGAAGAAGGCATTGTCCAGTGTTTTAGAGAGGCAGCTGTGGAAAGGAAAAAAGGCATTCTTTAAAGCATGTTGCAAAACCGATACCCAACTAAAAAATTACCCTTACCCTTTAGATGTTGATGGTTTCAATGAGGAAACACAGTGTGTCACAACCCTCCTGAGTCGATTTTCAGGGATGGATACTGATAAATACGTCACAGAGTCCATGATGGGTTTATTGTTCACCCTGAGCACTTGCCCAGTCGACTCAGAGGAGCCTAGCCATTCAGTCCAAGTTTCTTGCCTCAAGTTTGACGAGTTCCTAGCTGAGAACATTCACTCTCAGCTAGTGGATTTCCCTAGGACCAGAACCTTTAGATTTCAGTCCTACTTGTTGAGAATATTTATGTCTTTCAACGAAGAGAACCTTCAACTTCCAGAAATGATGATCACATAGGAAATAAACAATGATTACACCAAATTCATGAACTTTTTGATGACAGGAGTGTATGGTGCCTTCTTCCAGAAACAACTACCCAAGGTGTTTCCTAAGATGAAGGAAACCTTGTAGTCCTCTCCTGACAATAGGATTTGGGATTGGTTCTTGTCAAAACAAGGTACAATAATTAGGCTATATGGATTTGTCCACCAACCTTAAAGACTTCCTACATTTTTGACTCTTAGGGTGTTCGCTTTAGAGCTGATCAAACAAAGGCTGATAGTGGAAAATGAACACTTCCTGAGTTTCAGGAAGTCTTCGAAAATTAAATTTCCTTGGGCCATAGGCCCATTTCTCATAAAAAACAAGGCTTCTCTCCCACGGATAGAAAGTCTGATAAGAGGGATGGGGTTCCCTACTAAGGCTTCCATCAATTACGATCCCCATCACATTATATCAAACAAAAGGAAATCCAACAAAAATAAGCCCTTTGAGAACCATAAGGTGGCATGCCTGCTTGAGGCTAAAAATTGGTCAAACTACCCCCAGAGGAAGCAGGGAGAGGATGGTAAGGAAGAGGACCCCACTTCTCCAATGTAGGGAAACAACTCACCTCCACCTGGTACTTCAAGCATGGGCCCAATAGCAGAGAAGGTTACACCTTTGGCTAGTATCTTTGAGCATTCCAACAAGAGGGACTTCTTTGATGTCATGGACACAAAGGAGAAGGACACATCCAACACACCAAAGAAACAGAAGATGGATGATGCAGGGCAGTTGGTACAGGTAGCTGGTGGGAAAGAAAAGAATAAGCAAGTAAAGTTCAAATTCCCTGCCTTTGAGGTTCAATAATATGAATTTTCCTAGACACCTGAAGATCAACAAACAGATATAGGTCCATGACTAAGCTATTAAACAAATACAAGGAGAATAAGGACATCGCCATGAATGAATCTCTCAAATTATATGCAGAGGTGAGGAAAGCTTGTGATCAGGAGGTATCTCTAGTTACTATCAGAGATCACAAGCATAATACATTAAATTTGTCCATAGCTTCTAGGGAAAAAGTGGCCAAGATGAAGATCAATCTGGATGACATCCTTGTGCCAGATATGATCCGCCTTCATAAGGAGACATGGGATATTATTCACACTGATTTGTTGAAGTCAACTCTCAAGATATCCAAGCTGCAGACCAGCAAGAGTAGAGTTGAAAATCAACTGAGACAAGAGAAGGTAGAAAACGGGTCCCACCAGGCTCAGATCAAGAAACTTCAGACATACTTGTTGCTGGATGAAATACAAGTTGATAAAGGGGCTAAGACTGAAAAGTTGTTAAAGGAGAAAGAAGATACCATTTATTTGCTGAAGAAAAAGCTGAAGATTCTAGCTACTCAGTTGATCCAAGCTTCAGAGCTATCATAGCTAGAAAAGGAGAAAGAGAGCTTGAATGGTAAGCTTACATACTGCCAGGTCTAGCTACTGAAATTCATAGAGAAAGAGAAGCAATGGAAGAAGGATATGACCCTCATAGTGGAGAGTGAGAAGGCCCTCAAGACCAAAGTAGATGATCTGGAGAAAATGTTACAAGAAAAGGAAAGGGAATTGCAAGATAAAGAGAAAGAACTCGAAAAACATTCATTCCTCCCATCACTAAACCTGGTGAGTTCTCCATCATTCAATATCTAGAACAGGTAAGTCTGAAGGAGTTGGAGCTGGCAGGGTTGAAGCACTAGAACAAGAACCTGGAGGCCTTGGTGGTGGAGAGAGAATGTGAAAGAAAGAACTAGGAAGCAAAGTGTGCATAATTGCAAAGTAAGAATGAGAAACTGATACATCAGGTCATAGGGAAATCGGTAGTCTAGGGGGAGAAGCACATAATATGGGATTCCCTCATATCATAGGCCACTAAGTTAAGGCCCTACCTGGATTACATTCTGGACAAAGAAAGGTTTATACAGGTAGCCAAACAAAGTGTTACAGTAGTCAAAGAGAAGCTAAATAAGAAACCTGTTAACTATGCTAAAAGTGCTATAGAGTTTCTAAATGGGATAACAGAAGAGGACATCAGAAAGGCTAGATAAGGGACAAGATTTCTATCATCACTTGGGCCAAGAAGGTGGTAAATCAGTACCATCATTTAGAAACTTTTGAGGCCAAGATGGTATCATGGCGCATGAGATCAAAGTGTTTATCGAAATGTTTGACCCTTTGGTAAAAATGGGTTTGTCATTCTTCTGGTAGGGAAAGGGTGGCATGTGGTCACAAAAAGAATACTATGACCTATTGATTCAATGCAGGTTGGACCATTTTGAATTCCCAGATATGCAATAGTCTCTATCAGGAAAAATGATTGTTGATAAGTTGGAAGATGATTTCGAGATAGTGTTCACTTTCAGGGCCACATGTGCACAACTGCCAGCTTTTTCATATAGGGATGATGTGGAAATTTGGATGTTGTCGAAGGAGACGTCCACTCTAGAATTACCTACCGCAGATCAGTGGAAAGTGGTCGAGAAGTTTGGAAGGACCAAGTACGTTCTACAGGCTCAAGGATGATGGACATTAGGGGGTAGTTGGTAAAGACAAGATTTACAATGAGGATGGGATACTCCACCCCTATGGAAGAGAAACAAGTCAGGATGAGTCAGCATAGAACTATTAGAGGTGCTCTGGAACATCGTTTTCGATCAAACGAGCCTATGTCCCAGATACCGCATTGTTGTTTTAATCAAGCATGCGCAATATTCCATATTTCTTGATTTGTGCTCAAATCGTGGCGAATGTTCCACCTAAAAGTTGTTAGGATTTGCAATGATGATTCAGGATTGTTTCCCAATTGTTGTAACTGAATTTGGCTCTATTTTGAGGTTGATCTCGGGAGCCCATGACATTATAAATGTAACCTCTACGGAGGATTAAGGGTTGGAACTTTCATTCAGAAGCCTTATGTGCTTGGGTTTCATAGTTCTACCATTTTTCTTGGAAGTATTAATGAAAAGTATTTTATGAGTTTTATGAGATTCATCAATTTGTTCCCTATTCAATTGTTTTTTCCTATATTTCATATTTCCACATATGTGCATTGCTTCCAATACATTTCTAGATTGTATGTAAGGAATTCATCCTTGTTAGATGCTCCTTATATTAGAAACTGTATTTGTTATGTGTGTATAATGACTGAGATGGAATTCATCCTTAGATAGATGTGTTGTTTCAGTTATTAGCCTCTTTTGTTGTTTCTACTAAAGGTGTTCCAAGAGATTCATCCATAGACAAGTGCCTCTTGTTTCACTGGGCTTCCCTCATTTCAATATGTCATTACATCAAGTTATTAGACTAAATATAACAACCATATTGTTTCAGGTGACATAAGAGAATAAACAAACATTATTGTTGTAATCCCCTTGAATATTTCCAAGATGTGACTCCATTTCCCAATGGCACCTCTTGTTAGTATGTTTTACCTTCTTTAAAATTACAAATATCTTGTTCTTATCATATATCTAGCCTTCTGACCACTTGCTTAAAGCCATATGTATATGTGAATGAGTTTGTGACATAGAGAGAGCACTCTCTGACTATATAGGATTAAATATAGTCTAAAGATTGGTTTGAAATGGTTACCCCAATGATCTCCTACCACAACCATAGGAAAATCAATGGGTGATAACAAAATGAACCAGTATCCTGAGGTTATGGATTATGCATTGATGTGATGAATTATATATTTGTTGCACACATGGATGCTTTATTCAAATGTTGTTTTTCTGATTGAGCTATCATATTTTTATGCATTTGTTAATTAGTAATGTTAAGTGAATGGGTCATATCTTATACGCATTAAATGAATGTTTAGTTGAGTGATTGGATTGGCCATATCCCTTCAGTATTGCAAAAACTTGCTTCATGCAGTATCCCTTGATACCTCAGGTGAGACTTCACTTGCTTGTAGGTAATGCCGAAAGGGCCAATATAGTGGGTTTTGTTGGTGAATTTATGTTGAACCCTAGGTATTCCCAGTGCACGATATGGACATGGAATGTTTTTTACCAGTCAAGAGATAGTAAAATCGGTGCTTCGAACAACTTCGTCTTAAGAATTTCAAAATATGCATTACATTTTTCACTTCATTCAAACTTTGCATCTATTTTCAGTAACTCTTCCAAAGGAATTTTATGTCTGAGTAGTGTCAAATACATTTTCTATAATACCTTGTATGACCCATAAATATTCTTATATGCTTAGGGTTCACTAACGGTTTTAAGTCAAGGATTAATTTTATTTTTCCTATTTCCACCTTAATGCCTTCTTTACACACTATGGGGCCTAGTAAAATTCCAATTGGTGTAAGAACTATTTATATTTCTTGAAATTTTGAGACAAATGAATTTGTCGGCATCGCTCCAACATTAGTCAAAGTGAGTGTGTGGTTTTTCAACAAGCCATATATCTTCTCATCGTTGAAGTATGCTACCATTGTTTTATATATATGTTCATGGAATGCTTTGAAAACTATTATTAAAAATACAGCTAGGTCAGTTTTTAATCCAATTGACATTACTCTGCATTCATTATTAATTATGTCACAGCAATCTTGAGACAAAGCACAGACTTACAATAGATTCAAGACAAATTAGCCATGAAATGACATAACGGTACTGCAATAGGAGGTTGCAGCTCTGTATAATCAATAATGAAACGAATAATACAATACAATGTCAGGCAAAACTTGCATGAATGGAGACAATTTGAATTCAATAGAGGTCATTCGAATTGAATGGATGGGTGTATCTTAACTGACTATTAGCCACACTAGACACACTTAGTTAACCATTAATAAAGCCATGATTGACTCTAACTGAGTGCTAACTGAATCAGAATGCAATGAATGATTGATTCTAACTGACTGTAATTCAATATGCAAGTCAATCAGTAGTGGGGGCACATCAGTAACTCCAGTCAGCTCCGATGAAGTGAAGTGCACTGATACTGGTCATTAGAAGTGGTTGGAGGCACATTAACTCACTCCAGTTCGCCCAAATCGGCTTAAAATAGACAATGACATTAGGGAGGCTCCTTTACAACTCAACTTAACTGATTGTTAGGTGAAACAATAATCAGTTGTCTATTTGGTGCACTTATGACATTCAGATCACCCTAGAATTACTCCCTGAGTGAAGGGGGAAGCTGAGTTAGCCTTCCTGATTGAAGGAGAAGGCTTAGTTGGCCTCCCTGATTGAAGTAAGGCGTGGGTGTGCTCATGATGATGTCATGGCATGCTCATCCGATGCCAATTCGAGTCAATTAATTTAGGGTAGTGATTAATTAGGTCAAAATTGACCAAATAAGTGTGTATGTTGGGTAAATGACTCCAACACCCCCCTTTAAGCTATACCCAGGATGAGTAAAAAGAAAATGCATGAAATTCTAGGGCCCTGGAAACAAAGGCCATAGGTCACCCTGTACAAAAATGTAACTCTAACAATGCTCAAAATAAAATGCTAAGTGGGGAAAGAGGGAAAACCCAGTGGGAAAAACTCCCCTTCAAGCTGAACACTAAAGAAGTAATCTGATCACCCTGATGAACTCACCCCCAACAGTGAATGGATGTAAGTGAAATTTTTCTCAGTAAATTTCTTAGTGAAGATATCTGCAATCTTCTCACCTATAGGGCAGTATTGTTGAAAAATGGTCCTGCCATGCACCAACTCCCAGATGTAGTGCATGCGTATCTCAACATGTTTCGTCCTCTGCCTGGTAACTGGATCTGTGGAGATATTAATAGCACTTTGATTGTTATAAAATATTACAATGGAAAAATCACTACCAATCTCAAACTCTGAAAGAATGCCTTGTAACGAAATAGCTTGGATGCAAGCATTCACTGCTCCCTTATACTCTGCCTTTGTTGAAGACAATGCAATGCAGACTGCTTTTTGCTAGACAAGCAAATGGGGCCAACACCAAACATAAAGACATACCCAAAAGTGAACTTTCAATCTATGGAATCCACTGCCCAGTCTGAATCAGTAAAATCGACCAACTCTAGCTCAAAATCTGCAACATAGTGAATGTCGTATGATCTTGTGCCCTGAATGTACTGAAGGATCCTCTTCGGTTTCTTCCAATTGATGTCATGAGGTTTTTGCATGTATCTTGATACATCATTCATGGAATAAAAAATATCAGGTCGTGAATGTGTCAAGTAAAGCAAGCTACCAATCAGCTGGCGGTAGATAGTACAATCCATGGGTGGAGAGGTTTTTCACTCTTCAAGGCTGATCCCTGAGAGGAAAGGAAATGGGGAAGCCTTGAAATCAGCCACGTTAAACTTAATTAACAGGTGTGAAATGTATTTAGACTGAGTTACCATTATCCGATTGAATTCTTAGGAGATTTCAAGCCCCATAAATTTCTTCAGGAGCCCCAAATCACTCATCTCAAATGCATCATGAAGGGCAGTTTTTATGAAAGCAATTGAAGCAAGTGTGATTCTAGTTATCAAAATATCATCAACATATAAGACAATGATAAGAATATTACCATCATACTGCTGCAAATACACATTAGGATCAGATTTTCATCTCGAGAAGTTTTGTGAAAGCAGAAAGGAATCCATCTTGGCATACCATGATCTTGGGCCATGTTTCAACCCATATGATGACTTTTGCAATTTGCAAACCAAAGAAGGATCTGATATGTATCCGTCAAGATTCTTCATGTATATTTCCTCATGTAGGTCTCCATGTAAAAATTCACTCTTGACATCCATATGATGCACCTCCTAGTGCTTGGATGCGCAATGGCCAAAACTAGTCGAATGGAGTCCATCTTTGCCACTGGTGCAAAGGTCTCATGATAGTCCACTCCTTGGACCTGGGAGAACCCTTTTGCAAACATCCTTTCCTTATATTTGCAGGTTGTGCCATTAGCATCAACCTTTGTCCGAAACACTCAATTTCATTGAACTAATTTCATCCTAGGTGGAAGAGAAACTAGCTCCCAAGTAGCATTTTTTCGAAGAGAATTAAACTCTTCGTCCATAACAGCTTGCCATCTCAGATATTTCCGAGCATGGTAGTAGGAATTGGGATCTGGCCCTATCATTAAATAATAGGTCTCAGATAGAAATGAATCATGACAAGAGAGATTAATACTCTCTCTTTGAAAATCAGACTGAGTTCTTCTTGGATCAGTAGGATTTCCAATGTTTTCCTTGGCGGAAGAGAGTGTCTTCTTGGCCCAAGTTGGGAGATGTGTTTGCACTTCAGAATATGATTCTGAACCTGATATGTGTTTCTCACTGATATCAGACATCATATCTACAATATCAGAGCCATCACTCCCAATTTCATCATCTGAATGATTAGCAGAACAAGAGGGAATTTCAACAGTTTTATCCTTGACTAGTTCTACCTCTTGGAGAGGTTCATCAAATCGGACACTTCTCTCAATAAATATCTGTTTGGTTCTAATATTCAGAAGTTTGAATCCCTTATATTCTTCTGGATATTCAATGAACAAACATTCAATACTTTTCGGTTGCAAATCTGTCCTCTTGTCATGCGGAATTTGGGCCCATGCAGTGGACCCAAACACCCTGAAATTTGACACATCCGGCTTGTGTCCACAATAGGCTTCGAAAGGAGTCTTTCCTTTTACAGAAGAGTGAGGTAATCTGTTATGAATGTGTGCAGTAAAATTCATGGCCTCAGCCCATAAATTTGGAGCCAATCCTTTTGTTTCCAGCATGCAGGTGGTCATCTCCTTGAGAGAGCGTTTTTTCCTTTCCGCTACACCAATTTGCTGAGGTGTGTAGGGAATGGAATGTTGTATTTGGATCCCATTTTCTGAACATATTTGCAGAAATTTAGAACTGATATATTCCCCTCCATTATTAGATCTCAGATATTTAATCTTTCTCCCAGAGGCATTCTCAACCAGTGCTTTCAACTCAATAATTTTTTCCAAAACTTCAGATTTTTTTCTTGATGAAGAAAACCCAAGTGTATCTAGAAAAGTCATCTATGAAGGTGAGTACATACCGAGATCCATTCATGAATGTGGTGGGCATAGGTCTACTGATATCAAAATGAATTAGCCCAAGATACTTGATACATGGCTTGCCTTTCCCCAATCAAACTTGTGCTCGGGGTGTTTTCCCACAATACAACCTTTGCAAATTCCTTTGGAAGTTTTGATGATTGAGAGGCCTTCAACCATGGAATTTTTTTGAAGTTGTTGCAATTAATTGAAGTTTAAATGACCAAAGCTCTCATGCCATATTCTACTAACCTCATTTCCATGAGTCATAATAGTGGTGGGATTTGCATCTGCCACAAAATGGGAAAACTCATAGGCCTTAGCATGATGGTTTGCTAAGCCTGTTGCAACAAGTTTCCCGGATGCAATTTCAGTAATTTCTACATCATTGGGGCTGAAGGTTACTCACTTGGGCACTCTGGTATGATTCATTTGATATACACTCAGGAGGTTGGAGGCCAAGGAGGGTACATACAGAACATAAAAAAAATTCCATGTTCAAGATTTACTGTACCTTTTCCTTTAGAAATGATGGTAGAATCATCTCCCATGTGGATGGGAATGCTTTTGTCGGTGTCTAGGGATGAGAAGGAGTCTCTGCTTGCCATCTTGTGATTCAAAGCTCTAGAGTCTATGAGGAGAGATTTGGTCTTAGAGGTGCTTTCCATGAGAGCATGTCCTCTTTCTTGCTAGGTATCTCGATCTTGGTTATCTCTCTTTCGAACACTCTCCAAAAGATTGATATTGTTTCTCTCGAGGAGAGAAGTCATCTCATCAATATTCTTCTTCATGCAGGCATGTTCAAGGTGGAATTCCTTCCCACAAATAGGAACACTTGACTTTCTCTTTGCCATGGTTTTCTTTGTTCTTGTGTTTCTTCAAGTCAGAAGACTCTTCTTATTGCTGGTTCTTTTCTTTAGGATTTGGAGAATGAACTTTAGTCTTTTGATTCTTCTTCCCTTTTGCCTTCGAATATTTCATCCCCGAAGCAAACAATGCTTGATCTTTGGAGGATCTGATGATCCCCATCTGCACAAGCTTCTCATGCTCATTTGTGAGGGACTCAATGAAGGCATTGAGAGAAGGCATCTTCCATCCTGGGGTTGTGAGCTTCCCAGAATGAAATGTGGAAACAAATACTGAGTAATCCGCACCAAGTTTGGAGAGAATGGCGAGATAGAGTTGATCATCCTCCTTCTTCACCTCACACTGCTTCAACTGAAGGACTATATACTTAAATTTTGTGAAGAAATCATTGAGAGTTTCGAAATTGCTAGGTTGAAGAGAAATCAACTCATTCTCTACCTGATAAATCCTCAAATCATCATGTTTGTCATACAGGGAGGCAAGTTCGTCCCGAATTTCTTTCGAAGTCTTCAATTCCGTGAGATGGAATAGAAGGTCCTTAGAGATTGAAAGACACAGAAACCCAAAAGCTTCATCCATCTTGTTCCAAAATCTAGCCTTGTCCACAACATGATTTGGCTATTCTTCGGTGTTCATAGTGACTCTGTAGAGTCCTTTAGCACGTAGTTGGATCTCCATGTCTCCTTTCCATTGGTGGTAATTGAAAGGAGTAAGAAGATCTATGGAAGAAGCCATTTTTCTGTTGTAGCGAATGCAGTGAAGAACCTGTAAATACCTGCAATCAACACAAAAAAGTCACCGTAAGGTTGGACAGCCTACACATTTCAGGTTTTCATCACACCAACATAATTGATCAAGCAAGCTTGATCAACAATTCATGTACTTTGGGTATTAAGTGGTAAACCTTCAACTTCTAGTGGAGTGCTGGAATTTGAGCTTTTGCTCAATTTTGCATGCTAGGTCCATCAGAAATCAGAATGAGCTTCATCCAGCCGTGGCACTGATACCATATTAATTCTGTCACAACAATCTTGAGACAAATCACAGACTTACAAGAGATTCAAGACAAATTAGACATGAAATGACATAATGGTACTGCAATAGGAGGTTGTAGCTCTGTATAATCAATAATGCAATGAATAATACAATACAATTTCATGCAGAAATTGCATGACTGGAGACAATTCGAATTCAATAGAGGTCATTCAAATTGAATGGATGGGTGTAGCTCAACTAATGTTAGCCACACTAGACACACTTAGTTAACCACTAAGTAAGCCATGATTGACTCTAACTGAGTCCTAACTAAATCAGAGTGCAATGAATGACTGAGTCTAACTAAATGTAACTCAATCTGCATGTCAATTAGTAGTGGGGGTGCATCAGTAGCTCCAGTCAGCTCTGATGAGGTGAACTGCATGGATACTGGTCATCAGAAGTGGTTGGAGGCGCATTAACTCACTCTAGTTCATTCAAATCAACCTAAAATAGACAATGACATGAGGGAGGCGCCTTTACAACTCAACTTAACTGATTGTTAGGTGAAACGACAACCAGTTAGCTATTTGGTGCACTTATGACACTCAAATCACCCCATAATTGCTCCCCTATTGAAGGAGGAAGCTCAGTTAGCCTCCCTGATTGAAGGAGAAGTCTTAATTGGCCTCCCTGATTGAAGGAGGGCATGGGTGTGCTCATGCTGATGTCATGGTGTGCTCCTCTGATGCCAATTCGAGTCAATTAACTTAGGATAGTGATTAATTAGGCCAAAATTGACCAAATAATTGTGTATGTTGGGTAAATGACTCCAACATGCATATGATCTAAACGATGTTACAAATCCCTCCGTGAACGAATAACATTCATCTCCCACTTCATGACATTAGTTTGTGTTTATTTTACATATATGTATTCATATTATGGCGAGGGACTATATTGAGAGGTTAAACTGTTTATTTTTCTCATTATGAGGGAAGGAAACCCGATGTTAAATTTGATGGATATTTATTTGTTCTTACTTTAAATATAATTAATTTTAAAAATAGTATGTTAATATTATTGTTATTTAATTAATTTTCAAAATAGTTAAATGGGTAAACAAATTGAAAAGTTATTAATGTGTGTGTGTATTGAAAATATTAAACAAAGTTGAGACATTAAAGATAGGTATTGGTATTTTGTTCATTCGTTATACTCTATCAACATAGGCCATCTTAAATTTTGATCTATCAAGCATGGAGATTGATCACATCTCCCCCATATTAGGGTGTAGGGCACATTTGTTGCAATAAACTTAGTAAAAAAATATTAGTCTTACTAATGTACCACATACTGCAACAAAATTGGTTAAAAAAATAGGCTTAGTAGTCTACCACATATTGATAGTTGAGCCTTTACCTTCTTCCACGGGGTCTTCACTCAGTGAAACCATGTCATATTTCCTTTGTTCATGGGATATTAAAGAATACCCCTTATTTTTCTATATTTTTATAATTACCTACAAGATCATTTTGTTGAGCCCACCTCCCAATNTACAATATATTCCCTATTTTTACTAGAAAACCCTTTTTAAACCCCCCAATACCTATAAACCCCCATACCCTACTCCCCCCCCACCAATACCTACATTATATTGACCTTATTTTTCACAATTAAAAACCCCCCTTTATGAATGAACGCGATAAGATATTGCTCAACAAGGTGAATCCCCCATGCCTTCTTCTTGTGTATGGAATTGGTGTCATGTGTCTTGAGTTGAGTGAAAGAGGCAGAGATTGTCTTCACCTTCAAAGGCACACATTGTTTGCACCCCCACAAGCACAAGTAGGGCCAAACCCACTATACAATTAGTAGTTTCAACCCTAGTTTTGCAAATAGATCATCCCTTTGTGTGGGATATGTGTACTAGATATGTGAATAATTTGATTATGGATGCTTCCATGGTGGTTAGATATTTTTCATAGCTTCTAGATTTTCCTTGTGTTGTAGTTTTAGGACCAACGTTTCGAGTGGAGACTCCACCCATACTCAAGGAACCAATATGAAGTTTCTTTAGGATAGAAAAGGACTCATGATGAATATATAAGGAATTGTAGGGTTAGCCATTAGAATTAATTTAGAGGAAATATTTTAAAATCTTGTAAAAAAGGGGGGTTAAATCCTAAAAGGATAAATACTTATGAAATGAATAAAAATGAGATATATGTTAATAATTAATTAAAAATTATGACCAACATTGAAAATGGGTAAATGTCAAAATAAATTTGTTAACAAATTGATTATGATAATTAAAGATGGGATCACCTATTAAAATAAAAAAGGATTTATGAAAAAATAAATAATGAAATAAGGTATAATAATGAATTAAAATTTAATGTAAATTGTTTTAGTAAAATAATGAATTAAAGTTGAATAAATAAAGCTTTTGATCAATCCATCCTTCATCCCAAACTCAAAAATGCCTATCCTAACCCCTCTTCTCAAACTTTAATCTCTCTCCCTTTTATTTAAGGTATTACTAATAGCATATCTAAACTTTTGATCAAGAAAGATATCAAAACAATATTCAAACCTCACAAGACTCTTAAGCAATTTTTTCGAAGTGTCAATGATAAATCCAACCCCTTTCTCTCCCAAGGGTTTATCAAGTTTTGTCTAAAAAAATAGTATATCGGTCACATTGGCAGATCCATTCAAACCAGCCTCAAAAAGCACATTGTTGACACTATTTATAATCTTCTCTAAATATGCCATTCCAAAGCACTCTTTTAATTTTAAATACCTTATCTACTTTGATCAAACTAAAATCCTTTCTAATACCTACCATTACACCTTCTACCTTAAAAGATAAACTCTTGAAATAGAAAAGAACTCTAATAATTTTAATAATGAAAATGGTTATAAACTTAGGCACTCCTGAAATCCTTTAAGTCATAATCTAAACTCCTCAGTTACCATCTTTTGCACTTATTTCCTTTTCTCCATATTTTTGGTGTCCTATGTAGATGTAGTTTTTTCATTTTCTCCACATTTTTGTTGTCCTATGTCCCACTTATTTAATTTTTTTAATTACTCTTTGTTTCCTTCAATATCACTCTCCTACTATGAACTTAAACCCTTATCATTTTCATTAGATAGCATTATTATTTTTTACAACTTAATTAGTTTTTCTTTAGTTAACCCCTTTTCTTTAAATTTTTAACCCTCCCTTTTATATTTTTCGTTTCCCCTTTTACCATTGTTTTCTCTCCTCTTTTTATTACTTTGATTAAACTTTTTCAATATATTAAATAATAATTCTTTATAATTAGTTTTTTCAAATATTAATTCTTTATAATTAAGTCTTTTAATTTCTCTCAAATCTTGCTATTAATTCCTTATAATTAGGTTTTTCAAATATTAATTCCTTATAATTAAGTTTTTTAATTTCTCTCAAATCTTGCTATCTTTGTTCTTTGAACTTATTATCGTTCGGTTTTTATACTTTGAAAACCCTAACGTGCTCATTTTATTTTAATTATTTATTTTATCTTAATTATTTCTTCTTATTATCATTGGATTTTTATAATTCGGGTACCCTTTAGCGTGATCAACCGTTCTCTATTTTTTCATTATTCAATTTTAAATCATTGTTTTATTAAAAATATTTACATTAAACTTTAATTTATTATTATACCTTATTTTATTATTTCAAATTTTTATCTCTCCTCTTTTATTTTAATCATAACCCCCATTTTTTATTACCCTAATCAATTTGTTAACAATTTTAGTTTTACATTTACCTAGATGTGTAACCACTTCTTGGTCTTAATTTTTGATTAATTATTAACCAATATTTTATTTTTAACATTTTCCTAAATATTTATCTTTTTAGGGTTTAACCCCTTTTTTCCATAAGTTTTTCAAATATTTCCTCTTAATTAATTATAATGGCTAACCCTCTAATTCCTTATATATTCACCCTTGAGTTATTTTCTATGTTAAAGCAACTTTATTTTGATTTTTTGGAGATACGTGGAGTGTCCACTCAAAACACACTGAAAATCAAGAAGCTATGAAGTATGTGAATAATATTTATAGTTATGGTCCATGTTCTTAATTCTTCGTATCTATGGAGTAACTATGTTCATTGGTTCATGAAATTAAGAGAAATCATTCTTTAATGTCTTGTAATTTGCAATCATTATCACAATTTCATGGTTTAGGAAAAAAATCACTATTATTAGTTCTATACTTAGAGTTGGTTTGGTGGTTTATGAATCTAAGATGAACGAAAAACTTAGGAACATGTTATAAGGGATGCAAGACTTAAAAAATCTACTTGAAAGTTGTGACATAGCTCATTGGGAAAACCAACAAAAAAAACTTATTGTTGCTAACAATTTTAAGTGTTAACTTGTTCCAAAACATTCTATGGGTAAATGACCAAACATTCTATGACCTAAATCAAGGACACAATAATTACTTAGGGTTCACTGACGGTTTTAAGTCAAGGATTACTTTTATTTTATCTATTTCCACCTTAATGCCTTCTTTACACACTATGGGGCCTAGTAAAATTCCAATTGGTGAAAGGACTATATATATTTCCTGATATTTTGAGACAGGTGAATTTGTCAGCATCGCTCCAACATTAGTCGAAGTGAGTGTGTGGTTTTTTAATGAGCCATATATCGTATCATCGTTGAAGTATACTACCATTGTTTTATATATATGTTCCTGGAATGCTTTGACAACTATTATTAAAAAGACAGCTCGATCAATTTTTATTCCAAATGACATTACTCTGCATGCATATGATCAAAACGATGTTACAAATGTGGTTTTGTCCTAATCTTCTTTCGCTATTGGATCTTGTCTATATACTAAGAATCACTCCATGAATGAATAACACTCAAGTCTTACTTGATGACCTTAGTTTGTGTTTATTTTACATATGTGTATTCAAATTCTGGTGAGGCAGGTTAAACTGTTTATTTTTTTCATTGTGAGGGAAGGAAACCCAAGGTTAAATTTGATGGATATTTATTTGTTCTCACTTTAAATATAATTAATTTTAAAAACAATATGTTAATATTATTGTTGTTTAATTAATTTTCAAAATAGTTAAATGGATAAACAAATTGAAAAGTTATTAATTTGTGTGTGTGTGTTGAAAATATTAAATAAAGTTGAGGCCTTAAAGATAGGTATTGGTATTTTGTTCATTCATTATACTCTATCAACATAGGCCATCTTAAATTCGGACCTATCAAGCATGGATATGGATCACATCTTGCCCATATCAGGGTCTAGGGCACATTTGTTGCAATAAAATTAGTAAAAAATATTAGGCTTACAAATGTACCCCTGGATGCGGGTTGCATATGACTGCTGACAGGTGTCAAAGGCAGTACAAAAGGCCTCGGGAGGAGTGGGAAAGTGTCTAGGTGGAAGGTACCACCTGAACCTCCCCTGAGGCTTAATATATGTCGCAGGGTTACTTCGCAACGCAGGTAGATGGCTCCAAAGCTATGAAACACCACAGTGAATCTGTCTGGCACATCTCTGAGATAATAATGAAGATCTTGACCCCAAATAAGGTAATCCATCCGGCAATTCGCGATGTGCATCCTTCCCCTGCAATGGTGAGTGATGCATGTCCTTCTCGTCTGATGAAGTGCCATGCGCATCCAATCACACACAAGGTGCGATATGACCTTATTCCTTTGAGCCAAGCTACCAGCAGGAACGCCAAGCCTAAAGCCAGAGCTACCGTGCAACGGTTAGGTCGTAAGAGCAATCGCAGGCTTCTAACCTGAAGATTGCTTGAGATTTGTGACAATAGGCCCGACGGGCATAGAGTTTTTCGCTGCCTCCCAAGCGCGAGCCATAAGAAGAAAACGATGAAGGTTCAACCTGTCACCAAGGGTAAGATTTTCCCTGGAAACATTGCACTCAGTTATTGTGGTTTTAGACTGGGTTATCGATTCTTGAAGTCTCAAATTTGGAGATGTGAACCTTGTGCATAGAGTTCAGCAATAGTGCGCCTCAACACTAGCACGCCTTAGAAGACCTTGAGCACGAAATCCAACACCATCACGCCTCTAAGATGACATCGAGAGGAGCTAGTAGTCAGGAGGTTGACTGGGAATCCCTCTTCCAAAAAGAGGCTCCTGTTCACATTCGCAAATCAATTGCAGCCATGGAGGTTGAAATTTTTGGTGAATTCAGTCTCAAAATGGGGCATGATATCACCATGTCCAACTATTGGAGGTTGAAGTTTATCTTGGCCAAATCCATGAGTGAAATAGAAAGCTTCGGAGAGTGCATGAACCTCGCGGTCAACACCTTCAAAGAGGATGCTGAAAAAGGGCTAATTCACATGAAATGGAGTCATGCAACTCTTCGAACCCCCTTTCAACAACGCAAATAAGGATGTCAACACTAGCAAATCCATGGAGGATGAGGCTGAATCCTCTAGGAGGGTCTAACTACTCTGCTTTGGTTTTTCTTTCATGCTCCCCACAAGTCTATCCTCCTCTTATGTCAACTTCTTAAATTATAATCTGATGTCAACCTTCAATGGTTGGGCAGCAGCAGTTATGTTTAAATGCTCGGTATGGACCATTTTGCACACCTTCCTCAGGTGGTTCCATACCCATGGCTTGACTCCATGTTTCCATAGCAAGCCTGAATATGTAACTCTCTTTTAATATGAAAGAGAAGGATCCTCTCTCTTACTTACAAAAAACAAAAAAATGTACCACATAGTGCAATACAATTGGTTAAAAAAGTAGGCATAATAGTCTACCACATATTGATATTTGAGCCTTTACCTTCTCCTTGTGTATGGAATTGGTGTCATGTGTCTTGAGTGGAGTGAAAAAGACAAACATTGTCTTCACCTCCAAAGGCACAAATTGTTTGCACCCCCACAAACACAAGTAAGGCCAAACCCACTATACAATTAGTAGTTGCAACCCTAGTTTTGCAAAAAGATCATCCCTTTGTGTGGGCTATGTGAATAATTTGACTATGGATGCTTCTATGATGGTTAGACATTCTTCATAGCTTTTGGGTGTTCACTATGTTATAGTTTTGAGGACCGACATTTCGAGTGGAGAATCCACCCATACTTAAGGAATCAATATGAAGTTGCTTTAGGATAGAAAAGGACACAGGATGAATATATAAGGAATTGGAGGATTAGCCATTATAATTAATTTTTTTTTTTTGAAAAAATGGGGGTTAAACCCTAAAAGGATAAAGACTTATGAAATGAATAAAAAGAAAATATTTGTTAAAAATTAATTAAAAAGTAAGACCAACAAAATTGTTGAAAACATGTAAATGTCAAAATAAATTGGTTAACAAATTTATTATGATAATTAGATATGGGGTAACCTATTATTTTAATAGAAGATTTATGAAAAAATAAATAATGAAATAAGGTATAATAACGAATTAAAATTTAATGCAAATTGTTTTAATAAAATAATTAATTAAAGTTGAATAATGAATAAATGAATCTTTTGATTAGTCCATCCTTCATCCCAAACCCAAAACTCCTCATCCTAACCCCCTTCTCAGACTTTAATCTCTCTCCCTTTTATTCAAGGCATCACTAATTGCATATCTAAACTCTTGATCAAGAAAGATATCAAAGCAATCTTCAAACCTCACAAGGCTCTTAAGCAAATTTTCTGTAGTGTCAATGATAAATACAACCCCCTTCTCTCCCAAGGGTCTATCAAATTTTGTGTTCATCTGGAAAATCATATATCGATCACACTGACAGATCCATTCAAACCTGCCTCAAAGAGCACATTGCTGACACTGGTCATAATCGTCTCTCTAAATATTTCATTGCAAAGCAGTCTTTCAATTCTAAATACCTTATATGCTTTGATCAAACTAAAATCCTTACTCGTACCTACCATTACACCTCCCACCTTAAAAGATAAACTTTTGAAATAGGAAAGAACTCTAACAATTTTAATGGTGAAAATGGTTCCAAACTTAGTCACTCATGGAAGCCTTAAGTCATTATCTAAACCCCTCATTTACCATATTTTGGCATCTTTTCCTTCTCTCCATATTTTTGTTGTCTTGTGACCCTCTTATTTTTTTAATTACTCTTTATTTTCTTCATTATCACTCTCTCCTCCTTTGAAGTTTTTTTTCCAAAGAAAAAAATTGTAATTTTATTCAAAATTATATTGTGCAAATGATCCACTATCAGAAGATAAGTGTTCATATGTTTAGTACATAAATGCTCAAAAAACATATACACAAAAATAAACCAACAGAAAATGATACATCTCCATGATCACATCAACAATACAAATAGCAGCCATGAATACTATCCAGTGTAGCATAGATATGCTATCCAAAAAAGATCATCCATAAAAACAACCATAAAATCCATCTGTCCATCACCAAAGTATATCCCATATATACCTGCTAAAAACATAAATCTGATAAAAAATGCATCAGATATCATAGTCCATATAAAACCCAACAGTCATTCTGGCCACCTGAATATCTGTCCACAGACAAAACATAGTCCGAAAAGAATTCAAATAGACTGAGCAGTCTATCCATCTGGAAAATCCACAAAAAATATCAAGTGCAAGGTCTTAAACCTTGAATCATATCATATCAACAAGTCAAAATATAAAGTGTATCAACCAAACTAAAAGTCTTTCAGCTTGACATCCATAGAAACAGGTCTTAAAAAACCTGGAAAGTGTCATGTCTATTAGACCCATGATATTCAGAAATAGACCAAAAACCATTCTGAACTTTCCCACCATCATTAGCTAATCTGTCAGCTAAAGAGTTCCTTTCTCTAAAGATATGTTTAAAAATAGCCTGATCAAAACAATCTGTAAGTCTGATAGCTTCTTGTAATATCTGAGCGAGTTGGATATTATGGATTCTGAATTTTCTAGTTATCCAATTAATGACAAGCAAGGAATCACCGAAATCCTGGATACGAGGAATCTGTTTGTTCAATGCCAAAATTAAAAGTAATTTCAATGCATATAACTCAGCAGGATTATTGGTCCCTACCCCCAACCCAGCTTTAAAAGTGATAAAATGGTCATCCTTGAGGAAAAGTATGCCCCCAGCACCACAAAGTTGTGGATTACCAATGGCAGATCCATCGAAAAAACCCCATGGTTTGTTTTTATCAATAATTTCCTCAAAAATGATTCTAATCTTCAAAACAACATTATCCTGTGGATAAGATGACAACAAACCCAAACAGAAGCTCATACCTGCGCAGGAGATGGTATAAAATCATCAAAACATCTATTGTTTCTGGCCTTCCAAATAAACCAGGAAACAATGATAGGAAAAGATCTGAATGTTTTTACCTTTATGTTGTGTACCCAATTCTTCAAACAAGATAGAATTGAGTCCCCAGCCCAAAGATTCTGTAAATTGACCTTAGATTCGTTCTCCTTCCAAACAGTTTTAGTGTAAGGACAATCAACCCCTAGATGATAATTTGTTTCAACTTCACCTTTACAGAGATAGCACCTACCTGGACCTTCCCATCCCCTGTGATTTAGTATATCCCAAGTAAGTGCTTTTCCTGAAAAAAGAAACCACCAGTAACTCTTAGATTTAAGAGGACATTTACAGTGCCAAAACATGTTCCACCACCATGCAATCTCCAAGTCATGTTGTTCCAGGATCAAATGCAAATATCCTCCTTTTGGTGTATACTTACCAGATTTGGCCTGATTCCATACAAGTAAATCTTCATTATTACTGAATCTGATATGGCTAGATTTTAGAATAGCTAAGTAGCCATTCTAGGCATTAATATCCAAGTCCCCAACAAGACCTAAATCAACGGAGCTTAACCATCCTTGTTCCATCAAACAAGAAACAATTGCTGTTCCAACATCTTTCAAAAAGAAGTAACCTGCAGAATGCAAAGTTTCAATCAAATGAGAGGGGAAGCTATGTCTCCATTTGCAACCTGCCAAGGGATCCAAACCAATACGTACATTAGCTCCATTACCAATCTTCCAAACCAGAAAATCACCAATTAGATTAAAGGAACAGAGCACAGATTTCCAATAGATTGAAATACCTGATATCTTCTTATCCCTCTTTCTGATCCAGTCCAGCACAGTAAGTGGCCAAACATATTTCTGCAAAACAATCTGTACCCACAGACCTGAACCATGAATAATGTTCCAAACATTCTTTGCAGCCAAAGCTTTGGAAAAAAGTGTAGGAACTTTCAAACCCCATCCACCCAAACTTTTTGGATTTGCCAACACCTTCCAAGATGTCCAAGGCAATCTAGCAGAAGATCCACAACTGCCAGACCAAAGAAATTTAAAGCAAAGTTTCATGATTTTCTCAATAATCCCTATTGGGATCCAGAAATGCATCCAATAAAAAGGCAATGCTTCAAGGATAGATTTAACCAGAACAAGTTTGCCACCCCTGGACAACCATCTAAAACTCATGTTTTTAATGCGATATTCAGCTTTGGCAATGAGCCAATCCCAATCTTTCAGTAAATATCTGCAAGGTTTTAAATAAAAGCCAAGGTATTTCATTCCACTATCAATTTTGAGGACTGTATATGAAAATATATTTTGTAAAGAGATCAGCTCGGATTCATCTAGCCCAGAAAAATAGAAAGATGATTTATTCTCATTTATCATCATTCCTGAAGCTTTAGTAAAGTCCATCAATAATTCATACAACATAGATAAAGACTGAGTAGATCCATCAGTAATCATAACAATATCATCCACAAAAAGTACATGTGTCAATGATACAGTATTTCCAAAAGATACGCCTCTGAAAAACCCATTGCACTTGGTAGATAAGATAGCCCTACTCAATCCTTTAGCAACAACGAGAAAAAGCAAAGGTGCAAGAGGACACCCTTGTCTAAGTCCTCTACCAGATCTAAAAAAACTAGAAGCCACCCCATTAATCAAGACAAAAAAAGTAACAAGGTTAAACTGCTCATCACCCAAGTAATAAAGGAGACCCCAAACCCCATCTTGGTTAAAATGACCTGAAGGTAAATCCAATTGACTCTATCATCGGCTTCCTTTGAAGTTAAACCCTCATCATTTTCATTCTATCTCATTATCTTTTTTCACAAATTAATTAGTTTTCCTTTGGAAAACCCCTTTTGTTTATAAATTTCTAACCCTCCCTTTTATATTTTTATTTTTAAACTTTAACTAGCTATAATACACATATTTTTATCTTTAAAATAAACTTCAACTAGCTATAATACATATTTTCTTCATTAAACTTTTTCAATATATTAAATATTAACTCCTAATAATTAGGTTTTTTAAATATAATTCCTTACAATTAGGTTTTTTAATTTCTCTCAAACCTTCCCATCTTCATTCTTTCTTCTTATTATCATTCCGCTTTTATACTTTGAGCACCCTCCTATTAATTATTTCTTCTTATTATCATTCCGCTTTTATACTTTGAGCACCCTAATATTAATTATTTATATAGCTAAATCCTTCTTTATTTTTTCATTATCCAATTTTAAATTATTATTTTATTAAAATTATTTACATTAAACTTTAATTTATTACTCTATCTTATTTTATTATTTCAATTTTTCATCTCTTCTTTTATTTTAATCATAACCCCATCTATTATTACCCTAATCAATTTGTTAACAATTTTATTTTTAGGTTTACCCAAATTTTTAACTAGTATCTTGGTCTTAACATTTAATTAATTATTAACAAATATTTTATTTTTAATGTTTTCCTAAATATTTATCGAGTTAAGGTTCAACCCCTTTTTTCATAAGTTTTTCATATATTTCACCTAAATTAATTATAATGGCTAACCCTCCAATTCCTTATATATTCATCCTCACTTATTTTTTATTCTAAAACAACTTTATTTTAATTTTATTAGGATGGGTGGAGTGTCCATTGGAAACACAATGAAAATATTTATAGTTATGGTTCATGTTCTTAAATGTTGGTATCTATGGAGTTGTTACTTTTGGTTCATGAAATTAAGAGAAATCATTCTTTAATGTCTTGCAATATGTAATCATTATCACTATTTCATGGTTTAGGAAAACAATCATTATTATTAGTTCTATATTTAGAGTTGGTTTGGTGGTTTACTAAACTAAGACCAAAAACCTAGGAACATGTTATAAGGGATGAATCATGACTTAAAAAATCTACTTGAAAGTTGTGACATGGCATTAGGAAAACAAACAAACAAAACTTATTGTTGCTAACAATTTTAAGTGTTAATTTGTTCCAAAACATTCTATGGGTAAATGACCAAACTTTCTATGAATAAATAAGTAAGTTCTCACAAATTACATAATGAACAGGTTCCAAATTTTTTGAGACTTTCTTGTGAGATTTGTAGAGTGAATTTAATTGTTTGGATGTACTATTAAGAGACACATTCTTAAAGACTTCTTACATTGTATTTAATTATTTGAATGGGAGTGGACTTTCATGAATATTAACCATAAACTTTAAACCTCAAACATTGCCTAGAAAATTAGATAGTTTGAATTGGGTGAATATTTTTTAGCATTCAAGACAAACTAAATCCATGCACAAAACAAAATATTAGTCTATCTACATTCAACTAGTACCTCATGGTGGCCCAACCCAAATTTACCCCCAAAGTAATTCATCATAAAATTATCAGAAAGCAAAAGACTTATAAATCTTGCAATTTAATCTATAAAAATTATCAGAAAAGCAAAAGACTTATAAATCTTGCAATTTAATCTATAATGTAATTATGCTGATAGGCATTTAGATATTATCTCAAATTTTGAACTTGCTTGACTTGAGCTGATCAACAAGATTAACGGAAGTGTAACAAGTGTACATCATGGATTCATTTCATGGCTGTCATATCTTGTTATGCTTAACTGCATCTTGATTAAGATTTAAATAAGTTTCAATTAAAGGGTGGTTATTTGTTTTTGTTTTTCATATTTTTTTTATTAAATAGTATTTGTTTTGTGTTTATCTTAACTCTAACTATCTGGTATGAATAATGGATATAAAATTATATATTTTAGCCGTTGTTTTACAAAACTAAGTGGTTGGTTCTTCCTATCCTGCCACCATTTTACTTGTAGTTATGTTAACTAAGTGGTTGGTTTTGCCTGTGGACATCCACCTACCACTTTAATTGTGAGTTAAAAATATAATGGAAAGAATGAGCAAGGGTTACTATTTGCAGCTTTTGTGTGCGCACTGGGGAGACGATTTAGGAGAGATATAATGGAAAGAGTGGGGAAGGGTTACTATTTCCAATTTCTGTGTCATCGGAATATTTAAGAGAGAGATGTTAAGGAAAGGGTGGGCAAGGATTACTATTTCGCCAACACTCTGATGGCATTGCCGCCGTAATCTGAGAAGATAGCTGTAAATTTTGTTAGATACACAAAGTAAAGAGAACTGGGCTGGCTGGTTGATAGCTTTTTCAACAATTAGAAATATGTCTAAATTTGACGTCGACTCAGAAATTTACTGATGATTGCATTTATTTTTTATTGGATGGCAAAGAAATCAACTATCTCTGAATTTATGACTGCGTTTCTGTATTTGTTGCGTCGATTGCGTCGATCGATAAGGATGGGGATCATGAAAAATGGATAATTTACACTATAAATTAATGTCTTCAGAGGGATTATAACAGTAATCAACTTTATGAGAAGCTGTATCACAGTAGTTGTGGATAGGCGAGCCGTTGTATTGCAAAATGGGGTGCATGCATTCCAAGAAGAGGGTAGAAGCTGCTTCAAGTTTTCAGAGTTTCAATTTGCAAATGCCAGTAAGTGATGTGGACGGCCATGATGGGAATTCAAGCTCAAGAATGGCTACCAAGTTAGCTACATGTTCCAAAGTCCAGAATATTCTTGATAGCAACATGAATAATAGAAAATATGTGGACCCGTCCTTCAGTTTTCACTCTGTGAATGTAGCCAAAGGCCAGGCCGAGCCAAAGGTGGTCGGCATATGGGAATGCAAGCTCAAGAATGGCTGACAAGTTAGCTACATGTTCCAAAGTCCAGAATCTTCTTGATAACAACATGAATAATAGAAAATATGTGGACCGGTCCTTCAGTTTTCACACTGTGAATGCAGCCAAAGGCCAGGCCGAGCCAAAGGTGGTCGGTATATGGGAGAGAATTACCCGTGGTGTAAAAGTTACAGACGAGAGCACCAGCAGGGGGAGAAGATAAGGTGGTTCTGTATTTGACGAGCTTGAGAGGAATCAGAAAAACATTTGATGATTGTTGCATTGTCAAACTGATTCTGGGATGTTTCAAGGGTTTTGTGGATGAAAGGGACATTTCCATGCATTCCCCATTTCGGCAAGAATTGCAGGATTTGTTGGGGATGCCCATAACGGTACCTAGTTTGTTTATTGCAGGGAAATACATTGGTGGGATTGAAGAGATCCAACAACTACATGAAGCAGGTGAATTGACTAAGTATGTGGAAGGCTTTCCCCTGCACACTTCTTCTACCAGAACCTGCCATGGTTGTGGTGACGCGAGGTTTGTTCCCTGCGTCAACTGTTACGACAGCCTCAAGGTCTTCACAGAAAACATGGGTGGTCACACTCTGGGTTTTTTCACGAGGTGTCAGGACTGTAATGAGAATGAGCTCGTTAGGTGCCCTCTGTGTTGAGTGGTTACTTTTCTGAAAACCTGAGCTTCCCTCTTGTAATTCCTCTATAATCTCTCTGCGTTGTGTGGTTTCTTTTCTGAAAACCTAAGCATCCCAATCACAAATCTTGCATATTCCCTCTGTGTTGTGTGGTTCCTTCTCTGAAAACCTAAGCATCCCAATCACAATTCCTGTATATTCCCTGTGTTAGTGTGTGGTTACTTTTCTGAAAACCTAGCATCTCAATTACAATTCCTGTATATTCTTTCTTTCTTTCTTTGTGTAGTTCCTTTTCTGAAAACCTAAGCATCCCAATCACAATTAGTGTATATTCTCTCTGTGTTGTGTGGTTGCTTTTCTGAAAACCTAAGCAGTCACAATCCTTCGATCACGTTACAGTCAATTCGCCAGTCTTTTTACAAGAAATAAAAATATTGCAGTTTACCAATGTTTTTTTTTCCAAATCATTTTTAGTTGGTTCTTTTACTCTCTATATATAGTTGTGCACATTGTCGTAACTAATAACTATTGTGCACATGGTCATAACTAATAACTATGATAGATGGCCTCTTGACAATAAATATAATTTTTTTAGATAATTTGATTTTTTGGTACAGTATAAGAAGAATCAATTTTTTTTGCTTTTTCTATTCATATTCATAATAATGTTGATGGTTAAAATTACATCTATGTTATCTCGGTAGAGGTGATCCATTAATGCAACTCGTCATTTCACTATTTTAAACACTGATATTTAGAAAAAGAATGTTGAAGAGATAATTTTATAGATAATATGAGAATTACTTATAATGTTAGTAGTTTATTGGTATATTAATTCCTAGAAGTATTGAAGGTCTTGGGACAAGGGACCTCCTTTAAGTAGTCATTTAGATTATCAACATAATGAACAAATTTTGAAATGGGGAGGGTCACTCCCTTCATATTCAACATGAGCATATCATCATTCCATAGCTTAACACTTCTTTAGTGAGTTGCAACTCAACAACATAAATAACATAAATAAACTTTCATTATTATCATAGCTCTCAAACCCTTTATGTCGAATACTTTACATTTATATGTATATGTCTTTAGGCAATGAGGTTCCTTTGGGCCAATGTTCTACTACTAGTGCAATATTGACATATGCAATTATTCTTCATCGTTATATGAATTTTCTTCAAAGAGAAGCCCAAATTAGACTTCACTTCATTTAGAATAGAGAACTATTTCAATAGTTTATGAAATGAAAAGATTAAAAACAATATCTAATTATAATACTAATTTTTTTTTAACAGAAACTTTAAAAGGTTTTATATAAAACAGGCTGTGCACAACCATACATTACAGAAAATAAGTGGGAACTGAGAGTTCTTGCAGTTCAAAAAAGGAGTAAACAAAACTGGTCCATAAGGATGACCAAAGAACTCCACACAGAGTTTTTACATAACTTCTAAGGCCTGGGGTAGTGTATACCCTTATAAACTCCACATAGAGTTTTTACATAACTTCTAAGTCCTGGGGTAGTGTATAACCTTATAAACTGCTGACAAAGAAACAGACAAGAAAACACATGAAACTATTAAACCATTAAAGATTGCCTGGGTGCTTCATGGGCTGAACAACCGATTCCTCCTCCATGGGGTGCGTTGCTGCTGCTGGAGTTTCAAGATTTACTGCTTTGATTCATGCTTACCAAATGCTAGAGGTTTTCTTGAATTCTGTCCACCTTGCCCATGATTTCCCTAAGGTTGCTTTCGGTGTCATCAATCCTGGAGTCATGATTACTTATCTGATATGAAGTGTAGTTGACCACTTCCCCCATACTTTTAACCTCCTAGGAAATTTCCTTGTTGTCCATAATGCCAATGGCCATCATTTCGTAGAAACGCCTGAGATTTTTATTCAAGTCTGCTAACCCAGCATTCTCGTTTTCCTGCTCCATTCTGCCTTGTTCGGGTGAAATTTCAATTCTGGAGAAATTGCTGTGAAGAGCACGAACTGCACCAGCAAACACTTGAGCCTGTTCGTCGACAGAGAGACCACCGAGAACTGATTTAAGAGTGTTGAGTTCCTGCAGGAGGGAGTCGCAATCTTTCTTATTTCGATAGGAGAGAGTGCCAACCGCACCTTCTTTCCACCCTGAACAATTGCAACCCAAAATCGAATTGTTTCCTGCTATAAAGGACTGATCATCAATGGAGAGGCTGAACCTAGAACCTAAATTCGAAAACCAAATAGAAACACCAGCTTGTGTACAAAGCATAAACAAGTGGAGAAAGCGGCGAGGGCCAGCCTTTCTTTTACAAAAACCCTGGTGAGAGGAAGAGTTTCCCACAAGATTTCCTGCAAAATGCCCTCGTCGACCCCTACAATAACATCCAACAGTATCCTCTCCGGAGAGATCACATAATGAACAGAGCCATTACCGAGAGTAAAATGAGGGCGAGGGAGGCTTCGGGGAGAAGACATAATGGAGAGGGCAAAAAGACCCGGAGCATGCGAGATGCAGGAAAAATTAAACCAAGGAAGGTGAGCATTAAAACCTACAAGGATCGAGGGATGACAGGTGCAGAGAAGGAGCCACGTGGCGGTAGAGTGGGGGGGGTCAGGACGACGCGTTAAGGCAAAAGATCCTTCGCGAATATCCATAGGATTGTGGCCAGTGGAGAGTGCAGGGCACACATCGATGAGGTGAGAAGGGGTGGAGTGATAAGGTTTACAACCTTTGTGTAAATCCTTGGAGCCTTCACATAAAAAAATAAAACCTTCACATATATCCTTGGATGTGAGATCGATATGGTGAGGGTCTAAACTTGCATCCCACGAATTCATTAAGGAATGGGTTTAGGGTGTGGGCATTGGCCATTTAGACAAAATTGACCTTGAGGTAAGGAGGCCCCCATATTAGCCAAAGCATTAGCGATGAAATTGTTCTTGCAAAGGATGTGGATGAATTCATAGTGCTTGGATAAGAGAGGAGTGATTTTGTCGTGCAGACGATGACACTTTATAGAGCTAGTGGTATATCCATTAATCATTTTATATATGACGTGTCGAGAATCTCCAAAAATCGCGATCCTGGAGTGGTCTTTGTTGGCTAGAATTTTCAGTCCCTGAAGGAGAGCCAACCACTCGGCCTCATTATTGGTCCTATAGCCAAGACCCCAAGCGAAGGTTTGTTCAACATGTCCTCTGGGATCTAGAAGGATCCCCCCCCCCGCACCTGCCACCCCTGGGTTTCCCTTTGAGGCCCCATCAAATAAGAGAGCAGAGGAATTTCTTTCTCTCAACCAGACCTTGAAGTCACTGCTATTTTTTCTTATTTCCCAAGGAAGAGTGCTGGAGGGATGTTTTATTTTTTTGTTTAAAGATTTGAACTGAAGGGGTCTCCTTTCTTTTAAAAAGATATTACACCATGATGCATATGGCTCTGAGATGTGCTCAACATCAAGAAAACTGATGTCATTCAAGGCGAACTTTTCGGCTATCATTCCCGCCATTTTAGAAACTATACGAGTTGGAACGACTTTTTGATCATTGAAGATAGATTTGTTCTTGGCTATCCATAGTTTCTAGCAGAGATTCTTGGGGATAGAGTTCCAAAGGTGACTGAGGATGGGTTTTTTTAATGAGAGAGCTAGGGAATTGTTTAAACCAATCCTCAAGAAGCTGAACCATAGAGCCTCGGGGGCTGAAGTGAAAGCCCGTAGGGAGAATACACTACCAAATTTTCAAGGAGACTTTGCACTGAAGAAAAATATGATTTGAGGTTTCCTCTTCCATATTGCAAAGAGCACATCGAGAAGGTACTTCTATCCCTCTCTTCCTGAGATTCTCAGCCGTGAGAAGTTTATTATGCATCAGAATCTAGATGAAAAAGTTTACTTTTGGGATGTTGTCTGGATGCCAAACCTTCCTCCATAGTCGATCATTTGTTGTCGGGTCCAAGGAGAGTCTCATGTATCCCTCTTTGACCGTGTACTGCCCAGTTTAACCCCAACCAATGTGATATCTTGCTGATTCTCAAGATGGAGACAAGCCATGGAGGGATGAAAGAAAGAGGGTCGTGGCTCCTTCCAAATGGGCTGGGGGGTGAATATCTTTCCGTCCAATCCAGCACCCCGATGAATCCCACAGCAAGAGATCATGGAAAGAATGAATGCCCTGGTTGCGGGCCCATTCAGCAGGAATAGTCAAACCTGGAAGCGAGGAACGGGGAGGCTATCCTAGGATGCAACAATTCCAGACATTGATTTTTTTACCATTTCCTAGGATCCAATAGAATTAGATTGAATTATATTGAGAGAGGCTTTGCACAGCTGCCAGAAAGAGGTTCCCTTACCCATCCATGTGTTGTATAAGATTTTTGATCTGGGTCTTTTGATGTATTTTTTCCTGATTATTTCTTTCCACCATTCTTTCTTGCTTGTAGCCAACCTCCATATCACTTTTTCTCCCAGATCTTTGTTCATTTGCTCCAGATCCCTGATGCCCAGTCCACCTTTATTTTTTGACCTTTTGACTATATCCCATTTGACTAAGTGGAATTTATTTGTCTGAACCTTTCCTCCTTGCCAAAGGAATTTTCTGATTTCCTTACATATATTATTGATGACATTCTTGGGGGCTAGGATCATCGAGTTGGAGTAAATTAGATAGGAGGAAAGGATGGAATGTAAGAGAGTCATTTTCCCTACAAGGTTTAACCACTTTGAGCCCAGAGAGTGGATTTTATTTTTGATCTTTTGGATGATCGGAGTCCACATAGCGGAGGAAAAGGTCTTTTTGGCTATGGGAATGCCCAGATAAGTGAAATGGGTCCAATTAGGAGTGGCATTGATATGCAAAATATGTGATATACTACGGAGAGTTGCCGCAGTACAATTCCATCCATAGATCTAACATTTGTTCATATTGGTTGTGCTTCATGAGGAGCATAGGAAAAGGTCTAGGGGTCTTAGGAAATTTCTGGCTATTTGGGGGGAGGTAATCCATAGCAGAATTGTATCATCTGCAAAAAGAGAATGATTGATAGGGAGGACTCCATTTTAGAAGGAAAGACCCCGGAAGAGAGCCTTCAACTTGAAGTCTAGAGAGTCTTCTACTAAGGGAGTCTACAACCAGGATATAAAGAAAGGGGGAGAGGGGGCACCCTTGTCTTATCCCTCGAGAGGATTTAAAAAATTCAGAGGGTCTGCCATTGATTAAGGGAGCTATCCAAGGGGAATTTATGCAAGCTTGAACTTGGTTAATGAAGATGGGGGGGAAATCAAATTTCTTTAGAACCAGAAGAATGAAGGAATGCCTCAACCAATCAAAGGCATTATCCAAGTCCAACTTAATGGCCATACCTGGTTCGCCCTTTTTTGTGCTGGAATGTATCGCCTCCTGAACCATAAGGATGTTATCACTGATTTGCTGGCCCGAGATGAAGCCTCCTTGATTTGGGAAGATCATAGAATGAATAATAGGCTTTAGTCTCAGGGATAAGACTTTGGAAAAGATTTTGTAAGAGGCATTGCAGAGGGAAATAGGTCTAAACCTTTTGATGGAGGAGGGATTTGCCTCTTTTGGGATCAGGACTAGAAAGGTGGAATTTGTGGCTCCTCCCATTTTGCCTTTCGCCATCCAGGAGATGAGACGCATGAGATCATTTTTTATTAGGGACCGAAAAGTTCTATAGAAACAGATAGGGAAACCGTCAGGGCCTGGGGATTTATCCAGATGGAGGGACCATATGGCCTTCTTAACCTCTTCCTCCGAAATGGGGGATTTGAGTTGTAGGATTTCCTCAGGACTAATTAGAGCTGGAATGTCTCGAACCATTTCTTCCATACAATCTTGTGAGACATACTCTTCATCATTATACAAGTTCTCGAAAAAACTTCTTACCTCCGAGTTGATTGCCACTTGCTCGGTGATGACTGTGTCGTCCTCGTTTTTGAGCTCCCACATTGTGTTCCACCTTTGTCTATCTCTGCATTGGTTTTGAAAGAATTTTGTGTTTTGATCTCCACCTTTAAGCCAAAGAATACATGATCAAAGCCTCCATCCCTCTTCTTCTTGCTTTAAGATTTTTTGCAGACTTGTATCAAGTTATATTTCTTTGACAAGGTGCTCCTTGGTGATCTCATTTTCCTCCATTTTCGCTTGTAGGGATTCCATACTCTTTATGATTTCTGCTTTCTGTTGAGAAGGCTCTTGATAGTGGTGCTTTGCCCAGGATTTGAGGGCTGCTTTAACCCTTTTGATCTTATGTTCCCATGAGAATGCTGGAGATCCTGGAATGAAGCATTGGCAGGCGTTTGTGATGATATCCTCAACTCCTTCATATTCAAGCCAGAGGTGATTAAAATGAAAAGGAAGAGGCCCCAAATTTTCCAAAGGCGGGAAAAATAGGCAGATTGGCTTGTGATCAGAAATGGTCGAGCACAGGAGTTTGGACTCTGGGTAAGATTTGAGGAGATGGGTGCTAACCAAAAACCGGTCTAGTCTAGCAGCTATGTGGCCAGGTCCAATTCATTTATTGCTCCAAGTGAAAGTGCCATTCTTTGGTTTGATGTCCGAGAGACCCCATAGCGAATTCAGGTCCTCCAGCCTTTCTCTAAAGGGATCCATGACCTTAGTTCCATCTCTGCGTTCGTTCGCAGAGATAGTAACATTGAAGTCCCCCACTGTGAAGAAGGGAGAAGCAATTTACCTTCACATTGTTCTTCAAGGGAATTCCAAAAACTATCTTTCTGAGCATGGATAGTCGAGCCATAAATGTTCCCTATCCAGAACATTTCTTTATTTTCTTTGTTTTCTAATTTGATGAATAGCCAATTTTTGTTCTCAATTGCAAAATGCATAGAAAATTTTTCAGCGTCCCACCAACACAGAAGGCCTCTAGAGGCACCAGAAGTGTTGGTGGCTATTCCTTCACCTTTTGGCCATAATCTTTTTATTGTTGCAAGACTATCTTCAGCCATTTTTTTTGTCTCCTAGATAAGAAGAATTGAAGCCGATTCCATTGTTTTAAATCTTTTGATAACTTCTATTTTCGGGGAACCTCCTAATCCTCTACAATTCCAGGAGACCAGCTTCATTATTTCTTGAGTTGTCTAAGCACCTTTTCCTTCTCCTTTTTTTCCTCTTCTGCACTGAGAAGGTATTTGCTTGCCTATGAGGTTTTGAATAGAAAGTATAAGTTGGACTGTTTCGCTGCTGCCTTTTCCCTTGCTGCTTCTTGGTCCCGTATTGTCTTGTTGTACTTTCTTCCTTTCCTGGAGAGAGGTTCTTGTTCCTCAGCAGAGATGTCTGTGGATTCTTCAAAGCATGCTTTTTCCCTAGATCGTGTGACCGATCCTTCTGAATTGGCTGCAGCTTCCTTCCTTGCCGAAGGCTGTGCCATATCTTCTTCCAAGTCATCTTTCTCCTTTTGAGGTGGTACTTCTGTTGATGTTTCATCTTCTTGATGCAGGGATTCTTCAACATTTTCCTCTGGGGTTTCAATCTCTTGTGCCTCTGTTTGAAGAGCCTCAAACCTATTTCCATAGGCGCTCTTTGACGGGATGTGGGGATACTTTGTGGTTGTGTTCTTTGTGGTCTTCTTCTCGCTTACTACGCTCCATCCCTCTTCTTGTAGGCCTTCTGTGTTGGATTTCTTCAGATTTTTTGGAAAAGATTTAGCAAAATGCTTATATTCATGACAATATTTGCATTTAAAAGGGATTTTCTCATAATCCACAGTTTGCAAATGATTCCATCCGTCAATGGAGAGATTAATGGATTCCGGCAGGCCTTTTTCAAGATCAACCTCAACGCAGATTTGGGCACATGAGAACATTGGAGCTTTTGGTTCAGACTTGTCCATGCATTTCCCCAAGGTATTCCCTATTACTCGAAATTCTTCATCATTCCAGCAGTGAAGAGGGATATGGGGTAGCTTCACCCAAACTGGAACAGCCTTAGGGATGTCCTTTTCTAGGTTGAAAGAGAGATCCCATTTGTTCAGGTACATGCCTCTTGGACCCATGAAGTAAGGGCCATTCCTAAAAATAAGGTCTTGATCATCTTTCTTTTCAAAGATGAAGGCGAAATAGCCTTTCCCACAGAATATTTGCTGAACCTCACCTTGAATTAAGGTTCTCTAGTTTTTGTTAAGCCAAACTTCAACTGAGCGAGGGGATGACCAAAGGCCAGTGAACAGGCCAATGAGGCCTTTCTCAAAGAGGGTGACTGCTCTTCGTTTTGAGGCGGCAGAAGAGAGCTTTACTTCTAGAATGTCGACGCGCTTGATGAAACGAGAAGAAGGGGGAGCTGCATACGAAGGAGGGGGAAGGGAAGAAACGATGTTGTGAAACCGATCTTCAACCTAGTCGGGGTCCGAGGGATCCATGGGCGCAAGGCCTGCGACCTACAGACCACAAACACTAGAACGCGCGGAGCAAAGCTTCTCAGGGATGTTATCAAATCCTAATTATAATACTAATTATGTAGTATGGCAATGCAACTTTATGCTAAATGTTCCAAGGAAAAAAAAAACATAAAAAACATAGCAACAATGTGAAATCAAGTGAAATAAATGAAAAGATAATCATAGAATAATTTATAAATTTATACTTGCATGGATTTCATACAATTAAATGAAAAGCAAAAAGATATAATTAACAAAAGAAACTATGATCCCATAACCATTTGTTAGTGTCATTTGAAATAATATTAGATATGATAAATAGCATAAGACAAATCTATAACATATAAACCATATCTTATAAGTATTCTATAACACATGAAAGTAAAGAGTAGTATAAGCTCTAACATATACACCAAAATCAATTTCGTCAAAGTGGGCTAACATATTACATCTTACATATCAATTTCGTCAAAGTGGGCTAACTTATCATATTACATCTTGACAATGAAAATAGTTTCACAATGTTAAGTCAAATTATCCAATTCTTCATTGTATCAATTCTAGTTATCATATCATTCCTTAACCGCTTGGAATCCCTATGTGATTAGCCAATACTTATTATTGTTCCTTCTTTGTCTCCCTATGTGACTAGCCAATACTTATTATTTTTCCTTCTTATCATTTACAAGTCACCTTAGGGTCACATGATTTTGATTCACTAGTACTTTGAGCAAGTCAAGTTTTTTCTCCAAGATCTTTCATCATATTTTTCCACTTTTCGTAAAGTGGCTTTAAGCATCGTGATTTCTTGACCTTGTTCATTTCTTATTCATTTTCATTTTTTCACTATCATATATTATTATTTAATATCTCTTGGAATCCTACTCTTGCTTGACTTCTTTTTGTCATAAAGATGAACTTACTAAAGGTTCGAAATGTTAGCCTCAAAACTAGGCCCGACCTTGCTTATTTCTTATTGGTTTTTGCCCTTGCTCATTTTTTCACTATCATAAATTAATATTTAATATCCCTTGGAATCCTACTCTTGCTTGACTTCTTTATGATATAAAGATGAACTTGACTGAAGGTTCGAAATGTCAACCTCAAAACCCAATGCATGTTCTCTTGAAGAATAACCTTATGAACTGCAAAAGTCTCAAGCATGTGACCTTTTGTTACAGCCTTTATATAATCCATCTCAATGGTAATCATGGGAATACTATAATATAATAAAGATTTTTATTTTTTTTGTAAAATAACATCTTGCAATGCCTAGGTCACTTCCTTTTATAGATAAAAATCATGATCAATTCAACCAAAAGAGGGCAAAGTGCATTTTAGATGTAACCATTTATATAATATACCACACTTTCATGATGGCAGCTATCTATGATTTAAGATTCTCCGAGGCTATATGAGCAAAATCCTTCTAACAATAAGACCACAACCGATCCCAAGTATTTCATCTTCACTCAATGAAGGAACCTTTGCAAAAAATATTCCAAGATAACCTATTCGCTACCATCTTTTGGAGGAGTTAGATTGCAATTGCACATGTTCACGTGTCATCTTCCATGTGTGGTGGATATGTCTATGAAGGCCCAACAAAATATTAATTTCTTATGAAACTACTAAAATTGTAAAATTTTCTCCAAGTGGTATTAAATAAGTCCTCGATTCCAAGAGAATATTTGAAAAAACTTTTAGTCTAACAAATTAATTTGACCAAAAATAATTCACCTCATTTCTAGATTGGTTATTTGATATTAATGTTCTTTCATATTCTAAACTTTGTCCATGATGGATTCATTAAAATATAATCATGCAGAAGCCAAAGCTTCCAATCCAGTATCTTTGGCACTATACACAACAACTTATATATTCAACACACTCATGTGATCTACAATCATTTTTCTTCTCTTATGTGATTGTTTTCTTATTACATGTAAAACTTTCCAAATCAACCATACCTACAAGTGTTTGTAGGTGTGGGGTATTTCCACTGATTATTAACTTGGATGTAATCATTCTTGTGAAACTTTGAGTATAAACTATATTGATGGGTTCTTTCATAGTAATTGTGGTTATACCTCTCATTTTTTTAATCTTTTAGGTTCAAAATCTACCTCAACTTTCTTTCTTTTCTTCTCTTTTTTAATCACTTGTTTTTCATCTTCTATTATTATTTCAACATCTACCTTTCATTTGGCTACAATTTTATCAACAAGTATTTCCTTCTCATCCTCCTTTGCGAAATCAATCTCCCACTGCAACTTCTCTACCTTAGCATTTGCCTTGCCTTTCTTCTTATATTTCTCTTCAACTTTCCTCACAACTTACAACTTTGTCTTCTTCTATCTTTTGTAGTAAAAATTTCTCATTTTCTTGCAATGTCCTATGCTATACATTTTTTAAAAGATCCCCCCCATCATTCCCTTTTCTTCATCCCAATATTCATGGGCATATGATGAGGTGAGATCTACTTGCATATCTTCTCCACTGTTGGCTTTGGATCATGCATGGTGTGGATCAAAGTTATAAGATAACATAATACTTCAAAGTGCAGACCATGCACAACAATGTAAATGTGGAGTACAATTCTAAGATTGTAGATAAGAAATATGAGTTACACAATAACTCCTCAAAGAATAGGAGAAACTCCTCCAAATACCCCAATACATTCATGTATCTAATTTATATGTTCCATCAATAATGACTACAAATCTACTATATATGTAAATATTCCAAATCATTGCACATGTGGCCCCTTTAATAGGGAACTCTTATTACACGTACATTTGCATACATTTATCCTATATATCCCTCTCTTGGGATCATATCATATACATTTACTACCATACATGCCTCCTTTGAAAATCTTTGTCCTCGTAGCTTTGCAAGTAATGCCTTTACATTGGATGAAACCAAGTAATATTATTTCCTTATATTCTTGCTTTCTTGTTGCCATTATTGATGGTCATCCATCCAAATTCAATTGTTTTCAGTCTTATTCATTGATGGTTGTTTGTCACATAATTTTCTTTCCATTGATCCCATGTGTTGTTTTAGATTCTCCACTGTGTTGTAGTTTTTAGTCTCCGATAATATATTGTCGACTAATGGTTTTGCAATGCAATATTTCATGAATATCGTTGATTTTTACATCTTCTTCTTTGGCAGTGCTAATGTAGATCTTATTGTCTATCTTGGTAATGGAGGTGTCGATATGGTTTCACATTTGATGGTTTCCCTTCCTTCTTCACACCTATATCATCAATATTCTTTTTAGATATCATGGCATCCTCTATCCTTTAATTCTCACAGCACATACACCCTTTGATGCCTATACAACCCAAGGCCACCTAGAAATCTAAGAGGAGATCGTTGTTCTCTTAACTTGGGGCTTTGGAATATGACCCTACTCTTAATAATCAATTCATTGATACACTTTAACTGAGGATTACCAATTCAAAGAAACTAACCAGATTATCTTCATCCTATCTTCAAGCATATTTATTGAGTTCTAGAATTTGTCACATTATATAATCCACCCAATGTTCCCTAATCACCATCATCGTTCCAACCTTGGGATGTTATCAAAAAACCATTCTTTGATTTGTGGATCTTGCATGAAGAAGGGTACAGATACTATCAAAAATTAAACCATCTTGATCGTGGGCATGATCCTTGCAAGAAAGCAAGGGAAGGAATGATCGATCCAAGTGAAACAACCTTGCAAATATGGACCAAATCATTTACGACTTGATTAGTTTCAAGGAATGTAATTGATGTATTTTCTCTCATTTTTGCTATTATTTTGAGCTACAAGGCTGGTAATTAGAGGTGTTACCCTCATTGCAGTTATATTTTTTCTTTGCAAATATTAATTGACTAGAAACTAATTTAGGTAGACCTATGGTTAAGAACGTGTGTTTCCTCATTAAAAATCATGAATTCAAATTTCGAGAGAGGTTAAAATATGTATACCTCTATAAATTAAATAATCAAATTGTTGCATAAAAAATACTTCTTATCCCATAACTTAAAAAATGTCATACATCAATAACCTTGGAGTTAAATTATCTCAATCATTTAAAAATAAAAAAACATCAAAATAAAGTTTCTATCTTAAAAGATCCCTACACCACTATGTCAAAGGAATGATAAATGCGGCATGAATTATCTTGGTTTTCTACTATCATTCAATAACATAAACAAATTTGTTTATCGCACCTTTTGTTTCTCCTAAGCAATTATCACAACATATGTGATATTTGTTTACTTTGTTGTTATTGTCGCATGCACTTTAATTTTGATTTATCTCGTAAACAATCTTTGTGAATTGTTTCACATTAATAAATATATCCGTTGTCGTCTAGTCCTACTATGATACCTGGTTTTCACCCAGGCGACCCGGGTTCAAATCTCGGCAACAGAACATGATTTATGTTTCATTCAAATTCAGGTAACTTGAATTATATTTCAATTTCTTAGATGTCAATAGTCGGTTATTAGAGTTAGATTCTGGATGATGAAATAATCAAAGCAAATACTTTTTCGACATTTAACATATCTGTTGTCGTCTAGTTTGGTTAGGATGCATGGTTTTCACCTAGGAGACTTGGGTCCAAATCCCGGCAATGGGCAAAGCTCCGGTTTCTCAACACGACCTCCATGAGAGTGCCCATCATGTTTTTAATTAGCCAGTAATGGTTAATTTTTTTGCCACCCTTGCTAAAGGCCAGATGCTCTGTGACAAAGCAGGACTCACATTCATCAATCAAAACATGAATCGACATGGACACACCAGACTCATAACCCTCATCCATCATCAAATCCATACCACATTGGGACCTTCCACAACCATTGTTGCCTCTGCGAGGGGTTCCCTGCTGTAGGGACATGGCTATGATCAGAGAAGTCTGAAGCCGATGCAAGGGGTGATGTTGCTGCTGTGTTGCTGCAAGGGTGAGCGTAGAACAGAGATCCTGTCCCACAAAGAGTCCTGGATGGACGTAACAGAGGGGGGGAGCCTAAAATAGACACTGCAAACCAAAACTAGGAGCTAGGGAATGAGCCAACCTGCATCCACATCCCACTTCCTTAACCAGACCTGGTGTAGAATCCTGATGGCCCCATGCTCCAAATATAAATCCATGACGTAAGAGTTAATGCAAGTGGTACTACAGAGATGATCTTCCATCGCCAGAAGGGACGTCATCTTCCTTCTTCATAGAATCCATTAACTGCTGGGGAGAGTGGTTTAAGACCGCGGCATGTGAAGTGCCACACTGCCAGCTCTTGGATCGAGGCACTCTGTGCTATCGATGTGGCGTGTGGGAACCCGCATCTAGGTGAGAGAGATCTTGACTGGTGATCTATCTGCACTTGTGGGAAAGCTTAGCAGTAACGATGTCTTCCAACTCTCCTTCCAAGAGAGGTTGGTGACGGCTGACCCCTTCATTAGCTAAGCAGTCTGCAAGAGAATTAGCCCTTCATTTCACATGGTGAAAAGTGATGGCCTTGGTTTGGTTTAGGTAGCTCACCAAGCGTATAAGGCCATGTTCCAATCTCTAGCTTGGCAAGAGCTTGGAGATATGACAGCCATGAAGGATTTTAGTTGTTAAGGAGAGGATGACTTGATATTCCCCTTCTGCTATCAATGAAAGAAGATCTTTTCGGCCAGCTATCACAATCCCTTCCACCATTTCTTCAAGTTCAGTCACATTATTACTATCATGACCTATGTTCCCAAAGAAGGCCTAGAGGATGTCTCGAGCATGGTTCTGTATGTCCCCACCAAACCCAACATTGCCAGGATTTTCTTTAGAAGCATTGTCAAAGTTGAGTTTGAAAACGCCTTCCAGAGGGCAATCCCAAATATCAGGACTATTAGTAATCATTCTAGTCCCCCTGAGGGGTTAAGTTGAAATTACAGTTGGTTAGGATGACTTGCTCAGTGGGAGAGGTAGGATAGTCGTCACAACTCTAGTGCTCGGAGAGTAGAGTTTCCTGTAGGTTATTGGTGATGATTTTCCAAATATTTTTAGTGGAATTCTGCTTGCCTTCTGTTGCAGCTGCAAATTTTTTCCCAAACTTTTCAAATTTTGGACCCTCCTTTTGATTTTATCTTACCTGGAATTGTTTGGATTCCTAAACTCTATTTTTCCTCTGCTACAAATTTGGATTTTGTGAGGATGAATTGAGGTAGACTGCTTTCCTTCATTTCAGAAGTTGAATGATTACCTTTTTGTCTGCCAATGCTTTTGACTATGGAGTTTAAAGTTTGATTTGAAAATGATCTGAATGATTACCTTCATCGCTATTGGAAGTCTATTTATGTTTGAGTCGGGGCACTAGTTCTTTATGCAGCCACCGTTTCGGAAAATAAATAATGAGTGACCCAATTGAAAGTCTTGTTTTTCGCCGGTGCATGTTTATCTCTTTTTTTTTACTGTCGGCGTTTTTTGTTTTATCACTATCGGAGCATTAGTCTTCTAAGTTGCCGCTATTTCGGAGGGCAGATGGCAAACATTTTGACGGATTAGTTCTTATCCTTGCCGATTTTGTGGTTTATTGCTTTTCATTATTTTTGTTTTCTCTTCGCTATCGGAATGGTTTATGACTTTGATCGGAGGGCTAGTCTTTTTTGTTGCCGACATAGCGGCTACATTAAGCTTTAAACTCGTCGATCCGTAGTTCTTAGTTCTTCCGATTGCCGATAGTTTTCTTTGTTGCGGAACCCGTTCTCTGTCCACTTTCCACCGTTGTGGTTTTCTAGTAAACTATCTCGCCGATGATTAGTGGTTTTGAGCTCCAACCTTTACCATTAGAGTTGCCGACTATCGATGTTTTTATGTTGACTGCGGAACCTTTAGTCTATCTGTCTCCAGCCGTTGCGACTGCGTAATGAATGGTTCAGCCAACACTTTATGGTTAGTCCTTCCGCTCACTGATGCCATTGTTTTTAGTGGGTAGTGGTTATGATCTTCGATGCATGGATGACAGATTTTAGCGCTTTATTTCGTCGATGTTTTATTTTGCCACGCAACCCTTAGTCTATATGGTTTCTGTCATTGCGGCGGCTTAGTGAACTAACCATCCGACGTATAGTTTTCCGTTTGTCAGTGAGGAGTTTTTCAACTCGATGCTTAGTATTTTCCCCATTGATGGGGGTTTTTCCCGCCATTTTTGTGAGCCTTTACCCTACTCCATGGGCAACAGAGGTTTTTGATTTTTTATCAGGTTAAGGATTTCGCGACAAAAACGTAGTACAGGGCCTCACATTTGATGATTAGTTTTATTGATAGTGTGGTTTACTTTTTATTGAAAAGTTAGATGATCTTGAATGCATTCCGAATTAATGATGGATTTTTCTTTTTAATTGTAGACGGATTTAGAAGATTTTTTTCAGACCCAGTTTGATGATTACTGCTGCAAAGAAGACATATCTAAAGGACACAACAGAAGGGAGTTGACTGAGGAAAGGAAAAGTAAGAAGCAGAGATGTTGCTCAAAAAATAAGAAAGTGAAGGTCTAAGATCAATAGGATCTCAAAAGGACCAACGAATTACTGAACGGAATCGGTAGCAGCAGAGGCCCAGGCTCGGGAAAAGTTCATCAATTACCAAGCTGGTCCCTTTTTATAAAGTTCTCTTAAATCTTAATCTGAAATGTAACGTATTGTATAAATCATGAGCACTCACTAAAAGACAAAATTGTGGGATTAAACGGTTGGGGGAGCCCAAAGGTCACCAAGGAGGAAGCCCAAAAGTTTTGTTGTTTTGTATAAATATAGAAGAGTTAGATGTAAGAAGGACTTTTTCCTAGATAGATTTGTGAGAGTATGTTGTAAGAAGAACTATTTCCTTTTGCAATAAATAATTACAAGTTTCATGTTGGAGAAAGCTTGGTGGAATTTTTCAAATGGTGTGCTATGGATCTGTTGAATGTGAACTATTTCGTTTTCAGCTTGCATTCATTAATTGTGAGATCGTTCTAGATCTTTGAACCTATGTTCTTGTTATGAATGCACTCTAGTTTATTCTATGAAATTTCCACTATGAGTAATGAAGGATTTTCATAAACAATGAGCTATCTTGTTGTTCATATATCTATTAATGTTCATGTGTTTTGAAATAAGTAACATCTATTTGTGATTTTTCTTAATGCATGCACAGAAACACATTACTCATTGATAAATGATAATCTTGCTCCCTAGGGATAGGTTAGATAGTTAGTTTTAGTTTCTTGTTGTGTGTGATTTAGATGCGAGTGAGTTAAGATGAGAGGTAAGAACCTGTGCATCACATTGTGACCGCTTCTTGTATTCTCTATCGATCTGTATTCTTAGATAGGCACTTGCATATCATACTTAAACTCAAAAAACTAAAAATATACATGGTGGATCGGGCCGTAACCGGTAAAACCTTGTATTTTGTTACTTGACCTACTGTAGCCGAACCGTAAACTGGACGGATTCCCCATACCAAACAGTAACGGGCTAGTTGGGAACGTTTACTGGGGAGAATCCCTAGCTGTTGTTACCTACAAATTTCCAGGAATCAACACCTTCAAAGATTCTCATATTTATTTCCTTCCATATGTTCCGGACTATAAAACCATGTGTAAGATCCCATAAACGATCGAGGATCTTGCTATGGTAAGGATTTTCGTCCCATTGTTGTATGGTCTTAGTGATGTTGCCTTTGACACTCTTACTCCTTCTGTAGTTTTATGTCACAAGGTCCCAAAGCATACTAGCGAACTTATATGAGTCAAGGAGGTGATCTATAGTTTATGAGTAATTATTGCAGAGCACACATAGGAAAGGCCCCTAGAATCCATGTTTCGAAATATTATCCCAAGTAAGGATGCGTCGATGAGAGAGAATCCAAAGAAAAGAAGAAACCTTAGGTCACAGGTTAGGATTCCAATTTTTCTTCCAAAGTGGAATGGATGACGTAGCATGCCTGCTGGATAACAGAGAGTAGGATTCCTTGACTGTGAAAGTGCCATTTGAACAATGCCCCCATTTTATAATATCAGGACCATGCTTGACTCTGATCTTTATATTCTTAATATCCTGCCATATGGTATACAAATGCTCTGACTCCAAAGTATGTTTCCAATTGATAGGCTCCTTCCAGAGGTGAAAAGTAAAGGACATGTCTCTTTCCTAGTGGTCCCTCTACAGTATTCTTGTGTAATTATATAAAATCTCAGACCTCTAGTTGGGTATAAATACTTTTGAAACTTGGTAAGTGCTTCTAAGAGTGCTGCTAGAAGAGTGTGGTGTTCCCCTCTTTGATCTCCCATAAGCTGTGATGATGGATGAGGGTCCTTTTACTATTAGCTACTTTCCAAATTGACAAGCCTGGAAGTTCTCGGTCGAACCTGATTAAGTTGGAAGGTGCCCAATCTTGATGATATTTTCCATTCCATAGTTTTTCCCAAGACGTTTCATTCTGAGACACCCATTTCCACCATATTTTGGATGAGAGGGCTTGGTTGTTGATTTTCGTGTCCTGGATTCCAAGCCTCCTTCCCACTTCAAGAGGCATACTTGCTTCTAGTTGACTAGGGGCCACCTATTTTTATTTTTGTCACAACCCTAGAGGAAGGCCCTTTGAATATTTCTGATAGCTTTCAAGACCCATTTAGGAGTGACCATAACTGAAAAAATATAGAGAGGCATATACTAGAGGACCGCCTTCAAAAGAATAAACCTGCTAGCCAAGCTGAGAGAGCGGAAAGTATAGGACATGATACGACTTTCCAGCTTGTACAAAAATTCACTCCAAGAGGAATGTTTGGCTGACGAGTCAAATAGATGGGCTCCTAAGTACTTAGAGGGTAGAGAGGTGATTGAGAACCTTAGAATTCTCGTAATTATGTTGGGTGGTGACATTCGTGTTGAAGAAAAAGATATGGAATTTCTCCAAGTTAATGGTAGTTCCAGAGGCTTCAAATAAGGTATCAAGAATGGATTTGAGAGAGTCGGATTCTTGGACTGAAGGGTTCCCAAAGAGAAGGTTGTCATCGACGAACTACCGATAGACTAGGGGGGCGCCATGGAGGGAGAGTCCTCGAAGGGAGCTAGTAGATACGACCGCTTGGAGCATTCGACTGAGGCCTTCAACCATTAGGATGGAGAGAAAAGGAGAGAGAGGATCATCTTGACGAAGCACACAGGAGGGAGAGAAGGTCGAGGAGGTAAAGCCATTGACAAGAAAGGAAAATAAAGCAGAGGAGATGAGGGAAAGGATCCAGCTGGTCTAATTCTGACAAAAATTGAAAGCAAGGAGTATGTTTTCAATAAATTCCCAGCTCATCTTATCGAAGGATTTAGAAATACTGAGTTTTAAGAGCATGCCAGGAGATATGGTGAGATTTAGGGAGTGAGTGATTTAATGGGATAAGATAATTCCATCCAGGATTTGTCTACCCTCCACATATCTTGATTGTTTAGAAGAGATAAGAAAAGGGAGAAGGGGTTTCAAGCATTTGGTTACAACTTTATAGATGATTTTGTAAATAACATTGCAAAGGGAGATGGGTCGGAACTTACTTGGGTGAGAGGCTCCAGTTTCCTTCGGAACTAGAGTGAGATGGATTACATTGAGAGCAGGTAGGACCCATTGCTTTTGTCAAGATTCCTCCACTAGTTCAAGCACTTCAGTTTTCAACAAATCCCAGTAGTGATGAAAGAAGTTGATGGTCCAGGTGCCTTACCCTCTGCCATTTGGTTCACCGCAGGCTCAACTCACACATGCATTGCCCGCACAGAAGATTGGCCTTGCCTCAATCTCCCTGTAGAAAGGATAAATGGTAGGGTTCAAAAAATGAAATGGATAGCAGTGAAATGGAAACCTAAAGCTCACTTTGAACTCCAATTAGGCTCAAAAGGATTTTCTCCAATCATCTTCCACCATCTGGATGACAAGTCCAAGGTATAAGAGGGAGGCCCTTATTTCTTCAACATTGTTGGTTTATATATGAGAAAATGGGATGAACGGTTCAGCTTAGAGAAAGAAAACTTCTCATGGGCCCCTGTATGGATTCGAATATATTCACTTCCGTAGGAATACTGGGATGAGGAAACACTGAAAGAGACAAGAAACACACTAGGAAGCTATGTCCACTCTGTAGACCAAACAAAATTAAATAAGTATACATCCTATGATAAGATCTATGTCTACATGCACATTGCTAAGGCCCTTCCAGATGCAATATGCGTAACTCATGAAGACTCATACTAGATTCATCCTCTCAACTATGAACATGTACCTTTTTGATGTTGCAAGTTCCATGAACATGACCATCTATATAGGTACTTCACACTAAACAAAGCATGCCCGTAAAATATGAAAGAAGAAGGAAAAGATGCCAAAGGCTTCTAGAAAATGGGGAAAAAAAGATGCAACAACCACAAACCTACTCCAGAGAGAACTAAAGAGGATGATCCTACCACCTGCAACAGTTTCACCATTATGGAGGGCCAATCGGAAAATCCAGTCGTCGACCAAGACTTAGAATATCATGTTCAAAAATCCATGTCTCTAGACCCTCAAAAGCAACAAATGCACATGCGGGAAAATGAAGGACTGAAGAAATTCCTCCCCCCCTCGAATCCTATCAAAAGCAGAAATGGTACACATTGAGATATAACCATTGGGGGATGAGATCCTCTGGAACAGCTGGAAAGCTTCAACCCAAATCCACCTATAAATGAAGAAATGATAGAATCCGATCTTGGAGAGATAGATCTTCTCGGAAGGGAGGACGCCTGCACTAGGAAATCCTATGACTCCATTCTGACTCAACATATCCATATTTTATAGGAATATTTTGCCAAAGCAAAAGCAAAAAACAAGATCAAAGTTTGTAGTGCTCCTCAGAAGGACAAACAAAAACTCCAATGGGATAAAAAAAATAGAGGGCTTAAATCAGATCTGCAATGACTAAATCGACTGGGAACTACGCTTGTGGAATCTGGGAAAATTGCCTAGCTCACGGAGTTATTCTCCACTTTTTCTCCAGTTCACCCATGAAGATCATCTCGTGGAATGTAAGAGGTCTCAATGGACCTTCAAAACACAAGATGATGAAAATAAAAGTTATTCAATAAAATCTTGTTATTATCTTTCTACAAGAAACGAACTGCTCCACCGAAGCCCTTCTTCCACTAATGAACAAGTTATGCAAGGGAAGCCAAAGTATTTCCATTGAAACCAACGGTACCTCAGGAGATATCACAATCATCTAGAATCCCCTTCTCGTTTCTCTAAGTAACCTAGACTCCACTGCTCATTCCATCTCTACCTTTTTTCACCTTGTTGGAACCAACATCCACAACCATCTTTTGAATGTTTATGGGCCCCAATATTCAAGTCTTAATATGCATCTCCTCCACTTCCTTGAATGTTTCACTCAACAACACTCTAGCTCCCCCATCCTTATTGGTGGTGACTTCAACAAGATCATTAATCTTGAGGAAAAGAAAGGAGGCTTAAAAAATCTCTCCAATGAGGACTAGGCCTTCAAAGCTACCTTGGCCAATTATTCTCTTGTTAACCTTCTTTCTTCCTCGTGCTTCTTTACCTGGAACAACAAGAGAGGGTGGACTCATGAGATCGTCAAATGTCTTGATCGGTTCCTCGCTATGGAAATCATTCTTGGAGCGGGAGGTATACTAGAATCTTTGGTACTCCCGATCACTAAATTGGACCATTGGCCTATCTCTCTCTCTTGGCACAGTATAGGCATTCCCCTTCATAGACCTTTCATATTCAAAAATTTCTAGATCTCTCTCCCTCCTTCAGTGAAACAATCATAGGATTGTGGGATAACATGCAAGTCACAAGAAGGTCAAAAATGGCCATCATGCATAAGAAATTACAACTCCTCTGCACCGTCCTTTGCTAGTGGAATCACACCACCTTTGGCAATATATTTAAGGTCAAAGAGGAGTTACATGAAGAACTTGAAAGAATGCAACAATTAATCATGAACCAGGGATACACGAACAACATAAAAATCAGAGAAAAGGAACTCTTGGATCAACTTGATAAGCGATGCAAGCAAGAAGAAACCATTTGGAGGCAAAAATCTAGAGTGGCATGGCTAAAAGAAGGAGAAAAAAACATGTCCTTTCACTGATCCAAGGTCTAGCATAGGATGCACAACATAAATCTTAAATTCAAAACTGAAGACGATGTTGTTCTAGAGGAGGAGCTTTCTCGCAGATATGGAAGATGAGCTTTCTCGCTTCTTCAAAAAACTGCTCACTGAACCTCTTCCTTCACGTGTGGCTACCATTTCTAAGGTCACCCAACACATCCCATCCTTACTAACGGATGAGCATAATGCCTCCCTAATGCAGCCTGTCACTATACATGAACATTTTCTTTTACTTTAATGCTATCTCCAACATAGCATTAGTTAGAAAACAGAAAATGCTAGCTACAATAGCAATTGGGTTCATGTTGTTCACTACATGTGGATTACCATGTGGGTCAATGTATCTCACTGCATGTGGATTCACGTAACCATGTGTTCACCTATAGTGTTTTACATGTTTAATTGCCTTGTCCTGCTTGGACCAAGTATTCTTCTCTTTCTCTTTCTTGACCAACATCACCATTCCAACCATCGACACTTTCAATCATTTATGCACTCGGAAATCCCTATGTAACTGAAACTAATAATGGAAATATGGAACAAGATTTTTTAGCATGATTGTAAAGCATTGTCTTACCTTGCTCTATGTCTTACTTCTCACGATGAATCTTAAGTTGGGACTATAAGGAATACTGAGAAGAGAGATGTTGTTGATGAATGTCTAGAACCGTGCAATAAAGGTTGGCATGGAAATATGTAATTGATAGTAACTATACCATTTAAGTCAGTGTTTACTGTCGCAAACTAGGTGCCCTCACTTTTGTTGAGTAAGTCTTCCAATTTCTGAAACTCAATTCATTTTGGACTCTGGTAATAGTTTCTCTTAAGACTCCTCCACTCGTTCCTCAAGCCACCGCTTGGACATGGTTTTGTTTCCTCTTCCAAAATCCAATCATTCATCCAACGAACCTTCAAGTTTCATGGCTCTCTTGTTTTGATATGGTTTTCCAAGTTTCTCTGCTATAAGGTAGTGGGGGACTATGTGCAAGAAGCAAGTCTAGATTCATTCTAGATAGAGGCCATTCTAGATTGACTAGTGCTACATGTCAGGAAAACAAACTAGTGTTAGTCTGTTTGAGCCTTTCTTAGGGCATGCGATCATCATACTGATCAAGGAGACCTTGCAATTTATACCCATAGACTAATTAGTATACACTGACAACTTTGGCTCCATTTCTTCAAGACCATTGGGTTGAACCCAACATAAAAATCCGATCCCCTAGCCACAATACAATAATGAGGGTGGTTGATTCAAACTAGGTTCTCCAAATGTTGACAGACAAGGTCGGACCTCCTCTAATGCTACTTATGTGGTGCAACGCACTGCGTGGAGTCGACCTAGAAGGAGGAAGAGAGCTAAGAATCATTTTTAGGGCGAGAGAGCTAGCAATCCATTGATTTAATGGAGCATAACAATTACCCGAAACCTCATAAGTTGTACCCTTTGATACCAATAAAAATTACAACCAATAAAATTACAACCAGAGTCTGACGAACCAACACACAATTCTCGGTTTCATATTTATCTTTCCGTCAACAAATAAAAAGGTCATGAATGATGAGCATGAAATTAATAATGACATTTTTGGCTTATTTTCACAAACCAAAGTGAAGGAAAACACTTATGATTTGGGAGCGCAACCATTAACATTAACCCAACCTCCATTGACAAGAGCTTCGACAAGGCATTTGAGTCCTAGAGATTCTATTCCATCGTCCTTCTTCTCTAAGTCATCATTACATGTCTTCTCTTGGGAAAGAACCTTGATCTTAGCTTATTCTCCTCCTTCTTAGTGTTTTTGTTCTTCTTCTAGGGGATTTTATATCTTAATGTTCTTTAGGACATTTTGCAAATTTGAAACAAAGAAGGTGGAAAGAGCTTGTTTTTCTTGGGAATGATCACAAATTGAAACTAGAACTAGTTAGTTTTTGTTTGAATGAAAACTAATTTCAAATTTTTAGATTTTGTTTTTTAATGGAAATCCCGAAGCAGGCAATGCGTGTCGATTTGTCAGACTTTGGTTGTAAGTTTATGTTGGTGCCAAAGGGGCTACACCTTATGAGGTTTCTTGTAACATGCAACAATCAAGTTTAACACTTGTGAAAAGATCTCAACTTCTCGTGAAAAAGGGGTACATGTTCCTAAGAGGGTATAGGTGCTATGTGGTTGATTGTTTATGCTTTTGTTGTGATAACATGCAATTCAATGGAAAATATTCAGACACCATAAACATTAGTTTTTCGTATAAGTTCAGTGCCAACAAGCAGTCATGTTCATGACTCTCTTCCCTATTAGCATTAAGTCTCACCTGATATGTATGAATTTCTCACCTGATATGTATGAATTGCACAGTGACTTCATATTTTCATCCATTCAATTTAGGAATGTGGGTTTTTTTTGCTTCAAGTAATCTCATGTCTAGTTCTAAGGTGCAAAAGAATACGAGAAGACTAAATCAGTTCATGCACTAATTATTATGTGGGTATCCTTATATCTTTTTGTACCCAATCGGTTGATAAAGTTTAAACCTAGTTCTCCACAGTTAGTTAGGGTCCTTTTACTATTAGCTACTTTCCAAATTGACAAGCCAGGAAGTTCTTGGTCGAACCTGATTAAGTTGGAAGGTGCCCAATCTTGATGATATTTTCCATTCCATATTTTTTCCCAAGATGTTTCATTCTGAGACACCCATTTCCACCAGATTTTGGATGAGAGGGCTTGGTTGTTGATTTTTGTGTCCCGGATTCCAAGCCTCCTTCCTGCTTCAGGAGGCATACTTGCTTCTAGTTGAATAGGGGCCACCTGTTTTTATTTTTGTCGCAACCCTAGAGGAAGGCCCTTTGAATATTTCTGATAGCTTTCAAGACCCATTTAGGAGTGACCAAAACTAAAAAAATATAGACAGGCATATACTAGAGGACTGCCTTCAAAAGAATAAACCTGCTAGCCAAGCTGAGAGAGCGGAAAGTCCAGGACGTGATACGACTTTCCAGCTTGTCCAACAATTCACTCCAAGAGGAATGTTTGGCTAACGAGTCAAATAGACGGGCTCCTAAGTACTTAGAGGGTAGAGAGGTGATTGAGAACCTTAGAATTCTCATAATTACATTGGGTGGTGACATTCGTGTTGAAGAAAAATATATGGAATTTCTCCAAGTTAATTGTAGTTCCAAAGGCTTCAAATAAGGTATCAAGAATGGATTTGAGAGAGTCGGATTCTTGGACTGAAGGGTTCCCAAAGAGAAGGTTGTCATCGACGAACTACTGATAGACTAGGGGGGTGCCATGGAGGGAGAGTCCTCGAAGGGAGCTAGTAGATACGACCGCTTGGAGCATTCGACCGAGGCCTTCAACCATTAGGATGAAGAGAAAAGGAGAGAGAGGATCATCTTGACGAAGCACATAGGAGGGAGAGAAGGTTGAGGAGGGAAAGCCATTGACAAGAATGGAAAATAAAGCAGAGGAGATGAGGGAAAGGATCCAGCTGGTCTAATTCTGACAAAAACTGAAAGCAAGGAGTATTTTTTCAATAAATCCCCAGCTCATCTTATCGAAGGATTTAGAAATACTGAGTTTTAAGAGCATGCCAGGAGATATGGTGAGCTTTAGGGAGTGAGTGATTTCATGGGATAAGATAATTCCATCCAGGATTTGTCTACCCTCCACATATCTTTATTGTTTAGAAGAGATAAGCAAAGGGAGAAGGGGTTTCAAGAATTTGGTTACAACTTTATAGATGATTTTGTAAATAACATTGCAAAGGGAGATGGGTCGGAACTTAATTGGGTGAGAGGCTCCGGTTTCCTTTGGAACTAGAGTGAGATGGATTACATTGAGAGCAGGTAGGACCCATTGCTTTTGTCAAGATTCCTCCACTAGTTCAAGCACTTCAGTTTTCAGCAAATCCCAGTAGTGATGAAAGAAGTTGATGGTCCAGGTGCCTTGCCCTCCGCCATTTGCTTCACCGTAGGCTCAACTCACACATGCATTGCCCACACAGAAGATTGGCCTTGCCTCAATCTCCCTGCAGAAAGGATAAATGGTAGGGTTCAAAAATTGAAATGGATAGTAGTGAAATGGAAACCTAAAGCTCACTTTGAACTCCAATTAGGCTCAAAAGGATTTTTCACAATCATCTTCCACCATCTGGATGACAATTCCAAGGTATAAGAGGGAGGCCCTTATTTCTTCAACATTGTTGGTTTATATATGAGAAAATGGGATGAATGGTTCAACTTAGAGAAATAAAACTTCTCATGGGCCCCTGTATGCATTCAAATATATTCACTTCCGCAGGAATATTGGGATGAGGAAACACTGAAAGAGATAGGAAACACACTAGGAAGCTATGTCCACTCTGTAGACCAAAAAAAATTAAATAAGTATACATCCTATGATAAGATCTATGTCTACATGCACATTGATAAGGCCCTTCTAGATGCAATATGCCTAACTCATGAAGACTCATACTAGATTCATCCCCTCAACTATGAACATGTACCTTTTTGATGTCGCAAGTTCCATGAACATGACCATCTATATAGGGACTTCACACTAAACAAAGCACGCCCATAAAATATGAAAGAAGAAGGAAAAGATGCCAAAGGCTTCTAGAAAATGGGGAAAAAAAGATGCAACAACCGCAAACCTGCTCCAGAGAGAACTAAAGAGGATGATCCTACCACCCGCAATAGTTTCACCATTATGGAGGGCCAATCGAAAAATCCAGTCGTCGACCAAGAGTTAGAATATCATGTTCAAAAATCCATGTCTCCATACCCTCAAAAGCAGCAAATGCACATGCGGGAAAATGAAGGACTAAAGAAATTCCTCCCCCCCTCAAATCCTATCAAAAGCAGAAATGGTACACATTAAGATATAACCATTGGGGGATCAGATCCTCTGGAGCAGTTGGAAAGCTTCAACCCAAATCCACCTATAAATGAATAAAAGATAGAATCTGATCTTGGAGAGATAGATCTTCTAGGAAGGGAGGACGCCTGCACTAGGAAATCCTATGACTCCATTCTAACTCAGCATATCCATATTTTACAGGAATCTTTTGCCAAAGCAAAAGTAAAAAACAAGATCAAAGTTTGTAACGCTCCTCAGAAGGACAAACAAAAACTCCAATGGGATAACAAAAATCGAGGGCTTAAATCAGATCTGCAACGACTAAATCGACTAGGAACTGCGCTTGTGGAATCTGGGAAAATTGCCCAGCTCACGGAGTTCTTCTCTACTTTTTCTCCAGTTCACCCATGAAGATCATCTCGTGGAATGTAAGAGGTCTCAATGGACCTTCGAAACACAAGATGATGAAAAGAAAAATTCTTCAATAAAATCTTGTTATTATCTTTCTACAAGAAACAAAGTGCTCCATCGAAGCCCTTCTTCCGCTAATGAACAAGTTATGCAAGGGAAGCCAAAGTATTTCCATTGACGCCAACGGTGCCTCAGGAGATATCACAATCATCTGGAATCCCCTTCTTGTTTCTCTAAGTAACCTAGACTCCACTGCTCATTCCATCTCTACCTTTTTTCACCTTGTTGGAACCAACATCCACGACCATCGTTTGAATGTTTATGGGCCCCAATATTCAAGTCTTAATATGCATCTCCTCCACTTCCTTGAATGGTTCACTCAACAACACTCTAGCTCCCCCATCCTTATTGGTGGTGACTTCAACATGGTCATTAATATTGAGGAAAAGAAAGGAGGCTTAAAAAATCTCTCCAATGAGGACTAGGCCTTCAAAGCTACCTTGGCCAATTATTCTCTTGTTGACCTTCTTCCTTCCTCATGGTTCTTTACCTGGAACAACAAGAGAGGGTGGACTCATGAGATCGTCAAATGTCTTTATCGGTTCCTCGCTATGGAAATCATTCTTGGAGCGGGAGGTATACTAGAATCTTTGGTACTCCCGATCACTAAATTGGACCATTGGCCTATCTCTCTCTCTTGGCACAGTATATGCATTCCCCTTCATAGACCTTTCATATTCAAAAATTTCTAGCTCTCTCTCCCTCCTTCAGTGAAACAATCATAGGATTGTGGGATAACATGCAAGTCACAGGAAGGTCAAAAATGGCCATCATGCATAAGAAATTACAACTCCTCTGCAACGGCCTTTGCTAGTGGAATCACACCACCTTTGGAAATATATTTAAGGTCAAAGAGGAGTTACATGAAGAACTTGAAAGAATGCAACAATTAATCATGAACCAGGGATACACGAACAACATAAAAATCAGAGAAAATGAACTCTTGGATCAACTTGATAAGCGATGCAAGCAAGAAGAAACCATTTGGAGGCAAAAATCTAGGGTGGCATGGCTAAAAGAAGGAGAACGAAACATGTCCTTTCACTGATCCAAGGTCTAGCATAGGATGCACAACATAAATCTTAAAATCAAAACTGAAGATGATGTTGTTCTGGAGGAGGAGCTTTCTTGTAGATATGGAAGATGAGCTTTGTCGCTTCGTCAAAAAACTGCTCACTGAACCTCTTCCTTCACGTGTGGCTACCATTGCTAAGGTCACCCAACACATCCCATCCTTACTGACGGATGAGCATAATGCCTCCCTAATGCAGCCCGTCACTATACATGAACATTTTCTTTTACTTTAATGCTATCTCCAACATAGCATTAGTTAGAAAATAGAAAATGCTAGCTACAATAGCAATTGGGTTCATGTTGTTCACTACATGTGGATTACCATGTGGGTCAATATATCTCACTGCATGTGGATTCATGTAACCATGTGTTCACCTATAGTGTTTTACATGATTAATTGCCTTGTCCTACTTGAACCAAGTATTCTTCTCTTTCTCTTTCTTGACCAACATCACCATTCCAACCATCGACACTTTCAATCATTTATGCACTCGGACATCCCTATGTAACTGAAACTAATAATGGAAATATGCAACAAGATTGTTTAGCATGATTGTAAAGCATTGTCTTACCTTGCTCTATGTCTTACTTCTCATGATGAATCTTAAGTTGGGACTATAAGGAATACTGAGAAGAGAGATGTTGTTGATGAATGTCTAGAACCGTGCAATAAAGATTGGCATGGAAATATGTAATTGATAGTAACTATACCATTTAAGTCAGTGTTTACTGTCGCAAACTAGGTGCCCTCACTTTTGTTGGGTAAGTCTTCCAATTTTTGAAACTCAATTCATTTTGGACTCTGGTAATAGTTTCTCTTAAGACTCCTCCACTCGTTCCTCAAGCCACCGCTTGGACATGGTTTTGTTTCCTCTTCCAAAATCCATTCATTCATCCAACGAACCTTCAAGTTTCATGGGTCTCTTGTTTTGATATGGTTTTCCAATTTTCTCTGCTATAAGGTAGCATGGGACTATGTGCAAGTAGCAAGTCTAGATTCATTCTAGATAGAGGCCATTCTGGATTGACTAGTGCTACATGTCAGGAAAACAAACTAGTGTTAGTCTGGTTGAGCCTTTCTTAGGGCATGCGATCATCATACTGATCAAGGAGACCTTGCAATTTATACCCATAGACTAATTAGTATACATTGGCAACTTTGGCTGCATTTCTTCAAGACCATTGGGTTGAACCCAACATAAAAAGCCGATCCCCTAGCCACAATACAACAATGAGGGTGGTTGATTCAAACTAGGTTTTCCAAATGTTGACAGACAAGGTCAGACCTCCTCTAACACTACTTATGTGGTGCAATGCACTGCGTGGAGTCGACCTAGAGGGAGGAAGAGAGCTAAGAATCGTTTTTAGGGTGAGAGAGCTAGCAATCCATTGATTTAATGGAGCATAACAATTATCCGAAACCTCATAAGTTGTACCCTTTGATACCAACAAAAATTGCAACCAATAAACTTACAACCAGAGTCTAACGAACCAACACACAATTCTTGGTTTCATAATTATCTTTGCGTCAACAAATAAAAAGGTCATGAATGATGAGCATGAAATTAATAATGACATTTTTGGCTTATTTTCACAAACCAAAGTGAAGGAAAACACTTATGATTTGGGAGCGCAACCATTAACATTAACCCAACCTCCATTGACAAGAGCTTCGACAAGGCCTTTGAGTCCTAGAGCTTCTATTCCATCGTCCTTCTTCTCTAAGTCATCATTACATGTCTTCTCTTGGGAAAGAACCTTGATCTTAGCTTATTATTCTCCTTCTTAGTGTTTTTGTTCTTCTTCTGGGGGTTTTTATATCTTAATGTTCTTTAGGACATTTTGCGAATTTGAAACAAAGAAGGTGGAAAGAGCTTGTTTTTCTTGGGAAAGATCACAAATCGAAACTAGAACCAGTTAGTTTTTGTTTGAATGAAAACTAATTTCGAATTTTTAGATTTTGTTTTTTAATGGAAATCCCGAAGCGGGCAATGCGTGTTGGTTTGTCAGACTTTGGTTGTAAGTTTATGTTGGTGCCAAAGGGGCTACATCTTATGAGGTTTCTTGTAACATACAACAATCAAGTTTAACACTTGTGAAAAGATCTCAACTGCTCGTGAAAAAGGGGTACATGTTCCTAAGAGGGTACAGGTGCTATGTGGTTGATTGTTTATGCTTTTGTTGTGATAACATGCAATTCAATGGAAAATATTCACACACCATAAACATTAGTTTTTCTTATAAGTTCAGTGCCAACAAGCAGTCATGTTCATGACTCTTCCCTAATAGCATTAAGTCTCACCTGATATGTATGAATTGCACAGTGACTTCATATTTTCATCCATTCAATTTAGGAATGTGGGTTTTGTTTGCTTCAAGTAATCTCATGTCTAGTTCTAAGGTGCAAAATAATACGAGAAGACTAAATCGGTTCATGCACTAATTATTATGTGGGTAGCCTTGTATCTTTTTGTACCCAATCGGTTGATAAAGTTTAAACCTAGTTCTCCACAATGAGTTAGTTAGGGATCTTGTTCTTAAGTAGTTAGGGATCTTGTTCTTACTTAAGGCGAGCAAGAGCGAAAAAAGAATCAAAGGTCATTCAATCAGTTAATCAAGGGGCATGTTAATGACAGATGGCGAAAAAAAAATGGTGATCTTGTGATCAACAACATTTTGGATGCTATCTATCACGCTCTAACCCATAAACTTTTAAGTGAATGTGAGATTTGATTATTTTATGCGCTTTACGCAGATTAAAACTTTCAAAAAATATTATAAAAAAACAAGTAAATCATTGAAAATACATTCGCAAATCCTTGCACTTTTTTTTTAAAGATTCGAGAGCTTCAGCCGATATCAGTTCCATATTGACTAAGATTAGTGACTAGATGTGACATTTTATATAAAATACTATGTAAGGAAAATGTTGCATTATATAAAAGCAATCATATTACATAGTCGTCAAACGTGATTAGATTATCATTATGTGTGAGCTTTTATATTTTATGACAAAATTCCATTCGTTACACTTTTTCCATTTTTAAAAATATTTTCTCCAATTCGCCCTATATACTATATGTATATGTATTCAGCATTATGTTTCTAATATTGCAACAACAAATGAGGGTTATTACATCTACTCAGTTTGAGCCTCCCTAGCAATTGAACGGACCAACTAAAATATAATATTCGGGAAATACATCAAAGCTCGTTCACACTGAGCAAGATGCTCATGAAATACAAGTCTCACTCATTCTTGCATAATTTTTTCTCCAACTTTAGGCAGGGACTTGGTGCTTAGCAGTTCCACTTGTTTCATGGTTAATATATGCTAGGGAATTTATAAATGGTGATACCCATGTGAAATAGCAATGGGCATTCCATGGTTAATATATGATGGGGGCATTTATAAATGAGGATACCCATGTGAACAAGCAATGGCGAGTAACAAAGGTTCTTATAATAATAGGTAATATATGATGGGGCATTTATAAATGGGGATACCTATGTGAACCAGCAATGGCCATTAACAAAGCTTTGTGAACTAGCAATAACCTTGACAGGTATTTCAATCAGTTGGATGCCCGCTGCCAAGCTTTTAGCCTTCTGTCATGAGCTCATGAGTTCAATCCTTGAGTCCGTTGAGGTCAGGCTCCCCACAGTAGGGCCAACAAGAATGGTCAATTCAGGTTGTACCCACTTGAATTGTTTCAACATCGAAAAAATGTAAACTACAAATAAACATTAACCAAACCTCTTATAATAATGGACCTAAGGAAAAGAAGATAAGGATTTCCATAACCTTAAAAAAAAAGATAATAAGCTTGTTTAAATTAATCTAATGTAAAGCGTGCATCAAAATTTGAGATTCAAATTAGCCATCGATAACTAACTATATGTGAATTTATGCTTAAAAAGACCTTGGACACATTTCGTTGCTAGTCTTTCACCACCATATGAGTACCTCACACATAATTTAACGAAAGAGCCAATCACTAAGCTTTTGACTTTAATTAAATATGTTTAAGTTTGAATGTCCTTTAGTTTAAACTGAATGATCGGGTCTTTGTTGTCTATGCTCAAAAAAGTATTTAGAGAGTTCAAATGATGGCTCATAGAGTTGGTGAAAGTAAGACAGTGTTATTAATTTGTTGGAATTTAAGTTTTTTTAAATAATATGTTTTTTTTATGTGTTTATGTTTTTTTGTATCACTATTTTTTTTTAAGATTTATACTTGTTTAAAAGTGTATAAACTTTGGTGAATCTTACTAATTCTTAAAATGTCAAACATAAAATATTTGGTGATATAAGGGTGTTATATAGTTTTTATAATAATTTGGCGCATTTAAAGGAAAAAAATTTCACCCCATCAAAATTGGGAGAAACATGGCTTCAAAGAAGGCAAGTTTGTGATTTTTGTTTTTGAGAAAAACATAAAAAATAAATAAAAAATAAATAGAGGCTAAATTTCACCCCTAAAATTTTCCTTGTTTTTTACCTCTCGTTGCCAAAAACGTTGAGGCTAAGATCACTTTGGGTGATTTTAGTGGAATAAATATGGGATACTTGTGACCTCTTAGCTAAAGGGTGATTTCCATAGGATGGAAGAGCATTTATGTCTAATTGAAAATAAAAATAGCCATGGATACTTGCTTGTGTTCACTAGAAACATTAAGTCATTTTAAATTGTCTTTTATTTAGACACAAGTTTAAGAACCACAATATTTTAGCTCATCTTTTACCTACAAAAATGTGGTATATCGCCAAGCAACAAGGTGATCAGACTTGTATTAACATGGAGACTCAAATTCAAATCTTAAATAAGTATAATTATAAATATAATAAATATATCTAAAAAAACCATAATATTTTAACTGAAATTTTTTTTTATGAAACAATATTGAATATCACTAAATAAATTATTAATAAAAAAATATTAATCAAACAAAAAGATGAATTGAAAATTATTTCCCTTCCATCACATAAAAGGTCCTCTTAAATCCCAAAACTCACAAATACTTTAATCCACATAGTTACTTTTGTTTTTTACATATATAAAGCAAGCAATAATAAGATCTTACGGACTTTGACGAAACCATAGTTATTTACCATCCATATAAGCACCTAAAACCTCATAATCCATTTAATTTGAATATGAATGTTAAAAATACCCATAAAATTTGAATATGAATGTAAAAATTACCCATAATACTAGAACCCATACTCTAAAGTCATTACAATCCCTTTAATACATAATTTATTAGTCATTACAATCCATTTAATACATAATTTATTGACTTAAATATGAGTGGTAAGAATGCCCAAAGTACCAACCTAGTGTCTCCATATGCAAACATATACTCTATGTTTGTGAAAACTTTTATAAAATTCAAAGTGAAGCATACAAATATATTTTTTTAAATTCTCCACTCTTGAAAATTCTAGTTTTAGTTTATTGAAAATTAAAATTATATATATAATATTGATATAAATAAATAATCATTCAAGTAGTTGTTTACATTACATCTCTATGTTATGTTTAAGAAGAGGAATGCCATTGATAAGGTTGAAACATATCCTATGGATGATCAGATAACCAAAGGTCTTAATAACTATTATATAGAAAGTCAAAACAAGCACATAACCATGTTTGTTAGATTTGAATAATCCAATCTTTTTAGATCTGCATTTAACAACAATTTTGTTAAATGTAAATCTAAAAATGTTGGATTATTCAAATCTATTAAATATGGTTCTTTGCTTGTTTTTACTTTCTACATAATAATTATCGAGGTCTTTAAACATAAATGTTTTATATTTATGTAATATTAAAACTTAAGTAAATTTTTACCATGTCCCTATTCAAATAAGATTACTTGCAAATAATATTTTTCCAATCTACTAGTTCCCTAGGTTGAGATGGAGATATATATTTTGTAATAAAGGGGTTATGGGACTTAAAAGGACTTTAATTTACCATACTGACATTTAAATGGGTCACATAAATAATAAATCCTAAGAAAATAAGGTGACATTGGTTCATGAAGACACTTGGAAGCTTGTGGAGCATTTGGGTGACTAGATTCCCCACACACTTGGCATGATCTTCATCCAAATTTGAATCCATGGGTAATTTAACGTTATTGGAGGATGATGTGATGTCAAATAGCGTATCATGAGCCAAGGAATTCGAATTAGTAAAGGAGAGTAACTCCCATGGAAGAGACTAGAAGACAATGTGTGCCACTTGGAAGAAGATTCCGTGCACTCTATGACAACAAATGATGAAAGATTCTATGACAAGTATGACAAATTCAGACCCGGTTGCAGACCTATGACAGATCTGACATGACAGGGATAAAAATAGACACCAAGAGGGCGCATTTGAGAGTTAGAGTCAGTCATTCGAATTGGGGAAAGAATTGGAGCATGAAGAGGAAGGCAAGTGTCATTTGAGTTACTAAACCACTAAGATGAGTTGGAGGAAGCCCATAGAGGGAAATTTGACCTTAGGATTCCTCATGAAGTTAATAAATTTATTTCATGAGGAAGGAGAACGAATTTTTATCATTTGTTAATTGGCCTTTGGCATTTTGGAGAGCTTTTGCTTGTCCATTGCATGGTGAGTGTTCACTCTCCCTGCTTGTGAACCAATTTTGAGTGATTTGGATTCCTTTTCAATTTGGTTGATGGAGAGGTCATTCATACCTCTCATTGGATCTGAATGAAGGTGTTTTATTTGCAGGTTGAAGTTCCATACAGCTCAAATTCTCATCTTCTCATTCCTTCTTCTCCATTCCCCCACACTCTCATGTTGATAGTGCACTTGTTGGAGTGGTGCTTGCACTTTGTAGAGTATATTCGATTCCCAAGATTGGGTATATGATGTATGGCTCTATGCTCTTATGTATATATTCTTTGTAAGTCGAATTATCAGAAATCCATGTGTGAAAGGCTTGCATTCCCATGCTCTTGAATGACTAGTTTTCATGAATTTGGCTTCCATTTTGAAAGATTTGTAAATCAGATTTATATGATGAATTTTCTCTAAGTTTTATGATAGTTTGGAAGCCATAATTTATGAATGACTATTTACTTTCATGACCATATTCTTTGTATCTCAAAATCCAAGAAACTCCAGTGTGAAAGGTTTGCATTCCCATGCTCTTGAATGACTAGTTTTCATGTATTTGGCTTCCACTTTGAAAGAGTTGTATATAATATTTGTAAGAAGGAATTTATATAATGTTTAATGAAATTGGATAATTCATTTGAATGTTTTTTATGTTCTTTATATTTCATTTCATTATCTAAACCATTCAATATACTTTTCATGAGTCAAAATCAAGCTATTAATACCATTTCCCCTTAAGCAAATTCATTGAAAGTTACCATATAGATGTTGTGCATCATAACCAATTTGAAAAGATTAATAACCATGAATAATTAAATAAATTGATGAATTATATGAATCCCCATAATATTTTCTGAATGCTGGGAGGGTCGTACTACATTTGGAGAGCCAAAAGTGTCATCTACCCTTAGGGGTTTTAGCATTGATTTTCCTAGTGTTTGTGTCCTTCTTTCACCAAGGTCAAAAGAAAGTTGCAAAAGAATTTGGAAAGTGTACAATAATTAATAATATGAATTAGGATTTACTAAGACCCATCAATCTCTTTCATACAGAATTTGAAGTCATTTGGGTGCATTTGTATCAACTTGGGTTTCACTAGTCCAAAGCTAAAAATTGGACAAAATTGTGCAAACTTGAATAACATGTCAAAACGAGTTTTCTGATTCAAACATTGAATGTATGAGGGATTTTAGGATTTTTTAAATCCCATAGGGTCCTTCCATAAGGAATTTGGAAAGGTTCGGTGGTTTTTGGAGCCAAATGAAGAAAGACTAGTTTACTACTTTTTCCTAGGAAAGTTGCACTTTCTCTCATTAGCCCCAAACCAAGATGCAGAGGCTTGAAGTTAGAATAAAAGTGTTAAAATGTCATATTGGTATTTTATAATAATAACCATACCATTTCATTTCAAATTATGACCATTTGGTGTCAGCTGGAACCCCATAGAGTAATGACTATTTAAGCTTGAATTTGCCCAAATTGCAATTTTCTCCAAAATTCCAAGAGGGGACATTACAGTGGTGTCAGAGCATGTTCCTTGCACCTGTGAACTAATACCATCCATTGAATTAAAATTTTCAGACATGTATTGGCTTCATAATCGACCCACTAAGCCCACTTTCCTTCCTTCCCCGCCAATGAAAGAAGAAATTACAACAATATATATCAAATCATGCTACCATGAGTATTGAACTTTGAGAGGGGATATTTGTGAATGGTATCCTTTCAAATAATATATTTTAAAGTATGGGTTTCAACACAATAAGGAAAATGTGAACTCATTAAGGAACAATCAACAATCCACAAGTATGGAGGAGACTGAGGAGCCACCTAGTTTTGTGGGTGGTGAAGTAGAAGAAGCATTACATCAAAAGGATCAAAAGTCACTCCTAAGTGACTCTAAAAAAGATGAAGAAACATAACATGAGAATGAAGAAGAGTCATTTTAAATTATTGAACATCATTCCATGACACATTCTAATGTGGACATGAATCAAAGAGCATCTACTGATGTCACGTCCCCACTCTTCTACCAGAGAGAGGACACGACTATGTTGCTATCAATCCGGGAAATCTAAGCCCCATGAATGTAATATAAAAATGCATTGGACTTAAAAACATACACAGATGCATAAATCATTAACATACAACATAATCAAAACACATTCCATTCAAGCATTTAGTATGTTCATATTATTTCATAAACAAAGACAATTGCAAAGATAAAATACACAAGAATACTTATCTTGAAATAAGCTTGTCCTGCAACCAGCTACGTCGCTGCAATGTTCCACCCAACCATAGGCCAAAGTTCTCATCAATATCTCAGCAACACTGCCACCCTTTAGCTGGGCCTGATTCCCACTAGGAATAAGGGAACTACAATAGACTCGCACAATATAATTTTTGGGTTTGAGGAAAAATAGTTTGGGCAACAAAACGAATTGTCAAGATGGGTAAAAATAGCCCCCTAATAGTAATTCGATTTCCAGAAATTTTTATGGACTTCATATGGGAAAAATAGACACAACAACACCCAAAAATTGTGGGTATATTCTCCCACTCATTGGGCATTACCAAAAACGATTTCTAGCTTGTAAAACAATGAGGAAATGCAACAAAATCGTGGGGGAGGAAACCCAACCACTGATCATTCCAAAACAATTTCCTAGCTTGGGGAAAATGAAGAAAATGACTGCCCACATGAGGGAAAACACACACATCAGACAAAAAACGTGAATGCCACACACAGGAAGCTCCTAGCTGCTTGAGAGAGCCCCAACGTGGATGGATGAGGTGAAGGAAAAAACATAGCAGACCAAAAACGTGGAGGAAAAAGAGCTCTCCAAACTTCCCCTGCATGAGGAAATGGAGGATGTGGGTGAACCACCAAATGGGCATGCCTTTTTGGGTGTTAACTTTCCCCAAAAGTCAAAAAACATTTTCCCAAAAATGGGTGCTTCCCCAAATTCGAATTTTCGACTCCCATACCTTGCCCATTCTCATGCAATAACTAACCCAACCAATTTCTGGAAGAATTAAATGATTGGGAACAAAAGACAAAATAGATAGTTGACAGTTTGATGGGTCAAACTTCTTGGGTTGTTTTGAGTCCCTAAACGATGTTTTTTGGCGATTTGAGTCAGGGGGAAGCAGGGAAAATGGTTTCCAGTGGATTTCATTTGGCCCTAGTTGGAATATGCAAATTTTGTATAGACCTTTCCAATGGGCTATCGAGCACCCAAATCAGAGATCGTATGCAAAATTTATGGCCCTGAGAAGTTGATTGTTTAACTAACTACCTTGGGTCCACAAATTTTATGACGATTCATATTATAGGGTTATGTTTTGGACCTTTAGGGTTCTATCCCTCATCCTTATTATAAATAGGCCCCTTTGGTCTCATTTTTCATTCATCTTGGCATGGATGAAAGTAGTAGCCACATATCTTCTCAGAGATAGCTACCACCATTCTAGTTGTGTATTTACAGTATGTTCTATTTCCACCATTTAATAGAATATGTGTTTATTGTATCTCTGTTTTCATTGCAATATGTCTGTGTTTATGATTCTATATATGTTTTTTCATTTTGTTCACACATAAATCTGTATCAAGAACCATCCTTCATTGAAGAGTATTTAAAGATGAGTGAAATGGATATCCATGAATCCCTTAGCGTACTCCATGACACTCAAACATTGGTGTCAAATTCTTGTTGGATAGTTCCTTCATTAGAGGAGACATCCTTCCTTGAAGACATGGAGAATATTCAAAGAGAAACATGCAACATCAAAGGTAATTTCATGTCCTTTATTTAAGGTATTTCTTGTTTTTTGGGTAGCATGGTCTGTCAAAAGTATGTCATGTGGGTACTCGTTTGATGCGAAATTAAATTCCGCATCCAACGAGCCCTCTTGTTTGAAATTTGAGTAACACAGGGAGATATGTTGAAAATACAAACAAAAAAGTAGTTTTTTATGACAAATATGTCGANTATTGAAATTCTATTGGTTCTTGAATTCCAACTCACAAGAATTTATTGTTGGCTCATTTTCTTATAAGGCCCATTTTAGACCCCAAATTTCCTCTAATGCATGTCCTCCATGAGAATGCTCGTTGTGTTTTTAATTAACCAATAATGGTTAATTTTGTTGCCACCTCTGCCCAAGGCCAGATGCTTAGTGACAAGGCAGGACTCCCATTCATCAATCAGAACACAAACCAAGATGGATACACTAGACTCATAACCCTTCTACATCATCAAACCCATAACACACTGGGACCTGTCGCGACCGATGTTGCCTCTGTGAGGGGTGCCCCGTTGTTGGGACATGGTTGTGATCATAGAAGTCTGAAGCCGATGCGAGGGGTGATGATGTTGCAATGGTGAGCATAGAAAAAATATCCTCGACCATGAAGAGTCTTGGATGGACGTAGAAGAGGGGGGATCCTAAGACAGACACTACGAACCAAAACCAGGACCGAGGGAATGAACCAACCTACATCTACATCCCACTTCCTTAACTAGACCTGGTGTATAATACCGATGGCCGCATGCTCCATATCTAAATCCCTGAGCTAAGAGTTAATGCAGGTGATATTGTAGAGATGATATTCCATCGCCAGAAGGGATGTCGTATTCCTCATTCATAGAATCCATTAACAGCTAGGGAGAGTGGTTTAAGACTGCGACATGCGAGGTGCCACATTGTCGGCTCTTAGATTGAGGTGCTCTACGTTGTCGATGAGGCGAGTGGGCACCCAAATCCGAGTGAGAGAGATCATGATTGGTGATCTCTCTATACTTGTGGGAAAGCTTCCAAACTTGACAATAATGGTATCATCTAGCTCTCCTTCCAAGAGAGGTTGGTGACAGCTGACCCCTTCATTAGCTAAGCAATCTGCAAGAAAATTAGCCCTTTGTCTCACATAGTGAAAAGTGATGGCCTTGGTCTGGTTTAGGCATCTCGGCAAACGTAAAAGGCCATGTTCCAATCTCCAGCTTGGCGAGAGCTTGGATATTTGCGAGCCATGAAGGATTTTAGATCCTAGGGAGAGGATGACTTGAGAGTCCCATTCTACTATCAATGAAAGAAGCTCTTTTTGACCAGCTATTACAATCCCTTCCATGAGTCCTTTGTGTTCAACTGCATTATTACTTTCATCATGACCTATGTTCCCAAACAAGACCTATAGGATGTCTCCAACATGATTTTGTATGGCCCCACCAAACCTAGCATTGCCAGGATTTCCTTTAGAAGCTTTGTCAAAGCTGAGTTTGAAAACTCCTTCCACAGGGGGATCCCAAATATCAGGACTGTCAACAATCATTCTAGTCCCCCTAGGGACAACAGAGGGAGGGGTTAAGTTGAAATAATGATATAAGAAAACATCAATAGAATAGATTATCAACACAATGAACAAATTTTGAAATGGGGAGGGTCAGTCCCTTCATATTTAACATGAGCATATCATCATTCCATAGCTTAACACTTCTTTAGAGAGTCGCAATGCAACAACATAAATAACATAAATAGACTTTTATTATTAACATAGCTCTCAAATCCTTTATACCAAATACTTTACATTTATATGTCTATGTCTTTAGGCAACGAGGTTCCTTTGGGTCGTTGTTCTACTACTAGTGCAATATTGACATAGGCAATTATTCTTCATCGTTATATGAGTTTTCTTCAAAGAGAAGTCCCAATTAAACTTCACTTCATTTAGAATAGATAACTATTTCAATAGTTTATGAAATGAAAAGATTAAAAACAAAATCTAATTACAATACTAATTATGTAGTATGCTAATGCAACTTTATGATAAATGTTCCAACCCAAGAGAAAAACATGGCAACAATGTGAAATCAAGTGAAATAAATGAATGGATAATCATAAAATGTTTTATAAAATTATACTTGCATAGATTTCATACAATTAAATGAAAAGCAAAAAAATATAATTAACACAAGAAACTATGATCTCATAACCATTTGTTAGTGTCATTTGAAAAAAAAATTAGATATGATAAATAGCATAAGACTAGTCTATAACATATAAATCATATCTTATAAGTTTTCTATAACACATGAAAGTAAAGAGTAACCTAAGCTATAACATATACACCAAAATCAATTTCCTAAAAGTGGGCTAATATACTTATCATATTGATAACGAAAGTAGTTTCACAATGGCAAGTCAAAATATCGAAATCTTCATTGTATCAATTCTAGTTTTTTTTTTTCAAATGAAAAAAGTGTTCCTTGATATTCAAAAGAATCAAAAATAATTTGTTGCATCGACTAGTCAACAAAACCATTCAATTACATCCAACCACAATACAAGACAAAATATCATCAAAAATAAAAATGAGCAGGGAGATAGGTCTGAGCCAGCTTATGTCCCCACCTAGGCTTGTTGAAAACCGAGGGATGACCTCTCATAAAAAATATGCAAGTAAGGTCAGCCATAAATGTATCAAAAGAAGATAATAAGAGCCCTAAGTCATTATCCAAGACAGGCTTGAGTCCTCTTCAAATCCAGGGATAAGCTCAATGAACCAAAATCTGTAGAAAGTATTGCATCCCAAAGGAGCTAACAACATCAAAAGATATTCCTTAGTCAGCATCAGAGCTGTGTTGACGAGCCAGATTGAGCACGACAGTCAACTAAGAGACAACCCGATCCAAAATCTTTCAAAAGCTGCTCTAAGTCGTTAGGTAACTGCCTCTGACGGGATTAAGGCCCCGTTGCCTTCTCATAAATCACTCTTAATTACAGGAGGAGACTTACAGGAAAGAAGTAAAGTTAATGTTTGTTAACTGACTATATACTACACTTTAGAAATATACAAAGGGAACTGTTAAAACTGATTACTAAGTTAGCTCATATAATACACAACTGATAAATAAATCAAATGACTTACATGTACAGGAATGAATGATAAAGAAAATGTTAACGAGCTGGACCAATCATATAAATTACAATACAGACACATATACACCCATAATAAGATTTAAATGATAATTTGACAGAGCGTAAATGTAAAAATCTGATTCAATCTAGTTTCTATGAGCTAAATCAAAAACTAATACACACATATGCTAGATATCCTATCCTGATCAGGAGCATAATAATATTAATCCTGGAATCAACCTGCGATTAATGATACTGTGTAGACAATCTTGAAAACTTCAGAAGAAATTCCGAGAAAGAACAAGACAACACACAGAACTAGTATATCACATATATTAAAATGATAAAATCAAAATTTACTATATGACTTGAATTTGCAAGTTAAACCAGCATAGATCGACAATTTAACATGATACATTTGCACATTTCTTCAAAGAAAAGTAACAAAACATAAAGAATGCGAAAAGAAATAACAAGATCATACGATATTACAAGTACATCTCCATAGTAAAAATACTGCAAATATACTTATAAATATCTTCAGTCTAAAGGTGTTGTAACTACAAACAAGAAATTGTCTTAGTTGCAGAGTAATGATAAAGTGATCCTGCTTAGTCCCTTTCACCAACCATCGACCCCCATTACAGTAAACCATGTCTCCTTAAATACATTCAATCTCATACAGAGATAGTTCTAGAAAATAGGAATCTACATCATCGTAATCTTAACCAATTTCATCCAAAACAGAAAAATGACAAATGAAATTGTCATTTTCTATATACGTTATGATATCCTGAAATTGAAAAAATTCAGCCTATAGTGCTAAATAAAAAAAATGATGAAGACACTAGTAAATCAGTGACACCTGGGAGACGACATATTCACAACTTAAAACAGCTTCATCTGGTTCCTTCACGAGTCTTCGGAGATACTCCTGAAAACGAGTGATCATCAAAACCCAAGAAAGGCGCATCTGGAAGATCAACCAAATCATCTTCAACATCAAAAAATAGTAAGAATTAGCACAAAACGCAAGGGTGATTAAACTGAATTACATAATCCACTAATTAACTCAAAACAATACCTGGAAAACAAAAATAACTTCATATCTTTTGCTGCTTCCATTTACATATTTCAAACCTGAAATTATTTCTATGGACAAAACGTGAGTATCCCAAAATTCTATGGTCTAGCAGGGGTATTGAAAACCTGTATGTTGACACCAGTCGCCGGTATTTGAGAAAATGGAAACTGTGAGGGACCTTTCAGCTGCATCATGGCAACCTGAGCGTTTAGCTCACGAATTCTCTCTTTGTTTTTGTGATTCGTATGTTGAAGTTTCAAAACTCTCCGGATTAACCTGTTCTTGTGTCTTTTCAGACGCAAGATGCATTTATAAGATGAATCGGATTTCTCCTGCAACCTCATATTCTCAGCTTTCACAAAATCACTACTTGCCGCCATCTCCGTTATTTCTACCTCCATTCGACGTATCTTATCAAGCAAACAATTGACGAATAGTGGGTGAACTGCTTCACTAGTTTGACATGAACCAGGTAGATTCCCTTCAACAGGTTTTCCCTTAATTTGAGGATCTGGCACAGAGCCCATTTGAGGATCCTTATCAAAAATATGAGAGCTGTGTTCTATCGGGAGAGTCATAGGCCCGAGATCTATATCAGGGTCATCATGCGGGACAAGTCCATTCTCCTCATCCTCCAATACAACCATTTCTATGTCTTTATTATTCTTCACAGAGGGTTGAACAACATTGGCTTTAACAACCATACTCCTAGTGAATCTTCCCGTAACCTTAACACTTAGCGTCTTACTCACTGGTCTGCAGGGTTTATCATCACAGTTCGGGGTTATCGGAGAAAGATTTACATATTCCCTCCTTCGCTTAGGACGCACGGGAGAGCCATGGCTTTGCATAGGAATGGGAGCGCAAACCTCGTGGGCACTAGGGTTTACATGATCATTAGGGTTTGGGATAGGATTATGTGCAGGTGGAGTAGGGACTCCACCAGGTTGCTGGTGCCTAAAACACTCCTCTGCTCAATCAAATTGGCAATGGAAAAATGCCATGAAACCGTTCTGCTCAAGAAAATGGTCCCATGTCTGATTTCATTTGGACAGCTCTCTTTCCACTAGCATTCTAATGAGACCATGGTGGAAAATACTCCGACCAATATTTTTAGGCCCTTTCTTGATGGCCATTGACATCTTAGTCATACTTTGGACTAAATAATGAGGTAAATTGATAGGCAGACCAAGAAATACAGTCATCAACCTAAGATGATAAACATATGCAGAAGAAAGACGACCCTCGCAAGTAACGTACCTGTGAATGACATCCAACACAGGCCTCCATTCCATTTTAAAATACTTGCGCGACACATCGGCCCTGAAAGACACTTCCTTGCAGGAGTTTTTTAACATTTGCCTCCATTCGGTAGATTTCATCTGTTGGGATTTAAACCATCATTCACCTGCTAAAGGTAGGTTCGTAGCCAAAGCGACTGAGTGTTCATCCACTCTGAACTGAAGGTCAGCCACCTTAGCTCTAGCATCAACCAGTGAGAGGGCAAACAACCTGGTAACTTCAGGGTTCGAGTCTGCAAATTTGCGGAAAAAGGAAAGCCACCCGACTACTTCTACTTTGGCTAGGAGCTCCGAATTTTCATCAAGAAGCTTCGTATTATTAGGTTCCACCCTAACAATCGGGGCCATGGCTATGAGTGTGAATGGACACAGTTGCACACAGAGGAGATACAACGAACTGCAATAACCCAGAACGCTGGAGAGAGACCATTCGGAACACAAGCCAAGCAAAAACCATGGATAATGAACTCCGACTTGCTCATAAAGGAGATAAAACATGGATAAAATCACACAGAAACCCTGTAAAATTGGCATGAGCGAACAGGAATGATTATATAGAGAGGTAATCAAATAATAAAACGAGACGGTGAAGACTCCAGAACATCCTCACTTAGCCATGATTTATTCGGCTCGATCGAAATAAAACCGCAAATTGAATAGAGTACAGGTGTTCAACGAGCAAGAAGACACGACGCTTCGCTTGTACTAAAATTGAATGACATTAAAAGAGCGTTGTACGTGTGTAATGATGACATATCAGCCCCTAATCAGGTAGATCAGATTTGGGAGAGGGTGATGCGAATTGAACTGACCATAGGGAAAGAACTTTGGGTGCTAAAACATTGACCTTGCTATATAATAATTTCAACCTTCGGAAATGGCGAACATGCTACGTGAAAACACATGACATAACCCATTATATCAACCCCAACCCTTACATGCAAAAATATAAGTCACGTATGGAGCATATTGCAAAGATCGAAACTAAATACTTGTGGTGGGATCAAGCATGATTCGAAGATTAGAGGATAAACCTTAGGGATGAAGATTTGCATGAAATTTTGATAAGGCACCCCAACGTGAAATAGTTAGCCTTTCATGTTCCATAACCTTATCAAATTTGTTATTAAAACACAAATAAAAATATCAAGTGATAAATGTTCGAATAAGGCTTATGGTCAGGTTATGGTGGAAGGTGTGTGAACCAAAATGCTTATCCCCTAATTTGAGACACAAATCCATTCAAAACAATGGTTTTAATATAGTAATTTTGTCAACTAACAACAGTTCCCAAGGTTATAAAAACAATGAAATTTCACCGTTTCAGCAGCTCCTGATTCCATAACTTGAAATGAGAAATTCAAATATTTCATCCAGCAAAATAAAATTTTGCTTGATGAAATTTGTTTTTTTAAGGTTGTTGGGTAGGAGCACAACAAGCTGATACTCAAAACAGCTGCAGATAAACTTCCCTAAAAATGTCACCTTTACAATATTCCATAAAAAAAAGATAAATGAAGTTATTATATCATATCATTCCTCAACTGTGTGACTAGCAAATTATTATTATTATGTACCTGCGTAGCAGGTATATATATGAACAAAGATATTGCATTAATCTAATTGTACATGAGGGATTTTTTTTTAAATAAATGTTTTCACATAGTTGTACTTTTTAATATTAAATCAAATTTTATTAAGAAATATTTATTTGCAATTTCATTGGAGTTGTACTGCTGACGTTGACCTCATTTTCTAAATCCCAGGGGTGGCGGCGGAGGTTACGTCAGAAGTAAAGATTGAAACACTGACAAACTGCTGTTGCAGTCTCTTTGACACCCACTTCATCAGTATTTATTCAAGTATAAAAAGTTAAGCCAATATTTCTTTAGAATATCTCGGTCTTCTCTTTTAGCTGGCACTTTGGCACCACTATCAGAGTCTCTATAAGATTCGGTTACAGTGGGAATTCTCTCCGTCAGCCACATTGAATTTGAGATTGAGCCCATGTCCTTTGGTCGTGCCTTTATTTGGAGGATTGTCACAGGACAATATGCCTTCTTCAATATAGATAATTTGGTTAGTATTCCTTTCATCAACCTGGTTTTGAATTCTTTCTCTATGTTAATTGTCAAATTAATTTCAATCGGTTATCTGTAAGCAACATTGCTTTGTGAAAAAAACAAATTTCTTTAGTAGAAGCACCACTGCACCCAGTGAGATTTCAACTTTATCTATTTCTTTTTCTTTTTGTAAATAAAAGCATTGTATTACTGTAGAAAAAATGCTTTACATGGAGAAACAAAAAACTAGGCTGCTACTGCCCATGCCTTCCCTGGCCTTGCCCCTACTACATCTAATCAGACCTAAACCTTCCCAACCCAAAAGAGGGGGAGATATCTAACTGTATAGGGTATAATCCCAAATTACAAACATAGCCGTATAATTCCAACCTAACTAGACCTATCTGAAACTGACCGCCAAACATATTAACAGAGGAGTTAGAACCTGAAAACAAACACCCATAGAAAACTAAGGCTGGAGCAGTGATTGAGGCATGGGCACCCCATATGCTGCCTCGAAGGGTCTCCCCTCTATGGGGGCATGATGCTTACATAGTCCTAATGACGACCATCCACCCGACGATTGAGGCCTCCTTCCGCTCGCTGCTCCAAATCGGGGCTATATAGGGATATGCCTACATGCGAAGCAATCTGGTCCACTTTTAGGTGCATCAGCTTCCAATCCGCATTGAGGGACTCAATCCTTTTTCTCATGGCCTGACACTCTTCATTATGTTCCTTCCATGCTCTGGACGGCTCCGAGTCCCCCTCCTTTTTTGTCATCATCTCCTCCACTTTTGCTTTAATGTTCATGGCCACATGGGTTACCAGGTTCATTAAAACCCAATAAAGCATGACAAGATGATCATGGGCCGAGGTCCTCCCCGTAGTTGAGCCTAAATCTATGATCCATCCTTCCATCTGCTCCCACACCATCTCAATGGGCATCGATGAGACTTGCTCCCACAAAGCCTTCTCAATCCCCTCTGTGGCTTGACGCACCATTAGCGGAATTTGGTCCTTAGAGAATTTTGTCATTGCCTGAGCATGCAGATGAGCCCAAGTGACCTCTCCCTTGCCTCCCTGGGTCTTGAGCTTCCCCTTATCTCGACTCTTGGTTTCTGTGCTACTTGCACTCGTCCTCCCAATACCACCCCTTGGCAAAGCCATTTTCCTCCTCACTCTCCCCCTCCTTGCACACTTGCTATGCAGGTTTCTCAAGCAGCTAACCTTCCGCAAGCTGCTCAACATAATGCTCTCGACCCTAAGTGCGCAGATGAGGAGCCAAGAACTCACCCTGAGATTAATAAACTGGAGGAGAATGGCCATGATAATGGTTTTGTACGAGATACCGATCTCCCAAATCCTACAATAACTCGCTTCTGTACTTGGCACGATTTGCATCATCATTCCCATCGTCATTCCTGGATCACCATCCTGTGAAAAAATGTCCTGTCACTCCTATCAAGCCTTCTAACATACTCCGGGTTAATGTTTGAAGGGTCGTACCAGATTACCATAGTCTTGAGTTGCATGACTACGTGTGTCACTCGGCCGAATCCCCGGTCGATTCACTATGCCTCCTGTCCCTATCTCGATCTTTCATCATAGCCTCTGTCACTTGTCCTCCCATGCCCACATCCAGAGTTACTAGGTGTTGACATTTGGGCATCCATTGCTCCATCTCGAAGTCCTCCAACCTACCCAACTTGCGGGCCCCCCTTTCCTCGACCCCAGGATTCGCCAGCAGGTCTACCACGTTGTTTGCGTCCCATCTCACATGGTCAAAGGACATTGCTGGATGAGATAGGATAAGACCATGAAGGACTTCTAGTCTGCTAGCTAGGCGCCAACTCGACGACCTTTTTCGTCGATCTCCCATGGTTTAGTTGCTTGGCCATCTAAATGAGGATGTGAGAGTCGCCTTCCACCATTATCGGCAACCAACCCTCTCTGATGACTATCTTAACACCTTGGAGCATGCTTTCTAGTTTTTTTGAATTGTTAGTGTCTTCCCCAATCAAACCAAAGAAGATATGCAATATTTCTCCCTCTGAGTTTCTGCAGGTTCCCCCAAAGCCTGCCGCTCCTGGGTTTCCCTTGGCCGCACCATCAAAATTTAGCTTGAATAACTGCCGGAGGGGAGGAAGCCACACATTTGGGCCTGAGATTTCGTAGTTCTTGATCCTTTCATGAAGACCATCCAACATTGCCTTGTTCAATCCCCATTCCTTAGCTATTCTCTTCTCGGGACCTGAAAAAGCTTTGTTGTCCTCACTCCACTGCATGCTGCGGTTGGTCTCCAGGAGGTTCGAAGTTAGGGTCTTCCAAACTTCCTCTGAGGAATGGAGCTTGTCGCGGAAGATTCTTCCATTGCGCTCCTTCCCAACTACCCACATGACGCTGCTTGGAAATGCTTGCCATAAGGTGCATATAATATTATTTTTCAAAGTCTTTGGATGCCACTCTTTTAGGGTTTGGCTCAGATCCCCTCTGCTTCTGTTGCTTCTCTGGAATAATTGAGCTCCTCTATCCCAAAGTTCTGAATTGAAGGGGCAAGTGTTCAACAGATGATTCATGCTCTCCTCCTGGAAAGAGAAGAGAACACATCGAGACGGGCCTTGAATTCCCCTCTGACGTAAATTCTCCCCCCTTAGAATCCTGCGTCTAACCACTAACTAGCAAAAGGTGGCCACTTTTGGCCATGGGTTGGTTTGCCATATTTTCCCCCAGATCTCGTCTTCCTTGACTTGGTTTCTAATTTTGATATTGTAGGCTTCCTTAATGCTAAAAGTTCCTTTTTGGGAGTAGCCCCAGCGGAGGACATCGTCCCCTTCTTTAAGCAAGATGCAACGCTCCTGGAGGTCACCCATAAAGGCTCTGATATCAACCTCTAGGACCTCTTCATCTCCTCTAACTGGGGCCGCCAATCAGCGCTGGTCAAACTGGGTCTCAATCTCCCAGTATTGATTGACTTTTGTTCTGCCTTCCTCTAGGCCTCTAGCTTTGATGTGCCACCATTGAGGATCATTCCTTAGTTTGGGTAACTGATTCCATGAATCATCCCAAAAGTGGGCTAAGTTCCCTTCTTTAATCTCCTAGAATCTGTGCTCCTGAATTATTTGTCGACTCGCCTGCGCTTTTTGCCAAATGTGAGAACCCTGCAGGGTCGCATTATATCTTATCAGCTGAGACTTAGGTCTATCTCTTGCATATTTTATGTGCCAGATTTTTTCCCACGGTTCCTGCGAATAGTTACACTACCGCCACCATATCTTAGCTCCCTAAATTTCTTCCATGATTTCAGGATCACGAAGGCTAAGGCCTCCTTTCTCCTTAGGGATGCACACCTGCTCCCAGCTAACCAACGATAATTTGGAGTTGAATTCCCTTCCAGCCCATAAGAAATTCCTCTGAATGCTTTTGAATCTCTCGAAGGACAGACTTAGGGGCCGAAAGAACTAAAAAAAGATACACAGGCATGGCCTGGAGGACCGACTTGACCAAGACTAATCTACTTGGAAAATTCAGGGGTTTAAGGGTCCAGTTTGCCAATCTAGCTTTAATCATGTCTAGAAGATCTTTCCAAGACACCTTTCGAATAGTTCCATGCCCTGGGGGAACCCCCAGATATTTGGAAGGAATGGTCCCCTTGGAGAAACCCAGAATCCTACCAATGTTTCTCTGAGTGATGGCGAGAGTATTAAAGAAAAATACCTGAGAATTTTCTGCATTGACAGCCAGTCCTAACACTTTAGCAAAGAGCGACAGACTTGATTTACAGGCATGGGCCTCTTGGACTGAATGGTGCCCCATTAGCATCATATCATCCATGAATTGTTGATGAGTCTGTTTTTCCATATCTTTTTGAAGCACCAGACCCTTGATCTTGCCTGCTCCTACTTGGGATTGGATGAGCTTGCTTAACCGTTCAATAGCCAAAATGAAGAGGAACAGGGAGAGTGGATCCCCCTGTCTAATCCCCCTTGTGGGGGAAAATATCCTGGACGGGGATCCATTCAAAAGGATGGAATAGAAAGGAGAGGAGACCGAGGCCATCACCCATTCTACCCACTCTGGACTGAAGCCATGAGCCTTCAAAATTTCCTCCAGATATTGCTAGCTGAGCTTGTCGTAGGTCTTGGAAATGTCCAGTTTGATGAGCATTATAGGGAGTTTAGTGCACTTCAGAGAATGGGTGACCTCGTGGACTTCTATGATTCCATCTAGGATCTGTCTACCTTCCACAAAACCTGATAGCCCTAGGACGAGAGGTTTTAGGTGATTCACGATCACCTTTGTAATTATCTTGTAGATCACATTGCATAGAGCTATCGGCCTGAATTTGTCTAGTGAATCCGCCCCCTCTCCCTTGGGAATTAAAGCAAGGAAGGTCACATTAAAAGCCTTGAGCACCCCTCGCTTGCTCCTGTATTCCTCCACAATGGCGCAAACTTCCTCTATAATCATTTCCCAAAAGAAGTGAAAGAAGTTGGTGGTGAATCCATCTGGGATCGGGGCCTTCCCCTGGGCCATCTGGCGCAAGGCTTCCTCAACCTCCTACATGGAGATGGGTTTATTCAGATTCTCATTGTCCTCCCTAGAAACAGACCTGGGAATCAGATCTGTGATCTGAGCTATTTCCTGCTCCCTCGAATTATTATCCTCGGTCAATATGCCCTTGAAGTAGCTTGATAGTTCCTCCTCAAACTCTTCCCTAGTTTCCACCTAGGTCTTATCAGTCCTCTTGATTATGTGGATCTTCGTGCCAAATCTGTTATGAACCACTGAATTGTGGAAGAATTTGGTATTTTTCTCCCCCTCCTGCAACCATTTGATCTGAGATTTCTGCTTCCAGAAAATCTCCTCCTATCTCTCCCTGGCTTCTAGCTGGGTGAGGAGCTCTTTTTATTTTTCTTTCATGCCCACGTCCCATCCTCAGTCCATCCCTTCTTTCTGGAGAAGGTCAATGTCCTAGATGAGCCTTTTCTTGTCGGAAAAAATATTACCAAAGTCCTCCTTGTTCCACGTGCGGATCTTAGCTTTGAGTTCCCTAAGCTTCTGCTAAAAGTTGTACAATCTAGTCCCTCTTGTGATATATAGCTCCTGCCACCACTGGTGAACATGTCCTTTGAAGTCCTTGTGCTCTAGCCAAAACTGCTCAAAGTGAAAAGGCTTGGGCAAGAAGGCATTCATTATATCCCAGTTGAGACAAATTGGCTAGTGATCTGAGCCTACTGCTGGGAGAATATTTATCCAGATCTCTCCTGAACCCCTCGTGATATTTTCTGACACCAGGAATCTGTCCATCCTAGAGGTGATAAGGTGGTCCCCTCCCCTCCCATTGTTCCATGTGAACCAACCATCTCTGGTCTCTAGATCTACTAGGGAGCTTTGTACTAGAATCTCCCTGAATTCCTCCTAGTATTTGTCTAATACTGTTCTCCCCCCTTTCTTTTCCCTGAGGGCAGTGATTAAGTTAAAATATCCTCCTACTATCCATCTCCCTTCCTTCACGAGGGAATCCAACCACCTCAAGTGATGGATAAAATCTTGTTTCTGGGGGAAGGCGTTGGGCCCATATATATTGGAAATCATCCTAGTAATACCAGATCCTAAGATCTTGAAATCCGCCATCAGGGAGAAGTGATTAGCTCTCCAGTATGAGAGGACAACGATCTTAGGCTGCCATAGGATGGAAATCCCCCCCCACCCATGCCTTCGGTGTCTGTTTCCATTACATTGCTACCCTTCCAAATTCTTTGGCTAATTCTCATTAAGGATTCGGAGCCGCATTTGGTTTCTTGCAGAAAAAGCAGATATGGTTTTCCTGTTTCATTTTCCTAGCTAGGGTCTTTATCTTCCTCGAGTGATTACACCTCCTAATATTCCCTAATATTATATTTATTAGGTAACTTTACTTACTTCAAAGAAGGCCGCCCGAATCATCGGGTACTGACCTCATTCGATCAACCTCACTCCTATTTCTGCATTCTCTGCTTGTTCAACTTCCTTCCTGTTTTATGTTCTTCCTCCGGGGATTTCCTCTTACTACCTTTCTGGGGTTCCACACTTATCCCCAGATCCTAGCTCGCTTTGGAATTGATGATAGCCTTCTGAAGAAGTTCGATCCGTTCCCGAGGGACATAACCCTTTCCTGCCTTCTTGCATTCTTTGTCTATCGCGTCCAGATCTAGATTTCCCAGTTCCATTTCTTCCGCCTTGTCTTCCTCCATGATATCTTTTATACTGCTATCTTTGGTTTACTCCCTAGCTTCCTCTGTCTGAAATTCCCGAGTGTTATTATGTCCCTCTTTTTCTCCCATACCCTCACCCTCTCTCTCCGAGATCTGAAAGGGGTTATTGCTCTCTAGGTATTTTTTTGTTGATTCCTTCCGATTTCTCTGTCCCCCACTGTTTTTACCTCTTCTTCAGCTCTTTACCTGGGTAAAACCCTCATTGGCTTGTTTCTCTCCCTCTCGTTCTGGACCTTCCATTTCCTGAGGCCCTTTTGGGTAGTTCCTCCCAAAATGACCATACTCATGGTAGATCCTGCATTGAAAAGGCAGTTGCTCACAGTCTATCTACTGAATCCACTCCTCATCTTCCCAGTTCAGGTTAACAGCCTCCACAAGATCCTTCGATAGATCCATGTAAACACATATGCGTGCATACGCTGTGTATCTCAGGATCCGCGTTTTCTCGGCTACCTTCACGAATTCGCCTATTGAGTTGCCAATGTCTCGTAAGATTTCCATGTCCCAGTACTCTCTTGGAAGACCTACCAATCTGATCCAAACCGAGGCAATTGTTAGATATTCCAATCCCGAGTTAAAATGCTCCTGCCAGGGGCGGAGGTAAAGACCAGTTGAAAAAAATAAATAAGTGTAACGTCCCCGACCCTCCGACCGGCGAAGAGGACGCTACCATGGCGCTAACCATCCAGGCTACCAACCCCATGATTATGTGAATCCATAAAAATGCTGAAACAAAATGTGTTGAAGTAGAACATACATAGATGCAATTATCTATCATACACAGCGGAAGCATCATACATTCATACAAGCATTCATTCAACATGTTCATCCTAATAATTAACAGTAAATAGGATTACAGAAGTAAAATAGACAAGATTACTTATCTTATAAAGAACTCGTTCCGAAACTAGCTACGTCGCTGCAATGTTCCACCCAACCATAGGCCAACGTGCTCCTTAATCTCTCAGCAATGCTGCCACCCCCGAGATAAGCATGATTCTCCAAGGAATAGGGAACAAGCAGGCTTGCACATAGCCAAGGATACACAAAACACAGCCAAGCCAACATAGTTGGGTTTATCAGGCCGTCAACAAGACAACCAATCCAACATGGTCAGGTTTATCAGGCCATTAAGGAGCTGGGAAAGGCTAAATGCTAAGCTGATGAGCTCATTACAGAGCCAGGAACACCTACACCAGAACTAGCCTGACTTCTAAGACACCCACACACACCCAACATAAGGAATCAGTCCCTTCTCTGCTACATAGTCCCTCAGGCCCTGCATTCCCTTCCAGTGCTATTCATGGGTTGTGGAGAAGAAATCCAGCCCTCTAGCTATGTCTGTGTGGTTTCCAAACACACCAAGTTTATCAAGAAAACCAAGCCCCCATCCCTGCTCCCAACACAGTCCAAAGACCAACCATTGCACACATGCAATAAATCGGCTGTTGCAGCTTAATAGGGAAAACAACTCCCAAGCAAATTTCAACAGGCCCCAAACATATCAGTACACACAATTCACAACATGGGGAAAACAACAGTCCGTCCTGGACAACTAAGTCACCGGGAAAAATTACCCAGACCACACTGGGGAAGAAATACAGTCTCCTAGCCTGTGCGTGAGAGAAACTTGCACCAGTCCCCAAAATACAGAGGGCAACACACATGCATGAGCCACAAATCAGTGAGGAAAACTTACACACAGTCCCTGAACGTAAAATGGCTCTCCACAAAAAAAATCGTGGATGACAACGACCAAACGGCTCCCAGCTTGCTGCGTGAGTGACAACAACGCAGAACCCAGTGCGTGAGAGAAGGTTCACACCCAATCCCAAATATGGATTGAAACACACTCGATTCCTCTGTGTGGAAAATGTGAATGACAGTGGGGACGACTCCTCTCTCCTGGCTGCGTGAGACCAAACAGGAAAGAGCCTGTGCATGGGAATGAGCAAGACTCCCGCTCCTGCGTGAGGACGAACAATTCTGCTTATGCGTGAAGATGAACAGACAATGGAGAGGATGCGTAATCAGAAGTGCGTGAGTGTTTCAGCACCATCGTGTAGAGAAAAAATGGAGTGTCCGCTGGAGTGATGGCGGTGGTTTTTGCTTGTCATCGTGAGGTCAACCACGCTGGTGGAGTGTGTGTGTGGGCAAGGACTGACAGTCCTACCACACTCCACTCCCAGCCATAACTGTCCCAACTAACAGCAGTTGTTTCTTTAATGGTGGTGGTTGGATAAGACAAGGTGGTGACACATGGATTTCTCTCATGGCTCAAGGTTTGACATCCCCCCCCCTTATCCTTGTGAAAATCATGCCCCTTCTCAATTTAGTTGCTGCGAGCATAGCTCGTTGGGTTATTTAATTAAAGATGCATATTTACATGATGACAAAACTTGATATGTATGCCGCATGCCCCGATACACCATCGATGACAATTTCAACCCGAAACATAGCATAACCAATAAATGGTGGGGCCTTGGCCTTTAGCTCCGTACCATGATCATTACAATATATACATCATGTACATTTAATGCAATGGGGTCAAAACTGGGGTGTTACAATAAGGGCCCCCCTCCAAGACTCTGTCTCGATCCTCCTGATTAAAGAAGATTATGGTGAAGAATCCTTTTGCTCCTAGCTGAAGATCATAGTGGCCTTTCGGTTTCCACATACTCTGGATCCATCGCACCAAATCCTTCTCCTTTGGCCACACACCCACAAATTTTCCGATTAGGGATTTTTCTTTCCACGTCTCAACCTTTCCTCGGATCGAGTTCGATCAGATCTGGATTGCCAGGATCGTTTGAGCCCTTAGAAGGCATCCCCCTTGATTCGAGTTCCTCCCCTTGCCTTGCCTGTCCTTCTCTTCATCCAGATTGTTATGGCCTCCGATGGGCCCTTCATAGGCATGTCTTTGAGCTGAAACAACTGCCATGGAACTCGGGGGGTTTGCAGCCCCCGTTCTCCACCAAAACTTGCTCAAAGCGTCTCCCCAGATCTATTTTTTCGCCACCGTTTCGTGTATCATTCATGACTTAGTTATATAACTTTATTTGTTTCTTTAAAGATAATGATTATTCCTATTTTCTGTTAAATAATTATTTATTCATAGATAATTTATATTTCTGTCAGTTATTTATTTATTTGAAGAAAAACCCTATTTTATGTCAATGTTTGATCATTTGAATGAAAAGTTGCAGAAATCTTTGTTGTTTAAACTGATGGAAGAATCATGTTTGCTCTTGCCTTGCTAATAGAAATTTTTGCAAATTTCTATTACCTGGAAAAATAAATAAATACATTTTTTTTTTGTTTCCGGGAAAATGGAATTTACAGGTTTCAGGGCAATAAATTTGCTTCAAGCAATGGAATACCTAATTATTTATAATATAGAGATGATTTATAGTGTTGCAAGGCCTTTGATACTTTGAAATTTTCTAAGTGTTTGCTTATAAGGAAATTATCTTTGATAACACATTTGGGATATACTTAGCTTGTCTGCTTGAAAGATTCAGAGAGTATTTTAATGGTTTACATGTTTTTAAGTGAGTTGCGTTGTAGAGAGATCATTGTGGAGTTTGTGGGACAGTGTTTGAGCATATCAATTGTTTCCCTGATTTATTTTTTGCTTGAGAACACGTATTACTTTATATGTTTTCATGAGGTATTTGATTGTTTTTGATTGATTTTAGAAATTGAACAACAGTTTTTATGAGGTATTTGCCTGAGAAAACTTTATATTTTAATTGATTTTAGAAATTGAACAACAGTTTTTTGAAGTCACACACGGAGTATTTAAGAATGGTGTTGTTGTTTCAGGTGTGTAAAAATTGCAACTGGATTTAATGTTTCTATCCGGGCATGCTACTGCAAATATTTCATTCAAGGAGCCCAGGTTTAGTTATCAGTGGTAATTTTCTGAAAGGTAGTCTGTGTGTCATTGCAGGGGTGTAGACAATGAAATTGGTACATTAATGCACAAGATAACATTTCTACATTTTGAAGTTCAGGTTCTTCTCATGAAAGTTCTTTTGGGGCAATGAAGGGCAAAGAAGATTCATTGTCTCTTGCTAAGGCAGGTAGAGAAGATGGAGGCTTGCCTTTAGAGAAGAAGAAAGGAAGGTAGGTACCAAATGATGCTGGCAGTATAGAGAAGAAGAAAGGCAGTATTACCAACCCTTTGCAACATAAGAGTCCTGAGGAAGAGATCTGTGTTTTCAATCCAAGTGAATTAGAAGCAGGTCCATGCTTGTGGCATCATGATGCTCTCATTGAGCAGGGTTGTTTATGCAAAAAATGATCTTGCCTTAGCACACTATTCCTGTGCATTACGATGGTTTATAAATCATGGATCAGTTGTTTGTGAAATATGTGGAATCCACTAGTGAATGTAAGGCTAGCTGATCACACCAAAATAATGGCAGCCCTCAAGGAGTATACATCATTTATTATTTGCCATTTCCTTATTTTATATGGATATGTTTTCATGAAGTATTTGAGAATTTTAATGAATCGGAAAAATATTGGCAGCCCTTAAGGACTATGCATCATTTATTATTTTCCATTTCCTTATTTTATATGGATATGTTTTCATGAGGTATTTGAGAATTTTAATGTTAGAGACAAACAATTAAAGAATAAAACAAGAGCCATAGTGTCTCTTTTTTTAGGACATTTGTTGGACAGAAACTATTATTGAAAAAAAATATTTATGGAAATGAAAATCCATACAACTAACTAAGAACTACCTAGCTTGATGTATGTATAGAAATTCCAAAATTCACTTTTATGACAATAGATTCTAGCTTTTCCATAGCATGTACATTTGATCAAGAACAATGCTCTATTTTGGACCCTTTTCTCTATGCATTTAATGTTCAAGTATCAAAAACTTATTAGCAGTTATCAAAAACTTATTATCAATTGGGCAGGTACATTGCCACCTCGTGGCTCTTGCGTTTCCTTCTTTGTATCAACATATTATTTCCATGCTTGAAAGGTATCATTTACAAGTCACCTTAGGCTCACATGATTTTGATTCACTAGTACTTTGAGCAAGTCAAGGTTTTTCTTCAAGATCTTTCATTATATTTTTCCACTTTACCTTAGGGTTACATGATTTTGATTCACTAGTACTTTGAGCAAGGCAAGTTTTTTCTTCAAGATCTTTCCTTATATTTTTTCACTTTTGGTAAAGTGGCTTTAAGAATCATGATTTCTTGACCTTGCTAATTACTTATTGGTTTTTGGTCTTGCTCATTTTTTCACTATCATATATTAATATTTAATATCCCTTGGAATCCTACTCTTGCTTGACTTCTTTTTGTCATAAACATGAAATTGACTCAAGGTGCGAAATGTCAACCTCAAAACCCGACCTTGCCCACTTCTTATTGTTTTTTGGCCTTGCTCAATTTTTCACTATCATATATTAATATTTAATATCCCTTGGAATCCTACTCTTGCTTGACTTCTTTATGTCATAAAGATGAACTTAACTAAAGGTTTGAAATGTCAACCTCAAAACCCAATGCATATTCTCTTGAAAAATAACCTTATCAACTGCAAAGGTCTCGAGCATGTGACCTTTTGTTACAACCTCCACATAATCCTGCTCAATGGTAATCATGGGAATAATATAATATACTAAAGATTGTTTCTTTTTTGTAAAATAACATCTTGTAATGCCTAGGTTACTTCCTTTTATAGATAAAAATCATGATCAATTCAAGCCAAAAAAAGGCAAAGTGCATTTTAGATGCAACCATTTATATAACATACCACACTTTCATGATGACATCTATCTCTAATTTAAGATTCTCCATGGCTATATGAGCCAAATCCTTCTAACAATAAGACCACAACCAATCCCAAGTATTTCATCTTCACTTAATGAAGGAATGTTTGCAAAAAATATTTCAAAGATAACCTATTAGCTACCATATTTTGGAGGAGTTAGATTGCAATTGCACATGTTCATGTGTAATCTTCCATGCATGGTGGATATGCTTATGAGGGCCCAACACAATATTAATTTTAATTTTCTTATGAAACTACTAAACTTGTAATTTTTTCTCCAAGTGGTATTAAATAAGTCCTCAATTCGAAGAGAATATTTGAAAAACAAATTAGAATAACAAATTAATTTGACCAATAATAATTTACCTCGTTTCTAGCTTGGTTATTTGATATTAATGTTCTTTCATATTCTTAACTTTATCCATGATGGATTCATTAAAATATAATCATGTAGAAGCCAAAGGTTCCAATCTATTGTCTTTGGCACTATACACAACAACTTATGAATTCAACACACTCTTGTGATCTACAACCATCTTTCTTCTCTTATGTGATTTCTTTCTTATTTTCATTGTTTTCTTATTACATGTAAAACTTTCCAAATCAACCATACCTACAAGTGTTTGTAGGTGTGGGGGTTTTTCCACTGGTGATCGACTTGGATGCAATCATTCTTGTGAAACCTTAAGTATAAACTATATTGACGGGTTCTTTTATAGTAATTGTGGTTATACCTCTCATTCTTTTAATCTTTTAGGTTCAACATCTACCTCAACTTTCTTTCTTTTCTCCTCCTCTTTAATCACTTTCTTTTCATCTTCTATTATTATTTCAACATCTACTTTTTATTTGGCTACAATTTTATCAACAAGTATTTCCTTCTCATCCTCCTTTGTGAAATCAATTTCTTGTTGCAACTTCTCTACCTTAGCATTTGCCTTGCCTTTCTTCTTAGATTTCTCCTCAGCTTTCTTCACAACTTATAACTTTGTCTTCTTCTATCTTTTGTAGTAAGAATTTCTCATTTTCTTGCAATATCCTATGCTATACATTTTTTAAAATATCCCCCCCCATCATTCCCTTTTCTTCATCCCAATATTCATGGGCATATGGTGAGGTGAGATCTACTTGCTTACCATCTTCTCCACTATTGACTATGGATCATGGCTGTTGTGGATCAAAGTCATAAGTTAACATAATACTACATAGTACACACCATGCACAACAATGTAAATGTGGAGTACAACTCTAAGATCGTAGATAAGAAATATGAGTTACACAATAACTCCTTGAAGAATAGGAGAACCTCCTCCAAATACCTCAATACATTCATATATATAATTCATATGTTCCATCAATAATGACTACAAATCTACTATATATAAATATTTCAACTCATTGCACATGTTTCCCCTTTAATAGGGAAATCCTATTACACGTACATGTGCATACATTTATCCTATATATCCCTCTCTTGGGATCATATCATATACATTTGCTACTAGATATATGCCTCCTTTCAAAAGCTTTGTCCTCATAGATTTGCAATTAATGACTTTACATTTGATGAAACAAAGTAATATTATTTCCTTATATTCTTTCTTTCTTGTTGCCACTAATGATGGTCATCCATCCAAATTCAATTCTTTTCGGTCTTATTCATTGATGGTTGTTTATCACATAATTTTCTTTCCATTGATTCCATGTGTTGTTTTAGCTTCTCTAGTGTCTTGTAGTTTTCAGTCTCTGATAATATCTTGTCGACTAATGGTTTTGCAATGCACCTTTGCATGAATATTGGTGATTATTACATCTTCTTCTTTGGTACTGCTAATGTAGATCTTCTTGTCTTTCTTGGTAATGGAGGTGTCGATATGGTTTCACATTTGATGGTTTCCCTTCCTTCTTCACACCTATATCATCAATATTCTTTTTAGATATCATGGCATCCTCTACCCTTTGATGCTCACAACAAATACACCCTTTGATGCCTATACAACCCAAGGCCACCTAGAAATCCAAGTGGCAGTCGTAGTTCTCTTAAATTGGGGCTTCAGAATATTACTCTACTCTTAATCATCAATTCATTGATACACTTTAAATAAGGATTACCAATTCAAATAAACTAACTAGAATATCGTCATCCTATGTTCAAGCATATTTATTGAGTTTCTAGAATTTGTCACATTATGTAATCTACCCATTGTTCCCTAATCACCATCATCGTTCCAACCTTGGGATGTTATCAGAAAATCATTCTTTAATGTGTCGATCTTGTTTTAAGAAGGGCACAAATACTATAAAAAAATAAACCATCTTGATTGTGGGCATGATCTTTGCAAGAAAGCAAGGGAAGGAATGATCGGTCCAAGTGAAACAACCTTGCAAATATGGACCAAATCATTTACAACTGGATTAGTTTCAACGAATGTAATTGATGATACTTTCTCTCCCTTTTGCTATTATTTTGAGCTGCAAGGCTAGTAATTAGAGGTGTTACCCTTATTGTAGCTATATTTTCTCTCTGCAAATATTAATTGACTAGAAACTAATTTAGGTGGCCTAATGATTAAAAAGGTGTGTTTCCTCATTAAAAGTCGTGAATTCAAATTCAAAAAAAGATTAAGATATGTATCCCTCTAGTGAAATTGTTACATAAAAAAACTTCTTATCCCATAACTTAAAAAAAATAAAAAATAACCTGCATCAATTTGATATATAAATGTATAACCTTAAAGTTAAATTATCTTTATCATTTAAAAATACAAAAACATCAAAATAAAGTTTCTATCTTGAAAGATCCGCTACACCACTATGTCAAAAGAAAGATCAATGCGGCATGAATTATCTTGGTTTTCTACTATCATTCAATGACATAAACAAATTTGTTTATCGCATCTTGGTTTCTTTTATCAAAACATATGTTTACTATGTTGTTTTTGTCGCATGCACTTTAATTTTGATTTATCTAGTAAACAAATCTTATAAGTTGTTTGTCGTATTAAATGTATCCGTTGTCATCTACCTGGTATTCACCCAGGCGACCCGGGTTCAAATCCCGGCAACCGAAAATGATTTTGAAATTTGTTTTTTTTGTTGGTTGTATTACTTAGAAACAATTTCGAAGTGCAGAGAAATGGTAATCGGGTTAGCCATCTTTTGGACGAATAATAATTTAGTAAGGGCAGCAAGTAACCATGAATAAATGTGGCTGAATAATCATTTAGTAAGGGCAGCAAGCGGTTGAGAACAAATGTGGCTGGAATAGCTCAGTTGGTTAGAGCGTGTGGCTGTTAACCACAATGTCGGAGGTTCAAGCCCTCCTTCTAGCGATCATTTTAAATCCGATATGCTCAAGTTGATTGTGTTTTGTGTTGTGCTATTTCTGTATATAGCTCTACAAAAATAACAAGGCGGTTTGGGAAAATTATTATTTACCATTGTTTGGGTATTTTATTAAGGCGGGTCCCTGCCTTCATGGGCATCGTTGGGCTATTTTATAAGTCTTACCTTTATGGGCTGCATGGACTATGGGAAACTGTTTGCCGTTATCATGATTGGCGATCTCTCTGCTCTTGTGGCTAAGCTCGACAATAACGGTGTCGTCCATCTCTCCTTCCAGGAGGGGTTGGTGTCCAAACTGTTTGCCGTTATCATGATTGGCGATCTCTCTGCTCTTGTGGCTAAGCTCGACAATAACGGTGTCGTCCATCTCTCCTTCCAGGAGGGGTTGGTGACACTTGTCTCGACTCTTTCATTAGCTAAGCAGTCTATAAGAGAATTAGCCCCCTGTCCCACACGGTGAAAAGGGATGGGTTTCGTCTAGGCACCTCGGCAAGCGTAAAAAGCCATGTTCCAGTCTCCAGCTTGGCGAGAGCTTGGAGATTTGAGAGCCATGAAGGATTTTAGTTGTTAGGGATAGGATGACTCTAGCTTGGAGATTTGAGAGCCATGAAGGATTTTGGTTGTTAGGGATAGGATGACTTGAGAGTCCCCTTCTGTTATCAACGGAAGAAGCTCTTTTTGACCAGCTATCACAATCCCTTCCACCAGTCCTTCATGTTCAACTACATTATTACTATCATGACCTATGTTCCCAATGAAGACCCAGAGGATGTATCCAACATGGTTTTTTATGGCCCCACCAAACCCAGCATTGCCAGGATTTCCTTTAGAAGCACCGTCAAAGTTGAGTTTGAAAACTCCTTCTGAAGGGGGATCTCAAATATCAAGACTGTCAGTAATGATTCTAGTGCCCTTGGGGACAACAGAGTGAAGGGTTAAGTTGAAATTCCAGTTGGCTAGGACAAGCTTCTCAGTGGGAGAGGTAGGATTGTCAGCACAACTCTAGTCCCTGGAGAGTAGAGTTTCCTATAGGTTATTAGTGAATATTTGTCGAATATTTTCAATGGAATTCTGCTTGCCTTCAAAGATTCTCATATTTCTTTCCTTCCATATGTTCCAGACTATAAAACCAGGTGTAAGATCCCATAAACGATTGAGGAGCTTGCTATGGAAAGGATTATCATCCCATTGTTGTATGGTCTCAGTGATGTTTCCTCTGAATCTCTTACTCCTTATGTTGTTTTCTATTGCAAGGTCCTAAAGCGTACTAGCGAGCCTGCACGAGTCAAGGAGGTGATCTATAGTTTATGAGTAATTATTGCAGAGCACACATAGGGAAGGCCCCTGGAATCCACCTTTCAAAATATTATCCCAAGCAAGGATGTGTCAATGGGAGAGCAACCAAAGAAAAGAAGAAACCTTAGGCCACAGGTTAGGATTCCAATTCTTCTTCCAAAGTGGAAGGGATGGCGCCTCAGGGCTATCGGATAACAGAGAGTAGGCTTCCTTGACTGTAAAAGTGTCATTCGAAGGATGCCCCCATTTGATGATATCAGGACAATGCTTGACTCTGATCTTTCTATCTAAATATCCTTCCATATGGTATCCAAATCCTCTGACTCCAAAGTGTGTCACCAATTGATGGGCTCCTTCCAGAGGCCTTAACGCTTTCTTAGTGGTACCTCACTACAGTATTATCATGTAATTGTATAAAATCCCGGACCTACGGTTGGGTATAAAGCCTTTTGAAACTTGGCAGTTGTTGCCAAGAGTCCTGCCAGAAGACTATGTTGTTCCCTTCTTTGATCTCCCAAAAGTTGTGATGATGGATGAGGGCCCTTTGACTATTAGTTGCTTTCTAGATTGACGAACCCAAAAGGTCCCGGTCGAACCTGATTAAGTTGGAAGATGCCCAATCTTGACCATATTTGATATTCCATCGCTGTGCCCAAGGGGCTTCATTCTGAGATACCCATTTCCACCAAATTTTGGTTGAGAGGGCTTGGTTGTTGATCTTTGGGTCCCAGATTCCCAAGCCTCCTTCCCACATCAGGAGGTAGACCTGCTTCCAGTTGACTAGGGCCCACCTATTTCTATTTTTGTTGCACCCCCAAAGGAAGGCCATGTGAAGGTTTTTGATAGAGTTCAGACCTTATTTCGGAGCGACCAAAACTGAAGAAAAAAAAGATAAAGAGGCATAGACTGGAGGATCTCATTCCTTGCGAATGTGGTAAAGCCTACATAGGTGAAACAGGTCGGTCCATCCGTACTAGGGTTAAAGAACATTGTGTAGATATCCGCCTAAACAGAACCCACAAGTCAGCCTTAGCTGAACAATCGCATAACACAAAACACCCAATTAAAGTCGAGGATATGCAGGTGTTAGCGCAAGTCGACAACTGGTCGCGGCGAAGGATTAGAGAGGTAATTGAGATTGTTAAAAACCCAAACTGCCTAAATAGAGATGACGACCTGTCCATTAGCCGATCCTGGTTGCCTAACCTAACTAAGCCGATTAAAAATAAAAAATTTAAAAAAATAAAATAATAATTTTTTTTTTAAAAGAATAAAAAATAAAAATAAAAAATTAAAACACCTAACTTGGTTAATTTATCTAATAAAACCCCTAACTAAAACCTTTTTAATTAACCCTCAACTAGGTCGTAATTACCACTTATTAAAAACATGACTAATTAATAAGATCCTACTTCCTTTTAAAAAACATAAAAAAACAAAAAACAAAAAAGTTTATTAATTAAAAGTTTATTCAAAATTTTTATAAAATTTGTATAAAAAATTATTTTAAAATTTATTAAAATTGAAAAATTTTAAAATTTATTATAATTTGAAAATTAAAAATCTATTAAAATGTTTTATAAAATAAAATTAATCAAATTTTTTTAATAAACTTCATCATAAAAAACATTTTAACTATTAAATTAAAAACATTAATTTAAATTAATAAACCATCTTTTAATAAAAATAAAAAATCAAATAATTTTTTTTAATTATATATTAATAAAAAACTACTTTATAAACAAAAATTTACTAATTAGGGTTTCCTTTAGTATTAATGGAAATGTTTAATAAATTTAAATAAAAATAAAATAATTTTAATTAAAATAAATTAAAACCCTAATTAAACTTCCTTTAACTAAAACAACCTTGTCGGCTCCTCTAAAAAAACAACGGTTTCTATATTAATGCAATAATGAAAGAAGAACAATCCCCAGGCATCAATTTGTCCTGAAGATGAACCACGTTTGATTTGAAACGTCGACAATTAACTTGCTTACCACAGATTCTCCATTACAAGATAGTGTGTTCAATCATGGGGAGAACATTTTCGGGTGTGGTGGCGGCCTTGGGATTGTAGTACGTGAGTTGGTCAACTTTGACTACGCGTCCCTCATGAGGGAACATCATGATGCGAAAAATGGTAGATGCAACTGCCCGCATAGCATACATGTAGCTGCGGCCAAGTAGAAGGTTGTAGTCAAGCTGGGCATTGATAACCTCGATGTTTATCAGGACCATTTTACCGGCTAGCTGAACAGGGACATTGGTTAACAGGCCTTGTGGTTGAGCTGAACGGCCGTCGTAAGCTCGCAACGCAGTTGAGGATGGTTGGAGAGGGGGGGATCCCATTTTCTGCCAGATGGAGATGGGCATGACACATGTGGAGGCACCTTCATCAATAATGCAGCGATGGACTACAAAATTCCGGATGGAGACAGTAACTTGGAATGATAAGTTGGAGGGCAAGTGGGGTTCAGATTGGTCCAAATCATATGCCATTAACTACGAATCATGTGGATCGATAGCCCCAATGGCTGAGAGTAAAGTCTTACGCTGCGAAGGGCAATTTTTTAAGACTTCTAACGCAGACATGGCTGCGGGGGATTGGGCTAAGTCGTCTACGATGTTGTAGTTTGACGCAGCCCGCGCATTGGGGTTGTTATTGATGCGGCGAAGTGGGAAACGGGGTGCTTTGGGAGCTCCGTCTAGTGGGGGTGGAGGTATACGTAACGACTGATCAGTGGGATGAGCATTAGTGGGGTTATTGGCGGGTGGTGCTTCTGGGGTGGAGCCATATTGGTTCCGTCGGGTCTGGAGGTTGATCTCATCGGATGACATCATCAACAGATGGTGGGTACCTGAGTCAGACGGGGGTTGGTCAGGAGCGGCGTAGGTGATTTGTTGGACAGGCGCAATGGCTTGAGGGGGAGCCAATGGTTCAGTGTTCACTAAGCCTTGGTTAGGTAAGGGGTTCTGTAAGACTAACGGTGGCTGCTGAGGTTGTGGGGGATTGGGCTGTGCTTGAGGAGCCGCCTGTCCTTGGCGTAGCTTATCAGCGGCCAAAAGTTGTTGAACTCGCTCCATATGTGGGCAAAAGTGTGTGTAATGGCCATAGACCCCGCAAACAGAACAAGGGAAGTTGGTTCGCAGGTTGGGGTTTTTAGCCTGCTTGGGCGGGCGATTGGGGTTTTGGTTGGTGGGGGCTGCGTTATCATTAGCAGGGGGATTAGGGTGTTGGCCAGCTTGCTCGGTCTGCTGGTTGTTCCCACGATTTCGGCCCCTGCCGCCGTTTTGTTGGCCCTGGTTGCGTTGGTTATTCTGGTTTTGCGGCGGGTTTTCTTGGGCGTAAACCTGCCCTTGGGTAGTAGGTGGATTTTGAGTTTGCGCAGGTGCGGGAGCAGGCTGCGGTGGATAGTATGGAGGTGGAGGCTGCACTGGTGCGGCTACTTGAGGGGATTGTGTATATTGCTGTGGAGCAGGTTGTGGGTTTTCCACAGGGGCTGGCTGTGGCTGATAATAATGAGGCTGGGATTGGGGTGATGCAAGGGTTGGTGCAGCCTGCTGGGGGTAGTATGGCTGAGGTGCGACCGGGGAAGGCATATTGCCGAAACACTGAGGTGGACATGAAGGTCCGTGGATATGGGGCATGTGA
>LPNX011186835.1:310070-332690 GCA_001517045.1 Pseudotsuga menziesii | reverse complement strand
TGACAAAAAATATAGCGTGTATGTCTGAAGCGATGTGCTTCTCTAGCCAGGCCTCTGTGCTTAGTTTCGGACTTCTGTTCTCTTTCTTGGAGAACTCTGTTAAGTATGAATCCAGCCACTGGTGAAATTCTTCTCGTGTAGGATGCCAACAGAACATGGACTCCCAGTCGTTTAAACCGGCAACAGAACCATTTGTTGATTGCATGGGCAGACTCGGGTTTACTATAATTAATCAACAATACCCCAAACTCACTGGCCCTTTCGGCAACAGACCGCAAAGCAATTTGAAGTCTCACCCGAAGTGAATCTAATGGGTTGGCCAAGACTCAAGTGTCTTGGACCAGGTTCTGGACATCCTACTTCTTTCGCCTTCTTCCTATGCGCCGCTAGGTCAACTAGCCCTGCGCATCGCACATCAGGGATAATTTTAGGGGCGAATTTTAGCCCAGTGGGCTATTTTTCCATGTTTTTCTCCCAAAAAAGATTCGCCATTTTGCATTTTTTGAAGCCCTGTTTCGCCTAACTTTGATGGGGTACAAATTTTTCACCCTAAAAATCGCCAAATTATTATATAAATGATATAAAATCCTTGGAAATTAAAATATTTTTTGAAAAATATCGCCAATCATTTTATAGTTGGCGTTTTAAAAATGGTAATATTCGCCAACATTTATACACTTTTATATAAGTATGGTTCCTTAAAATCATCCCTGTCGCACATCCCCTTCTACTCGCAGCACTTTCTTCCAAGCGATGCTCAACCCCGCACCGGCTGCTCGGATTCCTCTCACGTCGCACAACTTCCACTTACTCGCAGCTTCTCAATCCTTACCACATCCATGCGCACCGCGCAACATCCATCCTTTCCTCAACACTGAGCCCCCAGCTCGCAGTATCTCGCATCGCAGCTCCTCTGCTAATGTGATATCGCTCCTCTGCGATACCTTACCACTGCGACTTTATGCTCTTAACGTCGATTGCGCTGATGTGCGACACTACTTCTCAGCAGTCTATTATGAGTAACTGGTAATTAGTGACAGACGTGAAATAGTCCCTTAAACAACCTACTGCAATACTTCGACTTATCCTTATCCTATTGCAATATTATGAACGAAACAAAACATACATTCGTCTACTGCCACTATCATTACATGCATAATAACTAGTAACAATAAGCAAATATAATCACATCCATTCAACACATAACACGCAGATTTAACGTGGTTCACCCCCGGGCTGGGAGCTACGTCCACCAAACTGTGCTTCTATTATATCTCTTGTGGGAAGTTAGCACCGTTTGTTGCACTACCCTTGCAGCGCAAAGTTTCTCCTAGATCTCTGATCTTCTCTCTATATCCCTTCCCTCTCTGTTCTCTCTGCAATTGATTACATACAGACTCAAATGACTCACAGACAACTAAGTGTCTGGATCGTTACAACGCAGTCTGTTTGACTGGTTTCTGAACCTACCAGACTATCTACTGATCGACTATCTACTGATTGATTAGCTACCCAACCAACCCTTTACAATACAAAAATGCAAGCTTTTATAGGCAGCCCGAAGGTCGTGCCATTACAACACTGTGGGCCTGTCCCAACAGTAAACCCATACCCTAAACAGTGACAGTCGGTCCTCTCTGTCCTTGAGGTAGCCGCTTCCCGTCACACCGCAGCTCTCTGCAGTCTTCCATGCTTCCCAGTACTGACCATGGGTACTATGCACCGCTTCTCTTTCTGTCCTTCGCCTTCAATGCTTGAGCCTCGTTGCTCCTTCTTCTTTATGAGGGTCGCTGAGCCCTCCTGTATTCCGTCACTGCCTTCAATGCAGTGGTTGAGTTTTCTTCTCCCAGCCGCTCTGGTACCGTTGTCTTCTTGACTTTTCTATCCCAAAAGTCGTGGTTTCCGGCTCTGCTCTCCAGCTGGAAACGTGCTACACCGTTGTAGCTCTGCCCTGTCCTTTTTCCGCTAAACTTCTCTCTTTCCGCCAAAATTAGCAGCTTCTTCTGTAGCTGCGGGGTCCTGCTCCAACAAGAAGATTCAACAATATCACCGAGGTTATTTTTTTCCTTACTTGACCATTTTCAAGGCCCTACAACCCATATCCAATGTAAAAAATATCTTAATGGCATCCTTATCCATCCTTCATGCCAAAGAACCTCAAGAGGAGATTTGTGTTTTTCTTTATAGATGTTGTTCATGGAATTTAATCTTATGAAGTAATGTTTAAGGAAAAAGGCCCATTATTATCCTCTATTGGCATTGGATAGATTGATAGAAACATTTATGTTGCACAACTAACCTATTAATGGCACACATAACACCCTTGGAGACGATTATCAATAAATAAAAGTCATTTCTTGAGGTTTGATGGATCACTGATGGTGCTTGAGCTTGAGAAAATATGTTTACCACTTGAGAACAATATTCCATTTGTAAAATAATTTCAAGGGCCTTCGATTTTATTTCTCTACTACTGTTATGGTCTACGCCTTGAGACCCATCTGATTTCCATTAAATTCATGCCAATGGCATCAATATCTAGCTCCTAGGGAGAAGATGTCCTAGTGAGGACTCGTGTTATTGTGTATATGGTTTTTTCATGAAACTTGATCTCAATAAGGTACAATTAGGGATTAACATCCTTTTTTACCCCATTGATTGTGTGTCATGGTTCAAACCTATCTCTAGTGCACAAATATTATCCATAACACTTGTATCCCACTTGAAGGCCTCGATCAAACCCATGAAAAGGATTGGTGTGCTAATATGAAGATGCATTCAAGCATCTCCAGTTCAATAAGATTCAACAACATCCTTGAGGCACTTGTTTTCCTTCCTCGGCCATGTTCAATACCTTGTATCATATCCTTGGAAAGAAATATATATTAATGATATATATATCCAACATTGATTCCAAATACCCCCAATATAGAGTTTATGTTGTGGTTTGTAGGTGTTGTTTTTAGATATTGAGCCCAAGAAGTGGTCTTTAAGGAACAATGGTTATTATTATCCTCTCAATGAGGATAATGCTTCACTCCTTCAATCAATCTCAATGAACTTTGTATCTTGTTTCCCCGTATGGAATACTTTCCTCAGTCAAATATTATCCTCTCAACGGTTATTATTATCTTCATGTATCTTCATCGTGACTCTTCATAAATTTCTCGTATGATTTCGGAGCCTCGAACAAAAATCCTTCCACAATTTCCTTTTCGCAACAAAAATCCTTTTGCAATTGTATTTCCACAACTATCTTTCCATAAACTGTCTTTTTGCTTCCGCAATGAACTTTTCGCATTTATCTTTCCACAAATTGTCTTTTCACAATTAACCTTCCGCAACGATCTTTCCCCAATATATGGGAAATCATTCCTTCCATAATTGCGGGTTGTAGGTATGAATTTAACAAATGTCCAAAGACGATTTCATAATTATGTGATGACAACGTTCTTTCCGTAGTTGGGTTGAAAATTGTGAATGTGCTTTCCAACTTTTTTAGAAATGGGCTTCTGCATGTTTAACATTCTTGCACCTTCGATCTCCTCAATCCTTCCTCGGCCATTGATGATCACCCTTGGATCATAGTCCTTCGATTGTATGATACAACTTGCATTTGTTCTAATTCATCTAGAATTTTAACAATCTCGTATCTTCTTGTGACGTATTCAATCCCGACCATCGATCTCTACCTTGCCTCGTGCTCAACCTTTCATCCTTGTAAGACATAAAGCACTATGTAGTGTTTGGATCTCCATCGATCTTTACAATGATCGATGGCCGATAAATGACCCTGTACCATTGTTATTTCAAAACTCAATTAATTGATGAGAGAATCGATCAATACTCCTCACTGATTTGCATCTAAAAATGTCATCTTAATTCCATGTATCTGACACCTATCAAAACATGGTTTTTCTCATTTTGGAAGGTTTACGTCTTGCACATGTGACCACCAAAAATAAAGCTAAAAAATATGGGTAGACAAACATATCATCAAAGAACATACCCATCGTGTTTGATGAATTTATTTACAGAAAGACTGCATTTGGTGAGCATTTGAAAATGTCCTTTTAAACTTTTGTGTTGACCCTTATACAGTTTTTCAAAATATTAGATCACCTAGGGTGGATCCTTACTTTCATCAAACTTTGAGGGTGAAGTATCTAGAGCATGGGGGACAACATGGTGATTTTCTCTATGCCAACTTCATCATACATGCCATGTTATCATTTCCTAGGTTATTCGTTTGTCATTACTGAACTTCTTTAACATCAATGACAACTACACTAAACCTTCTCCCCCTTTGGAATTGATGGAAACAATTTCTCAATTTTCCAATTTTGTCCCCCTTTGACATTAATGACAAAGGCTTCCTTCTCACAGCTCTCCCTGTCAGCATATATCCCCCTGACATGATGCATTTCTCCTTTGTATTCACTATAAGTAAATTACTCCTAGCTTATGTCTAATATGCTGAAATGCTTCTTTCAGTATTATCTTAGAGAATATATCAGCAATTTGTTCTTTAGTATCAATATATTCCAATTTGACCACTTTTTGAGACACTTGATCTTTTAGAAAGTGATATTTTATTTGTATGTGCTCTATCTGGGAGTGCATGACATGATTTTTGGATATGTTTATGGCACTTATATTGTCACAATTTATAACTATTGGATGCTCATACTTCACAACTAAGTCTTCCAATGTCTGCCTCATCTAACTGACTTGAGTACAACATGATGCAACAACAATATATTCATCCTTGATTGTAGATAGTGCTATGGAGGATTGTTTCTTTCTTAACCATGATACCAAACAATTTCCCAAAAATAATGTTTCTCCACTGGTACTCTTCCGGTCATCAACACTTCCTTCCCAATCTGCATCAGTGAATGCTCTTAAACTGAAGTATTTCCATTTTGAGTACCATAAACCATACTCTATAGTGCCTCTTAAATATTTGAAAATTCATTTTACTGCTATCACATGTATATATTTGGGAGCTGATTGAAATCTAGAAAACAATCCTACAACTTGCATCACATCTGGTCTTGTAGCTATCACATATAGTAGGTTATATGTCATAGATCTATACATGGTATGATCCACTTCCAAGGACTCATCATTCTTTCTTAACTTACAACCAGTGATCATAGGAGTACTAACAAGCTTGGAGTCTTCCATCATAAACTTCTTAAGCGTGTCTTTAATGTACCTAGTTTAAGAAATGAAAATTCCTTTGTCTGATTGATAAAATTGTAATCCCAATAAGAAAGGTAATTCAACCAACATTGACATTTCAAATTCCTTATTCATTTCATAAGAAAAGTTTACACTTAGTATTTGTAGATTGCTTCCAAATATGATAGCATCGACATAAACAACAACAATGATCATATTCTTATCTCTGATATTTATGTAGAGATTACTATCAGTGACTCCTCTTTTATATCCTTATTGCTTCAAGTAGTTATCTAGCCTTGAAAACCATGCTCTTGGGGCTTGCTTGAGTCAATAGAGTTCCTTTTTTAGTTTGGAAACATAGTCTCTGTTTTCTGAAAAGAGGAAACCTTCAAGTTGTTCGATATAGATTTCCTCTTATAGTTTCCCATTCAAAAATGAAGACTTGACATCCATTTGATATACTTTGAAGTATTTATAACATGGAAATGCCAAAAACATTATGATTGCTCCAAGTCTTTCTACAGGTGCAAAGGTTTCTTCAAGATCAATGCCCTCCACTTGAGCATATCCTTTACATAGTAATATTAGCCTTGTTTCTTATCACTTTTCCATCGTCATTGAACTTGGTTTTGAAGACCCACTTGGTTCCTACAATATTCTTGTTTTCATGTCTTGGAACTAGTTCCCAAGTTTGGTTCTTCTCAATTTGATCCAACTCTTCATTCATGTCTTTGATCCAATCATCATCTTTGATGGCTTCTACAAATTTCTTAGGTTCCACCCTTAATAGTAAGGCTTGTTCATTAAATAGTAGTTTTCTTCTTGTACTAACTCCAACATCTTTGTCACCTATGATTTGTGTCTCAGGATGATTCTTTTGTATTCTTCTAGATGAGGCTTTTGTATCAGGTATTGGAGAGTATTCATCTTCACTTTCTTGTGAATCTTGTATTTTCTCTTCTTCTTATTCTTCTTCTTCATCATCATCACTTTCATCCGTTTTCAAAACTTCCTTCTCTCCTTCACCACTTGTTCTTTCATCAACATCTTGGATTTTTATTCTTCTTGATTTCATGTCATCTACCCTTAAATTTACACTTTATATGTTTTTTTGTATTCCTTTATTGTAACATATATATTCTTTCTTGGTGGAGGAATATCCTAAAAATATTCCTTCATCGGTTATAGAGTCAAATTTACCAAGGCCCTCTTCATTCCTCTTTATGTAGCACCTGCTGCCAAACACTCCAAAATATTTGACTGAGGAAAGTATTCCACACCATAGCTGGTGAGGGGTCTTTTCATTATTAACTTTGAGTTTTCCTCTGTTTAGTATATAAATAGATGTATATATTGCTTCCCTCCAATACACATCTGGAAGTTTTGCTTCATTTAGCATAGTTCTAGCAGCTTCTTGGACTGTCATGTTTTTCCTTTCCACAACACCATTTTGCTAAGGTGTCTTTGGGTCAAAAAATTTCTTTTAATTCCATGGGTTTCACAAAATTCATTGAATTCATTTGAAGCGAATTCACCTCCTTTATCTGACCTTAAACATTTTATTTTCAAATTTGTTTCATTCTCAACTTTTGCTTTAAAAAATTTAAACTTCTCAAAAGCTTTTGATTTTTCTTTGAGAAATGTAACCCAAGTCATCCTTATATATTCATCTATGAAAAACATGAAATATTACTCTCCTGCAAGCTTTTAGTTCTTGTTGGTCCATAAATATCAGTGTTAATTAATTCCATTGGATGTGAGGTTATATGTTCTTTTGTTTTGAAGCTGGTTTTAGTTTGGTTCCCATGTTGACAATGTTTACAAACTGAATTTAGAGGCTTATGTTTGGATGTGGCACTTAAAATTTTATAATCTTATGAAAGTAAGTAAGAAGGAAGTTGTTAACATTGTCAACATACTCATGTAGAATTGTTCTTCATTTTATAGGATGTATACATTACTTGAATTTCTTACAGCAGTACCAACAGGTCTTCCTGAGTCCTTTTTTCTGATCTCACATTTCTAAAAGTCAAAAGTGAAGATGTACCCATGATCACATGTTTGAATTACACTTAGGAGATTAGGATTTAGGTCTTACACTAGCAACACATTTTTCGTTTTGATCTCATTATTGATAGCAGTCATATCTTTGCCAATTATTTTGGAAGACATATTATCTCTTAAAGTGACTTTTCCCTTATTATATTTTCTTAGGCTTATGAATTTATTTGGATCTCCTGTCATATGTTTTGAACACCCACTCTCAATATTCCATAGATTCTGCTTTTCATTCACACATAGAGAAATCATGGATTCTTCCTCCTCTTTCTTTTTCTTCGAGCCCTTTCGTTGTTTTTTGTCTTGAGACTCTTTTGTCGCAGCCTTCTCTATAGGAGCAATTAGTTCACAATCTCTTGCTATATGTCCATGGTTATAACATTTGTGACACTCTATGTCATATCTTTTAAGAGGTGCAAAAAAGTTATGGTTTCTTACTTTTGGTTTGTTTCTAGATGCATTCTTCTTGTAGTCATGAAACTTTCCATATGCTTTGCAATTTAGGGCCTTATGACCAAAATTATTACAAGAGTAGCAATGTGCAAAAAATATCTGATGATATCTACTTATCATTGGACTTCTAGGAATCACATTAGTTCTATTTGTGTCATGAGAGGATGGAGCAGATTTCTTGCTTTCTTCATTTTTAATTTGACTCTTCAGTGCAACAACATAGTTTATTTTATTTCTAACTTGGATTGTGAGGAAGCAACATTCTTGCTTATTTAATTTTTCATATCCTAATCGAAAAATTATCTCTTGATGGTCTTTGACTACTGAAGGTGTCATCTAGAGTCTTTGAACTGTTTTCAAATTTTCACTAAATAGATTCTTTGTCAAACTTCTTTATAAGGCGCATAATCTCTTCTTCAAGCCTTTCACATTCTTGTATTCTCTTTTTGAGCTACAAATATAGGTCCTCTTCAATCTTATTGGCCTCTTGAAGCTGGGTATTCAAGTCACTAATGATTTGGTTTGACATGATTTGTTCTTTTTCTTGCATTTTTCAAGTTGTTCAAGAGCACTAATGAGTTCATCTTGTACGTATACTTCTCCTTCCTCATCTAATTCGCCATCTTGAGCTTGATTTTCTATTCCCGTGAATATAATTTCTTCATGTTCACTTGTCTCTTCATCTTCAATGTCTTCCTTGGAATAGAAGTTTTTCTTATTTTTCTTAAATTTCTTTTTGTACATGGTCTTACTCTTTTGATATTTCTTATGACAGCAATGTTCTTCATCATCATCACTATCTTCTTCTTTTAGTTAAGAACACTTTGAGGCAAAGTGACCAATCCTTCCACTGTTAAAACACTTCAAGGGTAGATTTCCTTTGTACTTGACAGTACCTCTCTCAAGTTTCTTAATGAAAAGAGATTCTTCATCATCTAAGTTCTTTGATTGATTCTTGGTTAAGGCTTCATACTTCTTTGGCTCTTTTAAGGATTTAAATGTTCCTTATTTCTTTGATAGTCCATCTTGTCCTATTCTCATCTCATAGGTAGTGAATATTCCATTTAATTCATCTATTGTCATGATTTCAAGCTCATCTCCTTCTTCTAGAGTGGACACCTTTGAGTCATACTTCATTGGCAGGGTTCTTAGTACTTTGTCAACTACTTCTCTCTCCTTTTTTCCTCCTTCAAGGCCTCTAATAGCATTGACAATTTCATCTACTCTTAGAATATATTCTGCAATATTTTCTTCCTCTTTCATTTTTAGGCTTTCAAACTGTCCTTTGTATGTCTGAAGTTTGGATTGTTTGACTTTGGATGCTCCTTCATAGACATTTTTAATATTTTTCCAAGCATGTTTGGGTCTTTTGAATTGTATGACTTTCACAAATACTAAATTTGTTAACCCAATCAGGATTGCATTCAGGGCTTTACCATTGGCTTCATCTTGATCTAGTTCATCTCTGTCTATAGGTAGGTTGTTTGGTATATTGTACTCTTTTTCAATAGACCTCCATACTTTTTATCCAAGAGACATTAGATGTCACTTCATTCTTACACTCCATTATGCATAATTATCTACTATTTAAATAATGGAGGTCTATTGGTGCCTAACCCTTCTTGTTGCTCCATAGTGGTTTTTAATAGGATCTTCCTTCCAATGATTAAACTGTAGTGAAGGATCTTGCTCTAATACCAATTGTTGTATTATCTAGCAATACTGAGAGGGGGGATGAATTAGTATTTCCTTATTTTTATTTTATTAAAACAATTAGTACAAGACACATAAAGAATAAAACAAGTTATGACACAAAATTTTATCATGGAAACCTCAAGGAGAAAACCACAAACTCAAACTCATTAACAAGATGAATTTTACAAAATTGTTTATCTGATGCTATAGAAAGGATGCATCAACACCCCATATTTTTTTCCTGATACAACAGACAAGGATGGTACAACACCCCAATTCTGCATGCTACAATAGATAATGATGCAACAACACCCTATTTTCCAGCCACTATTGGAAGCAGGATGAAACCCCCTGCAAGCTTGATGTCTTCCCTAGAACCACCCTTCCACCCAAATATGTTTTATCAATCTTCCATATCTCTTTTTTCTTCAACTCTATCACAGATAATTCTCCATGTCACTGGTCTCTTACTCTTATAGCTGCTGCTATGATCTATACTGTAAGGACTATAATATTCCTTTTTGAATTTTTATTAAATGACCAAATTTTTCACTTTTTTCCCCTATTTCGACCTTTGACTAGTTTTGATGTCTAGGTATCCAAATTGGCCCAAATTCTCCCAAATATCCTTAAAGTGTGTATGAATGATATTAATACTTAAATACTATGTTCATAGACAATTTATAACCCTCCAATCACTTCTTCAAACTATTTTTATATTCTAATCAAAGTAGGAGTCTAATTTACTAGCAATTTGGGGTTCCAATTCCCCCAGGGTAAATGCTGGAAATGGCTTCTCAAATGCTCCCAAACCCACTCAAATTTATGAAAAAAGGTAGGGGATGGGTAAGGGACATTTTTAGAGTTTCATATGCATCATGGTTCAATTTATATATCCTTTTATTACTCTTTCCAAAACAACTCCCAAATCACAGTTTCGATCCTTAGGGAAAATGCACCAAAATTATCCCAATGCAATAAAAATGAGTAAACTGGCTTCCAATGCTTAATACTGAACATGAGAATTTAAATAAACATTAATTAAATTCTATTCATCATACATTTATAAGATATATATTCCTCCATTTGAAATAATAAGCATTACCATGGAATATATCAAAATAGAGTGGAAATAGTCATTGTTTGCTCATTAAAAGTCATTTTGACATACAAATATTGGGTATTTATACTTGAAAATTTATGAGCATTAAGAAAATAGAATATTTAACTGATTAAAATCATAAATATATCAGGAATATCTCTCCCAAAGAGTACAATATCTCACCCAAGGCACAATCCCTCCATGAGCATGAATATGCAAAGAAAACTGGAAATGGTTGAGAGGAAGTGCTGCAATAGAAGAACCAATGAGCTTCCCTATAGCTTCCAATTGAAATAAAAACTACATTAAATCTCCTTGAAATACCTGAGTGTCCTCTCCAAACACAAACTTGGATGGGAATCTTTTACCCTCGAAATTGGATAAGGCAAGAAAACTAGTCATCCACTAGCTCTCACAATTCACAAATGATCAAAATCGATTATCTTGGTTTCTTCCTATATTTTATAAACATTCGTAGCCTTATAAGGTTCCAAATCCATCCACAAACTCAATCCAATTCAAATTAGGGTGTGTGCTCATGATTTTCCATGTGTCCTCCCTTTCCTAGCCTTCCACCTTTCCCAAATTCGAGTTGGATCCCATTGAGCTTCCCCGCGGGATCTTCACTTAGTGAAACCATGCCATAGCAAGTTCATTTGTTGAATATGAAAAAATACCCCTAATTTCAATAAATATTGGAAAATACCTCCCAATTTTATTTTTTTAACCCCCTCCCAATATGCCTTCCCAATTTTAAAAAAACCCTTATTTTCACTATATATTGCATGTATCCATTTTTTCATTTACAGTTTTTATACCCCTTTATTTTTTAACTAGTATAATTGCATGATACCCCACATGCATTCTACAATTCACCTTGCTTCTTTCGATGTATATTTTGGATGAGCATTACTTCACCCACAATGATCAACACCACATAGATCATATTCCTTTCATAATAACTAAATAGGCATTCTTTCAGAGGTTTGCGAAGTTTAAAAATCAACTCCAAGGTTGCATGGATCTGTGGCTACATGGATACGTTGAGTAAGAGTTCAGTGATCATGCAACATGATAACAAAAAATGGGGGATGCAAGTACAAGAGTATAGATATAGCCTAATACCATGTATATAAATAAATGTATAAAATAAGATAGACATGCATTGCATAAAGGGGAATTTCAAGTTTTAAATAAGACTCTAAAGTTTTAACTTCAAATTTTAATATTCAAAAAATATAATAGTAGTAGTTACTCAATTAGAATTTACTATTTATTACAATTACTAATTTTACAGATTAGCATTTAACAATACATAAAAGTAAAACATATCTAACGTTGTAAAAACACATATCATTCTCAAACTTTTAATCACTCAAGTACAATATAAATATGGGTTAAAAAGATAGATACTTACCAAATGTCAGGATAGGAATGAATAGTTGCAAAATCAATTCCTTTGATTTGGTTATTGGTGATGAAATCTATCCCCACAGAGAATCTTGGATTGATCTCGGTTTTGTATTCTCCATAAAATCCTTCCAAAACAGCCTCCAGAAAATGGTTTCTATCAATGGATTTCACGTGGCTAGTCATTTCCTCAGTCCACCCATGTTTTATCATCACAACCAAATAACTACCATGTTTACTCATAATGATCACACACAATCATTACCAAAATAATTAAGTACTAGAAAGCATAATTATAAAGGGGTGTGTGCAAGAAGTTGAGGGACCTTTTAGATGCAATGGTGGAGTGAAGTCAACCACTCTTAATCCAAAAAAAAGAAATCATCTCAAGCAATCTCAAACCTGCCAATCCTAGTCCCAAGGCTGGCAATAGGCATGCCAACTAGGATAGTAAGACAAATCGTGCCTCCGTTTTAGTGAACGAAATTGCATGCGTGATTTCGTTCACTAAAATGGAGGCGCAATTTGGCAAGCCTATTTTTTTTTTAAAATTGGGCGAGGCCATGTTTTTCTCCTCGTCGCGCGGCTATTGGACCAACGAGGAGCAAATCTCGACTGTACAAATGCGATTTTGGGTGTGCCAAAGCCCTCCATCTCCACCATTGGATAAACCTCCCCTTTGTGAGGTATTTTCCTCATTTCTTTTCATGTTTTTTTCTTTTTCTTCATCAATTTATTTGCCCTATATTGAAAAATTAAACCATATTAAATGAAATTATGGCCAATTGAAACAAAAACCCAATGGAATTTCCCAATTGAAACAAAAACCCAATGGAATTAGCCAATTGAAACAAAAACCCAATGGAAACAAGAACCCCAATGTAATTGTCCAATTGAAACCAATTCCCCAATTTAATGATAAAAATTAAATAATCTTGATTATTTAACAAAATTCATACCCAAAATTCCCATTCCCAATGGAAACCAAAACCCCAATTAACTCAAAAAACAAATGAATATATTGGTATTTTTTCCTTGTCATGTTTTTTTTTTGACATTTTGTACACTCTAATGTTGAGTCTTTAAGTTGTGTATTTTATATAGTTGGTTGTGATATGATCCAAACCATCCCATTGTATCTATGATAACAATTATTGATGTAGGAATTGACAAGTGGCCAAATCTAAAGGAATTACCCTGCCTTCCTCATAGAAATATAGTCACCCTCATTAACAATAGCTACCATAGCCATTGAATATCACCCTCATCAAAATTATAATAATCTTCATTATTAATAAATGGCTTAGAAATTGATTACCAACTTCATTCAACAATAGCCGCTCTCATTAACAATTAATAGCTTATGAATAGACTAACACTCTAACAATGTGATCTATAACTAGAATAGAGACTAACTACTAGTCTCATCCATATTACAATTCCCCTCATTAACAATAATTAAAACATGAAATAACTACCAATCTCATTAATTATCCCTAACTATAGCCCTTTTCATTTAAATATTAGTTTCCCAATTCAATTAACTAAAATTATTATTGAACAATAACCCCCTTTAATTAAAGATAGTAAAACTAACATCCTAATCCAAATAATATTCTCTTTAATGGTATCTATATTAAGAATAAGTGTCATTCTCATCGTAATAAAGTTCACTAAATCACTATTTCCATATGCATATTCACAAGGATCCTTGTGAATCCATACCAAAATCCACAAATAAACACCTTATAATTTTGATGAAACTTCTCGAAGTTGCTCTTCCAAGAACATCAATAAACACCTTATAGTTTTCATGAAACTTCCCAGTCCAAGTGTCAAAATAAGGTATAGAAGCTTCCCATGCTTTTAACAAATATTTTGTCTTGAACGAAGGGTACTTTTTGGTTAAGGTCAAGACAACAAAGTTCAACAATAGACTCCATGAACATGAAGATACGTAGGTAGGTTGATGTATTTGATTAAACATGCCAATCACATACTAGATCATACATGATATTTAATCCAATGGAACCCTTGCAACCATAAAATCCATAAAGTTCTACTAAATAGCCTTTGGAGTCCAAAAAACATCACACTACAACAAATAATTACATATCTAACAAAATTGTTTCCTATATTGGGATTTTATTCATCAACAACACATTCTGCCGCCTATTCTAAGGTATAGTTGTTGCCTCTACCCTCAATCTAGGAGCTGGTCCTACAAAGGCAATTATCAGCACCTCACAATTTCAAGGAAACTTCATAATCCAAGCCTTAAAATAAGCTAGAGGAGCTTCGCAATCAACATATGCACTCAAGACACTTTATGTACACATGCATGTACTTAAAAATTATAATTAATACTTGAATTTAGGACATAAATATGAAATGAAAAAATGTTAAATGTTTATTCTTTACTGTAAAATTCAAGATCAATTTTTAAATTTACATGATAGATTTAGTTTATATGTCAATAGTTATACAGTTTTCAGTTCTTAGATATGTCACTATATCATGTGTTTATATTTCTAATGATATTTTATTTGTATGTATGATTGCAGTGGCTACTATGGAGAATAACAATGTGGAGATACTGAGGTTTATTGGTCATTTGAGAGAGATTGATTCGGCTTGGAGGGGTGGAGATGAGATCTGCCGCTCCTTGTCAGATTCATTGTTGTCTATTGTTGATACGATCGCAATATCAAATGATGCATTGTATAGCATCGCATCTTACAGGGAGAGGAAAAGGAAACAATATGTTGATGGGTTGAGTTACAATGAGGTAAAAAAGCTGAAAATAACAAAACAAGTCATCTATTCATTGTTTAGACTGCTTGGGATGAATGACATTCCAGAGATCAGCATGCCACATATTTCTATTGAGTGGTGCACTTTTCCACCCATCAGAGACAATTGGATGGATAGGTGGTACATGGTTTTTGACATTCCCCCCTCACAACAATAGGGAAGTACTGATGTACTTCCTCTGAAAATTGTATGCATAGTTTGTGATGGAAAAACATGTCAACTATTTTGACATGTTGGGCTTCCAGGGAGTTGGTAGGGGAATTCCCCAACACCGACCCCATGCTAGGCATAGAGATGCCAATCTAGAGATACCTGCACCCCATGCCCATCTATCGAGGGTAGACATCCCTCCTACACATGACATGGTTTCCCAGACACAGGATGCATTTTTTACTCTAGCTGAGATGGTCTCTCAACACATGACCACTATTGACCAGAAAGCGCCCTCTTCCTCTACCGGTGTACAACCACCGGATTTTTTTGGTGGAGGGAAATCTATTGGTGGGGATATACCAACATCCCATGTGCCTCAGAGTGAGCCACACATCTACACATCATGTGGGGGACCCTGTTATGGTCTTGGACCAAGACATGGTACCACTATGATGACTGGTGGTCAGGTAAGGACATTGTTTTAAAACTTTGTTATTGTTCAATTTTTAATTGTTCCATACTATCTAACATATTAAAAGATTTGTAATATATATGCAATATTTACTCTTGCAGGATATTGATGCCTCTCACGGGGGTGGTACTGCACCCGGTGTGGTTGTACCCGAGGCCCAAAGAACCACAATTGAGGTAATATATAAACACTTGTCATTTTCTTATTACATATAATTTTGTTGATGCATGTGTTAGTCTTGATTAATTTATTAAAATGTCTACTATTTACAATTTTTGAAGTTGCAAGAACCCCACTTAGATCGTGATGCTGGAGACATTGATATCAACAACATATTCCAAGGTGGACTTTACGACTACTTGAAGAATGTAAGTACGTGGGTTATGATTGAATCTTGTTCGAATTATTTAAATTTCTTCCTGTACACTCCTTTATAGATCGCTAATGTAAATATAATTTTTAAACTTGCAAATGCTAGAGGCATCTGAAGAGGGGCAAGAAATTGATGGAAGCAGTCACTCCCATGGTGGATATATGTCCCAGGAAGGGGTAGGTATATTACAACATGTTAATTTTTTAGTACATATTATTCCATCCATTCAAATACATGTCTAACTATGGTAACACTTTATGAATGCAGATGTCATCACAGATCCCTGCACGGCCTCTTTGGTTTGGATCTCCCCGTAGTCCAAACATAGATAAGGGGTTTTTTTACACCAAACAAGGTCCCTCTTCCTTGAACAAAGTGGGTGTGCATGAGGATCAACCTACTCATCCCACGGTAATGTACACACTTCCAATGGCAGTTGTTGGTTAGCTATGTATTCACTTCACAAGTGTTTTTTATTAATGTTATTTTCGCATGTTTACAACATCAGGATGTAGAGTCATTCGTGCCAGACCTTAGTGGGATTGTTGATGCCACTGTCAATGCCGAATCTACAATAGGGATAAGTCATAGTGAGGTACATCTACTTGAATATTTGTAATTGTACATTTCATTTGTATTGTTTCTGGACATGCACGATGTCTAACTATTTAATCATTTGGTGAATGTAGCCACACCCTGGTCCATTAGTGCATGCAACTGAGGTTGATGTTCAACCTACGGCTCCTCTTACTACTGAAGAGCACTAGCCTCATCTCCTAGAAATGGTTTTTTCAGTGAGATGTTCATTTTTTACATAATTGATTAGTACTTTCTCATTCATGTACATGTTGATAATTCTTGAGATAATTGACATATTTTTTTTATTCACAGAGAAGCATGGCAATGAGGCTCACTACAAGGATGAGCACAGCAGAGGCACCTACACCCTCGACACCACAGGAACCTATATCCCCGACAGATGCAGTGAGTGTTTGTTTTATTTACAATTGAGTCATATTTTAAATTTTCAAACTTTGTTATTGATGGACAGTACTAGTTCAGTTACCTGATCAAGAAATATTTTCATTGATTTGCAGTCACCAGAGATGCACAGTGGTCGTAGAAAGAGCTGAAGAGCATCAGGGTCCAGGAAAAACAAGAGAAAGTTAGAATTTTGATGTGTTAGTCCAAGAAAAATATGTATTTTTATGTACAATCTGGAGTTAGAGTATAGGGTCGCGGTCCAGGACAGATGTAATTTTGTTTGCACATGTACATCAAATATGTTTTTGATACATGTACATTGACAGGCCATAGATCTAGGCCTTATATTTTTGTATTATAACTTTCATGGTATAAAAAATATTTCATATCAAGGCTCTTGAGATATTCATGGTTCAGTCTTTTAAGTGTGATTATACATGTGTGGCAAAGAATGTTTCTATGTGTAATGTCCCCAATTTTTTATATATTTTACGATTGTATGGAGATATTAGTTATAAATTTGAGAACAATGCACAATTACAATAAATTACATAATGACAAAAATGTACATTTTAATTGTTTTTTACCACGATCCAATTGCATATACAATGTTATATTAACAATGTCAAATTGTATTCAAAAAGATGGAACATAGGTCTAATACACATTTAAGCACCCAGCACAGCTAAGCAACTGATCCAACTTGGTGGAATAGAAAAGCACCTTACCCACATAACAACCTAACAAACGTTTAAAGGATGCACGAAGTTGACACACTTAAATGATGCACGAGTGTGGTCTACATAACTAAAATTATTTTTTGGCATGATGTCTTTCATCTAACGAATACATGGGATACACATCAAACCTAAAAGTATCCGAGTATTATAAGGTTGATTCAAAATAATGGTTATGACTATATCCTACACATTATGTATGTCCTCCACATTGTTTTATAATTTTGTTAATGTACATGGCATTTGATGAATGGCCTCGAGTAACAACTTTGAAAGAGATGAAAGTTATGTGTGATTAATGTACATGGCATTTGATGAATGGCCTCGAGTAACAACTTTGAAAGAGATGAAAGTTATGTGTGATTAATGTACATGGCATTTTCGAAGCATTCGTAGTGTGAAGATATATATATTTTGTAATAATGGCATAATAGAATGGCCACGTGTTTCTAAACATAAACATGTTCCATTACATGGTTACTAACGTAATGGCATTGTCTCCTCCTGCATTTCATCGTACAAACAATCACATCTCTTATATGAGGGGAATATCTACAATCTCCTTCAAGTTGACCTTTATGTGCAAAAATTTCACATTCACTTACTGAGCAAAACCCTACTTTCCAAAATTGACAAAAAAAATGATCCCTTGTCCATGGATTCATAGTAGAGGGCCACTCTAGCACTATTGTGATGTATTGAATCCAATGGAGCTGATGGTTCATCGATCCGAGCAATGGTCATCAATCTATGGAACGTTGAATCCCACCTCCCACGGGCTTTTAGGGACACCCGTTGAATCCCTAACCGAGGCATAGAGTGGAAAACGTGCATCAAAAAGGGATTTCAATGGGTCGTGCAAGCATTTTTAGGCAAGTTCCATGTGGGAACACTAGCCACATGTTCATAGTCAAGGAATTTGCAAAACCGACCCATATGTGTAGAAATTGGGCATTCACTTACTGAGCAAAACCCTAGTTTCCAAAATTGACCAAAATAATGGTCTCTTCTCCATGGAATTAGATTAAAGGGCCACCCTAGCACTATATCGATGTCTGAAATCCAACAGAGTTGACGATTTATTGATCTGAGCAACGATCATGATTCTATGGCACATTGAATCCCAGCTCCTCCAGACTTTCAAGGACACCTGTTGAATCCCTACCCGAGGCATAGAATGGAAACCGTGAATCAAAAAGGAATTTCAGTGGTTCGTGTAAGCTTGTTTAGGCATGTATTATGTGGGAACTCTAGCCACACCTTCACAGTCGATTAATATGATAATTTGACCCCTATGTGCAAAAATTTCACATTCACTTACTGAGCAAAACCCTAGTTTCCAAAATTGACCAAAATAATGGTCTCTTCTCCATGGAATTAGATTAAAGGGCCACCCTAGCACTATATCGATGTCTGAAATCCAACAGAGTTGACGATTTATTGATCTGAGCAACGATCATGATTCTATGGCACATTGAATCCCAGCTCCTCCAGACTTTCAAGGACACCTGTTGAATCCCTACCCGAGGCATAGAATGGAAACCGTGAATCAAAAAGGAATTTCAGTGGTTCGTGTAAGCTTGTTTAGGCATGTATTATGTGGGAACTCTAGCCACACCTTCACAGTCGATTAATATGATAATTTGACCCCTATGTGCAAAAATTTCACATTCACTTACTGAGCAAAACCCTAGTTTCCAAAATTGACCAAAATAATGGTCTCTTCTCCATGGAACTAGATTAGAGGGCCACCCTAGTGCTATCCTGATGTCCTAAATCCAACAGAGCCAACGGTTCGTCGATCCGAGAAATGGTCATGATTCTGTGGCACGTTGAATCCCACCTCCTATAGGCTTTCAGGGACACCTGTTGAATCCTTGCCTGAGGCATAGAATGGAAACCATGCATAAAAAAGGGCTTTCAGTGGGTTATGTAAGCATTTTTAGGCATGTGTTATGTGGGAATGCTAGACACACCTTCATGGTCAAGCAATATGCGAATTTGACCCCCCATGTGCAAAAATTTCACATTCACTTACTGAGCAAAACCCTAGTTTCCAAAATTGACCAAAATAATGGTCTCTTCTCCATAGAACTAGATTAGAGGACCACCCTAGCACTATCTCGATGTCCTGAATCCAACAGAAATGAAAGTTCGTCGATTCTAGCAACGGTCATGATTCTGTGGCACGTTGAATTCCACCTCCTACAGAGTTTTAGGGACACCTGTTGAATCCCTACCCAGGGGCATAGAATGGAAACCATGCATAAAAAATGGCTGACGGTGGGTCGTGCAAGCGTGTTTAGGCATGTGTTATGTGGGAATGCTAGCCACACCTTCACGGTCGATCAATATGCAAATTTGACCCCCATGTGCAAAAATTTCACATTCACTTACTGAGCAAAACCCTAGATTCGAAAATTGACCAAAATAATGGTCTCTTCTCCATGGAACCAGATTAGAGGGCCACCCTAGCACTATCCTGATGTCTTGAATCCAATGGAGCTGACAGTTTGTCAATCTGAGCAATGATCGTGATTTTGTGGAACGTTGAATCCCACCTCCTACAGGATTTCAGGGACACCTCTTGAATCCCTACCTGGGGCATAGAATGGAAACCGTGCATGAAAAAACTATTATAATTAAAGGTTTAAATGATCTCAGTACATGCACACTAAATTCAACTTCGTGAATCAACATGATTTGAAGCATAAGTCCACCGGATTTGAAAAAGTTGAGTTGGACATTAGATTGATTCTGAATTGAGTTGTGACAGTAAGATAAGATTAGGGCTAGGATTAGGGTTTCCTAGGTAGGGTTATGGTTATGGTCCATGCATGTTAAAAAATAAACCCTAGTTAGGGATAGGGTTTTCCAGGTTTTGCCTTCGTTGGCATGAAATGCATTGTCCATCTTTGGCCCAAATCTCTTATTATCTTTTATTATCTTTTAAGTAGAAATTAAACTTTTAAATAAATAAAAAATGAGATGAAATTCCAACACTATTATGCACTACCCCTTTGGCAATGGACATGTGGGTATAATAGGTGAGCTGTCAAGAAGGAAATTATACAAGCCTTAAAACATAAGTTTATCATTTCGGCATCTTGTTTCCATCATCCTAGTTGTAGATATTGGCTGAAAACATTGACAATATTACCTACTTGAAAAATTAGGAAGTTTAGTCTTGTAAAAGAGCCTACAAAGAACTTTGATAGGTATGACCTACAAAGGTACATGTATGTATTCTAATGTTATGTATATCATGTGAATGAGATCTTGAAATGTTCATATGATTGATATATATGGTTTATTGATCATACACAAAATTTGGCATGTTCATTAACTTGACATACAAGAGAATTTTTGGCATATTTATAAAAAACATTATGGAAAATTTCGCATATCAAGAACAAAAAATTGACATATTCATAAGAAACATACATGGGAAAATTAAAATTATGATACATACCTCATCATGCTAGATCCCACCTAATATCATACAACCAAGGCCTCCGGATCATCTCTTATAATGATGGTCTCCATTAGTCTCTCATGTTATGTATCTGGTAAGAAGTAGCATACAAGAACACAAAATGGATATATTCATAAGAAACATACATGGGAAAATTAAAATTATGATACATACCTCATCATGCTAGATCCCATCTAATATCATACAACCAAGACCTTCGGATCATCTCTTATAATGATGGTCTCCATTAGTCTCTCGTGCTATGTATCCGGTAAGAAGTAGCGTACAAGAACACAAAATTGACATATTCATAAGAAACATACATGGGAAAATTACAATTATGATACATACCTCATCATGATAGATCCCACCTATTATCATACAACCAAGCCCTCTAGATCATCTCTTATAATGATGGTCTCCATTAGTCTCTCGTGCTCTGTATCCGGTAAGAAGTAGCATACCTTCGATGAATTCCGACTAGGCATTGTTCGTACCTGGAGGTTTGTACCAATGATTAAGTTGGTAAAGTGATACACACTTGCACCTAGTTTGTAATGCCTATAAACATAACCACCCTTCTTTCTTGCATTGTCGTCATGTGTAACATATTCACCTTTAACAACCATAGACCCGATGGGGAAGTGGTTGTTTTCATCATCAGTCATGGACATAATGAGGTTTTGCTTTCCCTCTATACAATGTGCCAACTAGTAATCACCACCCCATTCACTATCTTTTGAGGCAACCACTATGTATATGTGTCCTGCATAGTATGATTGTAGGTATATGATCAAATATTTTTCATGTGATACAAGGCCATTAATGTGAATTTCAAGACTACGTAAATTTTACAAAAAAATGTTAAGGAAATGCATCATACCAGGTTGTACAAGGTCTGATACATGATCAAAATCTATAGAAATAGACGATTGGTCTTCTTCCAACGGAGTTAACTCAACAATTGCACGCTGATCAAGTGGAATTGATATGCGATCCCATCCATCAACCCAATCCAATGAGTCACACACATCCTAGTCACCATCACAACAAGGTGGGCAAAAACAAGTGAGTTTTTTGGTCCAAATTTCAAATACTGGGTTATCCAAGCTTCGAACCGAATGAAAGCCACGAGTCCCAGGAATATTCTTGCATTCCCATGCATGTGAATGATCCATGTCTACCACCTCCCAAAAAAAATATCTCCACATGTCTCTTTCTTGTGGATTCTACTTTCATAGATGATTCCTCTCCCATTACTGACGTGCACCACCTAACTATAGATTGAGCATTTCGAATAGTAGATATTGTAGATAATTTCAATTCCTTCAATTCCTTTCGAACAGTTTAGATAGCGTACCTTTAATGGAATTGAGGAGTCCTTCATCAACTTGTATACGCTTCAGAGTTCTTCGATGTGTGCTTTCTAATGGAGGTAAGGGGGTTGGATTTCTATCATCTAGTGCGTCAACAATACGCTCTGGCGTTTCAGTAGCAACTTGTTGTCCTTCATTCTCTTCCTGGTAGTTGGATGGTGGAAGTCCAACATCCTCATCGATGGTTCGGATAATATTTTCTTCTTCAATAGCAGGCTCCAAGTCCAATGCCTCTTCAATAGTAAGCTCCATGTACAATGCCTCTTCATGAGCTTCGTCTTGAGATGGTAACTTATCACTTTGACTTGATGCAGGATTTGAAACATCC
>LPNX011186835.1:236950-309687 GCA_001517045.1 Pseudotsuga menziesii | reverse complement strand
CCATCACCATGAAATGACATTGAAGCTTGATATCTTATCCTATGTGCTCCTCAACCATGAAAGATATCCTCAATGTTGCACCTGCATAACAAAAAGAATGATGGATAATGTGTCAATTGTGAGTATTTTCACAGGTGGGCTTGTGCTCCTGGAAAAAAAACACGCGGTAATGGGATAAATTCATAAAAACAGAGTGAAGTTGCTCTCGGACAAAAACAATTCACTGTTTTTACAGTCCCAAAACATGCACGCATTATATAGAGTAAAAATGCGTACGCGGTTTGTTTAAGTATAACACGCATGTGATATGGTTAAGCACAATTAATAGAGTGGGTGCACGGCTAGAGCAACGAATAAGATCATAACTTCCCAAATGTTTTCTATGGCTAGCAACAAAACAAATGTTTTTAGTGTTCCCTTCTTTTCATGCATATAAATGTTTCTCTCTATAGCCCCAATAATCCCTACATATCCCTATCTCTTTCTAAATATACCTCCCTCATTCTCTCTACATCCCTCCCTATATGTTCCTTTTTCTCCCTTACTCCATCCCTCCATACTGATGGTGATGAAGACGATGATGATTATCATGATGGTGATTATGATGATGGTGATAATGATGACAACGATGGTGATGATGATGTTCATGATGTTGATGGTGATGATGATGATTATGTTGATGATGATGATGATGAAGGTGATGATGATGATGATGAGGAAGGTGATGAGGATGATGATGATGATGATGATGATGATGATAACGATGATGGTGATGATGATGTTCATGATGTTGATGGTGATGATGATGATCATGTTGATGATGATGATGATGAGGAGGAGGAGGAGGAGCAGGATGATGATGATGATGATGATGATGAAGATGATGATGATGGTGGTGATGATGGTGATGATGATGATGGTGATGATGTTTATGATGATGATGAGGAGGAGGATGAGGATGAGGATGAGGATGATGATGAGGATGAGGATGGTGGCGATGGTGATGATGATGATGATGATGATGAAGATGTTTTTGATGATGAGGAGGAGGAGGATGAGGATGGTGACGATGGTGATGATGATGGCGATGATGATGATGATGATGATGATGATGATGATGATGATGAGGATGATGTTGATGATGATGATGATGATGACAACGACGGCGATGATGATGTTCATGATGTTGATGTTGATGATGATGATGTTCATGATGTTGATGGTGATGATGATGATGAAGATGAGGAGGAGGAGGAGGAGCATGATGAGAATGAGGATGATGACAATGATGTTGATGATGATGATGATGACGACGTTGGTGATGATGATGTTCATGTTGATGGTGATGATGATGATGATGTTGATGATGTTGATGATGATGTTGATGTTGATGATGATGGTGATGGTGATGATGATGATGACAACGATGGTGATGATGATCATGGCGATGTTGATGATGATGATAGATGATCAATGATCATGGTGATGATGAGGATGAGGATGGTGATGATGATCGATGACCAATGATCATGGTGATGATGGTGATGATGATGATGAAGATGATGGTGAGGATGTTGATGGTGATGGTGATGATGAAGGTGATGATGATGATGAGGATGATGATGATGATGAAGATGATGATGATGATGGTGATGATGGTGATGGTGATGATGATGAAGATGTTTATGATGATGAGGAGGAGGAGGATGAGGATGAGGATGATGATGAGGATGAGGATGGTGATGATGGTGATTATGATTATGATGATGATGATGATGAAGATGTTTATGATGATGATGAGGAGGAGGATGAGGATGGTGACGATGGTGATGATGATGGTGATGATGATGATGATGATGATGTTGATGATGAGGATGAGGATGAGGATGATGTTGATGATGTTGATGATGATGACGACAGTGATGATGATGTTCATGATGTTGATGGTGATGATGATGATGAAGATGAGGAGGAGGAGGAGGAGGAGGATGATGATGAGGATGATGACAATGATGTTGATGATGATGATGATGACGATGTTGGTGATGATGATGTTCATGATGTTGATGGTGATGATGATGATCATGTTGATGATGATGAAGAAGGTAATGATGATGATGACAATGATGAGGATGATGAGGATGATGATGATGATGATGACGATGATGACAACACTGGTGATGATGATGTTGATGGTGATGTTGATGATCATGTTGATGATGTTGATAATGATGTTGATGTTGATAATGATGATGATGATGACCATGGCGATGTTGATGATGATGATCGATGATCAATGATCATGGTGATGATGAGGATGAGGATGGTGATGGTGATGATGATGATGAGGATGATGATGATGATGACGACAATGGTGATGATGATGTTCATGATGTTGATGGTGATGATGGTGATCATGTTGATGATGAGGAGGAGGAGGAGGAGGAGGAGGAGGATGACGACGATGGTGATGATGATGTTGATCATGATGACGACGATGGTGACGATGATGTTCATGATGATGATGATGATGATGAGGATGAGGATGAGGATGGTGATGATGATCGATGATGATGATGATGATGATGACTATGATGACGAGGATGAGGATGATGATGAGGATGGTGATGATGGTGATGATGACGACGATGATGATGAAGATGTTTATGATGATTATGACGAGGAGGATGAGTATGGTGACGATGGTGATGATGATGGTGATGATGATGGCGATGATGATGATGATCATGACGATGATGTTGATGATGATGATCATGACAACGACGGTGATGATGATATTAATGATGTTGATGGTGATGATGATGATGAAGATGATGATGAGGAGGAGGATGATGAGGATGATGAGGATGATGACAATGATGTTGATGATGATGATGACGACGACGCTAGTGATGATGATGTTCATGTTGATGGTGATGATGATGATGATGTTGATGATGTTGATGATGAGGTTGATGTTGATGATGATGGTGATGATGATGATGATGATGATGATGATGACGATGATGATGATGATCATGGCGATGTTGATGATGATGATAGATGATCAATGATCATGGTGATGATGAGGATGAGGATGGTGATGATGATCGATGACCAATGATCATGGTGATGATGGTGATGATGATGATGAAGATGATGGTGAGGATGTTGATGGTGATGATGATGATGAAGGTGATGAAGGTGATGATGATGATGATGATGATGGTGATGATGGTGATGATGGTGATGATGATGAAGATGTTTATGATGATGAGGAGGAGGAGGATGAGGATGAGGATGATGATGAGGATGAGGATGGTTATGATGGTGATTATGATGATGATGATGATGAAGATGTTTATAATGATGATGACGAGGATGATGAGGATGGTGACGATGGTGATGATGATGGCGATGATGATGATGATGAAGATGATGATGTTGATGATGATGATGATGATGAGGATGATGTTGATGATGATGATGATGACGACGATAGTGATGATGATGTTCATGATGTTGATGGTGATGATGATGATGAAGATGATGATGAGGAGGTGGAGGAGGATGATGATGATGATGTTGATGATGATGATGATGATGACACTGGTGATGATGATGTTCATGATGTTGATGGTGATGATGATGATCATGTTGATGATGATGATGAAGGTAATGATGATGATGACAATGATGATGATGACGAGGATGATGAGGATGATGATGATGATGATGATGATGACAACGCTGGTGATGATGATGTTGATGGTGATGTTGATGATCATGTTGATGATGTTGATAATGATGTTGATGTTGATAATGATGATGATGATGATGATGATGATGACCATGGCGATGTTGATGATGATGATCGATGATCAATGATCATGGTGATGATGAGGATGAGGATGGTGATGATGATGATGATGAAGGTGATGATGATGATGAGGATGATGAGGATGATGATGAGGATGTTGATGTTGATGATGATGATGACGATGGTGATGATGATGTTCATGATGTTGATGGGGATGATGATGATCATGTTGATGATGATGATGAGGAGGAGGAGGAGGAGGAGGAGGAGGAGGAGGAGGATGATGACGACGATGGTGATGATGATGTTGATCATGATGACGACGATGGTGATGATGATGTTCATGACGATGATGATGATGATGAGGAAGGTGATGCTGATGATGAGGATGAGGATGGTGATGATGATTGATGATGATGATGATGATGATGATGATGATGATGATGATGACGAGGATGAGGATGAGGATGAGGATGGTGATGATGGTGATGATGACGATGATGATGATGAACATGTTTATGATGATGATGACGAGGAGGATGAGGATGGTGACGATGGTGATGATGATGGTGATGATGATGATGATCATGATGATGATGTTGATGATGATGAGGAGGAGGAGGAGGATGTTGATGATGATGATGATGATGACGACAGTGATGATGATGTTCATGATGTTGATGGTGATGATGATGATGAAGATGATGAGAAGGATGATGATGATCATGAGGATGATGACGATGATGTTGATGATGATGATGATGACAATGCTAGTGATGATGATGTTCATGATGTTGATGGTGATGATGAGGAGGAGGAGGAGGAGGAGGAGGATGATGAAGATGATGATGATGATGATGATGGTGATGATGATGTTGATCATGGTGATGACGATGGTGACCATGATGTTCATGATGATGATGATGATGATGAGGAAGGTGATGCTGATGATGAGGATGAGGATGGTGATGATGATCAATGATCAATGATCATAGTGATGATGAGGATGAGGATGGTGATGATGATTGATGATTAGTGATCATGGTGATGATGAGGATGAGGACAGTGATGATGATCGATGATCAATGATCATGGTGATGATGAGGATGAGGATGGTGATGATGATGATGATGAAGGTTATGATGAAGGTGATGATGATGATGATGATGACGATGGTGTTGATGATAATGATGAAAATGATGTTAACTACAATGATCATAGGTTTAGATTTTATAAATCGCATGCACGTTTGGATTTACTAAAGCGTGCTCGCGTATTGGTTAAATTCAAAAAATAAATGCCACCAAATGAAATGACAAGGCCGAGCCTCCACCCATGCTTTCATGGAATTCCTATGCCTATGTGTCTTCTTTGTACTTTGTTTCAGATTCAACATGCCTATGCCTTGGAGTATGACAAACCATGGCTAATTCAACATTATATCCAAATTTCCAATATGCTCGTGTTTAGGGGTTCATCTGATTATGCTGCACACCTCCATTTTTTATGAGATTTTAGAAACAGGTATGGTTTTTTTTGCAGATTCTAAATATGTAAATTTTAACAAGAATACATAATTTTTTCTATTTTTTTCTTATTTATATTCTGTCATCACTCCTCAACTCAAGAAACAAACTGTTAGTGTTTTGTCCATATCTCTTTCGTTTCTCAACCATTTAAAAAAAAATTTGTATGGTGCACTAAAGAACACCAACCTCTACATGCTATAAAAAACCCACTTCCCAATAACTGCATTAAGACATTCAAATGCTGCACCCACAATTGACATACCATTTTCGAGGTTTGATCTCTTAGATAATTAAAAACAAATTTTAAAATATTATTTTTATTATTGGAAAAATAGTCGTGAACTATTCCTATATGTTCTCTATATGTATACCAGTTTTCGTAAGTTTATTCCATCATTTAGACACCTAGATGCTGCACCCACAAAAACATATACCTTATAATTTGTCCCAAAAATAAAATGTTCTCGTTAAAAAATATCTAACTTTATATAGTTGACAACATTTTCAATAGAGAAAAAGTATATATTTGGAAAGATCATTCAATTTCCTACATTTCTTATTTTTAACTGATTGCAAGATTCATTGTGTAAGTGTCTCAAAATATCCATGCAAGTTGATGGATGTCTATTTTTTCAGTTTTGTATTGCATCTAATGTGCCAAAAGAGACCCTCAACTTCTTGCACACACCCAAAGAGAACCCTAGAACCCTAACAAACTATCAGTATACAAGATTTGAAACTGTGTTGTTCAACAATAGAAACAAGACCTTAAACAAAACATCCTTATTTGAATCTCTGGTTATAATTGCTTTCCTTTTTCCAGTTCTGATTCAAAGATACAAGGTGTTAGCTGACCTAGATGGTCCTCTCAAAAGGATCACTTTGACAACGGCTCGTTCTTGAGCTCCCATGCAAATATTTTGGGGTCATCCCTGTAGGCTAATCCAGTGATGATGCTCACTATATTCAATAAATTTTGCAAGAAAATGAATTGCCCAATGTAGATTTGAATAGCATTTGTATGTATATGTATTGCATGGAAATTGGTCTATGTATGTTTATATACATAATGAAAGAAACTTAAGCATATAATGAAATAGAAACAGACATTTATACAGTTAGTTACTTTCACATGGTTCTTATAGTAGCTTTTTACAATGGGATTGGTAAAGAAATGATCAACAATGTTGGGATTCTGTTGAGCATTACAGGCCCATCTCAAAACCTAGATAAGTGCCATATGGTAAACAAGTAATATCTCACATAAAAGGAAAAAAAACACTAATTCATAGATCAGGGACATGAGAATTAGATGTGTCATTAAAGGAAAAGAGAAAATTATAAAGTATGCTTCCTATACTTTTCAAGAAAACCAAACAAGGATAAAAAGGAAATCCAAATAACAAAAACTGTAAAAACCAAGAATGGAATATGCCATGTACATGTCTCCAAAGTACTTGATGTTGAAGTTTAAGGATGTAGTTTTTAATTTAAGAAGTAATATTTAATGCATCAACATATACAATCTGATTCAGAACATTACTTCTCTACTAAAATTCGAAGTCTAATAAACAAACATAATTTTCATCTCTTTCAACTTAACGCTCCATTAGTCACTGCGTTAAATTTGGTCCTCCAGAATCATCAAATGCCATGTACAGTAACAATAAGATAAAACAATGTACAGTAGATATCATGAGTATCTTAACACACTTAGAACGATGCATTAATTTATTTAAATTACACCACGTGTTTTTAAAAATTATTTGATTGATATGCTTAGTGATGTTTTTTGTTTTATGCTCATGCACCATAAACAATTAGTATTGGTAATGGAAACACACCGCAAACAATGAATTGATTTTTTGAAAAGGTGCCCATTGTTGGTTCACTCTATGTTTAAACACGCTGCACTGATCATCAAGGCTAATGTGATCCAAACAGAAATAACACACCACACATTTTTTTAAATGGAAAATTTAAGGAAGTTTTCAATTTTTAATATACAAAAAACTAAATTAGAAGGTAATAAACAAAATACCTAGACTATTTCTTTCCTAGGAGGCATGGTTTCCATGTATAGAAGAAATCAAAAGTTTCAACCACATGGAAAAAATTAAACTCCTCCAACCAATCAAATTTTAGGAGAGATCCAATGAGGCACACCAAACACAAGGAGGAATAGGAGTAAGGAAGCGACATTGGTGCTTGGGTGGGCCAAGGCAGTCTCCGATGCCAAGAAAATGAGAACCTGACATTTCAGACTATTTTTTTCTTTTTCTTTTTTTACCTTATTCTCATGAAGCCGATTTTGTGGCGCGCTGGTTTTCTTTATTAGGATATGCACCAGTACACTTAGTGTAGTAGTAAGTTACACTTCTTGGAAAAAAAAATTACTTTTACATATCATCCAATGCGTTGTATCTTGTTCAGCACCAGTTTGTCTTTATAGATATAAAGTACAAGAGAGCCATAATGATTAAAATAAAAATATGTTTTCTGAGTGCGATGTATTGTAACTTTATACACACTGGTGGATTTGTTTCATTTAGAGCCACCGGGCATGGTTTGCTAGGAAACTAAATAAAGGTGTTTATATAAAATTCCATTGAACTATTTTGATACCGATGCTTTCGCAATGATGCGCACTACTGCATTTTGATACTCGAGGAGCAATGAACATTTTTTATAATATTTATTTTTTTGTTTTTAGTTAGTGCTTTTAGTTTCACCCACACTAATACATCTATTTTTTTGGTCAAGTAGCACAGATTTTTAGAAAAACAAAATATATATTTCTCTGAAATTTCATCGAGCAATGTTGTCATTGACACCATTGTTTTTTTATTAATGTGCACTAGTGCGTGTTTTATGACAACACACTAGTGCATGTATATATATTGCCAGCACCATACATTTTTCTATAACGAAAACTTATGCCTTTTGAATTATTGTCGATGTTTTGTTATGTCCACATGCACTAGTGCGTCAGTTACCAGGTCACACACTTACAAGTTTTGACGGGAATAAAAATATCTTTTTTTTATTTCCATCGAACTATATTTTTGTCTATGCGTTTGACAATGTGGCGCACCAATAAGTTGAAGCTCTTATGATTTTGACACACCAGTGGGGATTTTTCATAAAAAGCACTAGTGCACGTCTTATGTATCAATGCATCAGTTGAAAACCTTTGTTAAAACCTCTTCTAAAACCTCCGCTCGACCACCTTCACTAGCGACCTCCACTATAAAAGAATAAATGAGTTTTTTCTTGTGTAAAGTCTGAAAAAACCTCCACTTGAAGGTGTTTTCCTTGTAATGCTACTTTTTTTAAGGTTAGATGAACCAAACTTGGTATCATTGGATGTTAATAACCACCTTTATCACCATATTAATTTCATTACCACTAACATGTCATAAGATGATTATGATTGTGCACCATTCTTTTAGTTGTAAACTTTTTTCTTTACGTTTTGACCACTATTATAGAAATATTTACATATTCTTTAGGTTCAATCATGTGATTTATGACATAAAGGATAGGCACAAGTACTTACTTATATTTGAATAAAAGGTGTTTTGATTTCTGAATCAATTATAAAATTTAATTTTAAATTTAAATGATCTACAATTTTATGATTACATAGTAAACTTGTATTAATATATACAACCTTGTGGTGTAGTATTAATGTTTGGGAAATTACATGGTGTCCACACTACTATTACTTATTAATATCGAGGAAATTATATGGTGTTCATCACTCTCATGTAAGCTCGGAGGAGTTTAGACCATTTATGTAATGTCCATGTGATCCTATAGAGTAAGTTTGACAACTTTTTCATTGACCATGTGATCCTATAAAGTGTTAAAGTGTGAAAGGGATGTGGGAGCATAAAACTTATTAAAAATAAGTTAAATTATATATATATATATATATATATATTATTTCCTTTGTTGTTGTTTTTAACAATGTTTAATTTAGAATATATTGTTTGTGAGTGAAAAATTATATTTGTTGCCCATAAATTATATTTAAGAAGAGGATAATAAAACTTATTATATTGAGTGATATGTACTAAAAAGAAGGAATAACATTTAGTGTGAAGAATACCTAATTATATATATATAAATCCAATTCAAGATTTAAATAAAAATATAAATTTGTATCATTAAATTTGTAAAGTTTATTTAAATAAATAGAATAATTTCATTATATGATAATAGTAGTGTGATAATAGTTAGAGGAAGTATCCTTTTACAAATATTTTGGAATTGATATTCATCTCAAGCTCAAATAGAACTATAGCAATTAGAAAATGATTAATGTAGGGTGTAAAGCTTATTTTGGTCTTGAAAGTAATTATAAATATGCAAACCTTGTGATGACAGATAAAAATGCGAACTCCTTTTCTAAACTTTCGCCACCCCTGTTATCTTGAACAGTTGTGATGTTTGGGGTTGTTGCATCTCTAGAAAATCATGAAGAAAGTCTAAGCAATTCCAAAAGTGTTTTATAACATATAATCTCATAATTAAAAGATACACCCTATCATATTCTCCTAATAGAAGTGTGGCTTCCCCTTATGAAGAGCATCGCTATGACTATGTAGCTATTGGAGAAGTACACAATAAATAACATGGAAGACTAGAGACTTCTTAAAATTTCTTTCAAATCCTGTCATGGCCACCTATGACTCAAGAGTAGATGGTATAAGAAACCATAGCTTGGTTAAATCATTGGGGAATTGATGAAAATGTCTTTTTGCAAAATCTCAATAACATTAAAAATATTATCACATCTAAGTTTAAAGAGAATGCTAAGCAAGAAATATTTAGAGGTTAAAATAATATTAAGTTATTATAAGGAGGTCATTAACCCTAATCTCAAAGATCAAAAGAATGTTTTTGTTTTAACTAGTTCGAAGAAGAAAATTAATATAGCCAAGATAGACAAAATAGTGAAACATGACACTAAACAATTCCTAAAACACCATGGGTGAAACTGCTTTGCAATCTCTCTAAGACTATGAGTGTTGAGAATGAAAGTCACTTTCTCTTAGAATTCCTTGCATACACCCACATGAGATTGTAGTTTCATAATATTCATTACAATACAAACCTCCCTAACTTTTTAACATGTCAAAATTATGACCACCTAGGAATGCTTCTTTCTGAGTTTTTTAATTATTGGAAGTAAAATGTATGGCAATTGAAGTCTTTTCTTTCTTTTTTTTCTTAAGGTACAATATATACCAAATTTAGTTTAAGTGAAGGTTAACTGTGGTCGTCATCATTTTGGTAAATATTACCAATTTTTCTTAATAGAGATTGTATTCAAAGTACAAATTGCTGCCCCAACAGTGTTAAACACCATAGGAATCCCTTCATACAAGTTTGGTATACAACTCATTCAGTATGGGAGCGCCGGTGCTATTGGGGGGTTTTGTTAAGACCACCCCCAAAGGTTTTTAAGATGGAGTTTTAGGGGGGTTTAGAACCACCCTTGTAGGAACCTATGGGGAGGTGTGTTGACACCGCCCCTGTAGATACATACGAGGGAGTTTTGAAACCGTCCATGTAAATACCTACAAAGGGGATTTGAAACCGCCTACCACAAGGTTTGTAACCACCCCAAAAGTTTGTAATAAAAACTCTTAGGGGGTTTGGAACCACCCAAAAAGTTTATAATAAAAGCTTTTAAGGAAGTTTGGAACCGCGCCACAGGGATCTATGAAGGGGTTAAGAGTTGTTGGTTGGATTATTTGATCAAGAGTAAGAGTGATTAAGTGCGATAATCAAAGATGAAGTCATTGGTGTGCAAAGTTCTTAAAAACATTTATTATTTATTTTAATGTAGCCCACACTCGTTATTATCAAAATTACAAGTCCAAAGTTCGTAAGGTTTTCGTTGTGTTATAAGTTCAACGATAGAAATCTGTGACTACATTGTGTTAGTAAACTTGTGGTAGAATTTTCAAGGAACGCCATCTTAAAAGAGTTGGCACCATGGTGCCAGTACAGACATAACTCAGCTTTTTCAGAGATCAAACAAAAGCGCGAAGGAGTGATGATTGCGATGTGGAAGGATGAAGAATCCGTCAAATAAGGAGACATAACTCAGCTTTTTCAGAGATCAAACAAAAGCGCGAAGGAGTGATGATTGCGATGTGGAAGGATGAAGAATCCGTCAAATAAGGAGAGTCACCATGAGCACTGACCGATCACATGCCACTGTCTCCTCCCATCCCGAAAAGAACTGGAAGCTGTTACCACCATTCATTGAATATACCTTCCTGTATCTATTTATATGATTTTATCAAATTCATTATCTATCGATTTCCGTCGCTGCACTGTATTCTCCCGTGCCTTGTGTTTCTTGGCAATCACTGGACTCCGTGAAGGGAGGAAAAGTGATAGCCGCGAGAATGAGCAGTAGTAGATCAGCAATAATCAAGATAAGCCAAATCGCCATAACAAGGCAGATAGCTCGACGATGGCACAAACTGGCAACTATTACTGCAGTGATCACTGGTATTAAGCATGCGCTCTCGATGAGACGGCAGCGCCCCAGACTTTCCTACCAATACGATTTCGATGGTCAGATCGAGAAGGAAGCCAAGAAAATAGTATTACGGAGTAGTGATGACCTAATGACGTCCGAGGGCGTCCCTGGTGATGTAGAGGAAGTCCACCTGGCAGTGTACGCAGTGAAGGAGGAGGACGAGCGGCTGGCACGTTTTGTTATTCCGGTGGCTTATCTGAAGCATCCCTTCTTTGTGAAGCTGCTGGAGAAGGCCGAAGACGAGTTTGCTTTCGATTATCGCAATGGCGGTCTTACTCTTCCATGTGACCCATCAGTTTTGGGTCATATTATTCACCTCTTGGAACATAGCCAACACCAACATCGTATCGTGGACACCGGATATCAATTAATCGTACAAAATCATAAAGCTACTACTTCTGCGGGGACGGCCGCGTTGACTGACACCCAGTGTCATACACAGGCCACTTCCTGCAGTGCTCTCGATATGAAAGCCAAAAGTATCGCTGTATATTGATTAATTATCGCACTTTCTATGCGATACCTTTTTGACAATGTAAATAGATTATAATTTGACATTAAGCAAAAATGTTTGGCAACTGCAATGTTAAAACGTACCTGCAATGATGATTAAAGATGATAAACACAGAGTGGACAGAATATTTCAAAATATTTCAAAATGATAAAATGATAAACAGAGAGGGAGATCAATAACCAGCTTGCTGTGCATGATTTAATGCTACTCCAACTGTAAAGCTTGGTTGAATTTTAAAAGAGAGATCAATAACCAGTTTGCTATACAGGATTTAATGTCACTGCAGCTGCGACGGATTTAATGTCACTGCAGCTACATTGGCTGGTAATTATCCAACGGCCTGCTAGGCAGCTGCCGGACCATTAAAACCTGTTTCCGAAACAACAAGCTTGTTAATTTTCGCGTAGAAACAGGGAGTAAACGGAATATCTCAGAGATTTATTACAGGAATGCTCCCCCATATAGCTTAATACTTGTTTAATTCTCGCCAAGTCTCCTCTCTCTATTACAGTTAATGTACCTTCATGTTATCTTAGAACTGTACTATCCTGCATTTATCATCCATTTGTAGTGACAGGAAGTAAACATGTTACTTTGTACCTTCATGTTATCTTAAAACTGTACTATCCTGCATTTATCATACATTTGTACTGACAGGAAGTAAACATGTTACTTTCAACTCCGCCCAGGCAAAACATTAAAAATTTCTTAAAACCATATGCCTTTTACATGTTGATACAAACATCACCGTAACTTGAAAAAAGTTAATGATAAGTGAAACACTGTAAAGATATAATTAAATTTATATTAAATTAAACTAGCTATATAAATATTTATTAAAAGAAAGATATTTATAAATTTTATATATTAATTGAATATAATGATTATTAATATTTATTACAAATATTTTTAAATCTAACCCACATTAAAAACAACTATCATAATGAATTGACTAAATTTATTCGAATAAAAAATTTAAAAATTAAATAAAAATAATTTGTGAGTGAGTTTTGAAATAGTGTTTGTGTAGTAAGCATAGTCATTGATGAAACCTTCATACTAAACTATGTAATCAATTTCTTATTGAAGTTGTGGCTATGTGATTTCTCTCTTGCCCATTATTATAAGTATATCTAAAGGAAAAAAAATTTAAATCATTTAACACCTAAACCTTAAAGTTGTGTCTATGGGATCTCTCTTGCCCATTATTACTAAAGGAAAATTTTTAAAAATCATTAACACCTAAACTTTAATGGTGCATACATTTATAGATCTTACAAATCTTAAATACTCTCATATACATGTTTTAAAATAAAAAGAAATGGAAATTTAACCTGGATGGTGTAAAAAAACACATACATATAGGCCACAGCCTTTCACAAAAAAATGGTAGAATGGTTTTATGTGCATATTGGTTTCCCTAGCAATAAGAATTACAAACAAAGACTATATTAATCAAGAACAAGAAAGAACCGCTATAAAAATGAGCAAATTAGGAAGGAAGGGTAGGAAACAACAACAAATTTGAGACTTTATTATGAAGAATTGAACATTCATAATATTGTGAAAATCTTATATAGAAGAAACATTAAGAACGATTATTAAACTAGGTAACATCTTTGAAGAGTAGTTGAGGTTGAAAAAAAAACAGGAATTTGAAAAGAAGAGTAGTTGAGGTTGAGAAAAAATACAGGAATTTGAAAAAAGATTTATAAGGATGGATTTTAAATTATAATTGATTATTCATAATCTATAAATTAAAGGCTACTGAAAGACAATGTTTCTCTCTCATAATAGGTTACTTGTAATAGAAATAGGACAAATGGAATATGTTGATTATGAAGAATTTTAGAGGTCCTTGTACAACTTATTGTAATATCGTCTAAAAATATAAAACATATGAAGTTGAATATGTAACTTTTATTTATGGAAAATTGGTATAGCATTGCTAATTATATATATAGTATGACAACCCTCACACGTGCAATCACCTTATACAAAGCATAAACACGACTGTCGCTAGGAGTTGTTAAGCTATGTGTCTAGATAGAGTCATCCAAGAAGAACCAGACACCAACCTAGACACAAATGGCCCAACATGACGGGGACTTACACCCATCAAGGGGAATCCAACCATGCCACTAAGCCAAAAACATCCTAAAATGAAAACCAAAAGGAATTACCATGACTAGACCATAGGTGTTGAGCACTTGCAGATCAATAATATACATAAATATATCCCAAACTTGGTATTTACATAAAAAGAACCCTTCCTTTATGGAAATATAGTATGGAACACCATAGAGTATCTCAAGGGTAACACCACGATCCAACTATGGGACATGCACTTTTCTCGGGAATGTATGAGAACTGATAAATTCTCTGGGGACTATAAACCTACACACACTTAGAACAACAATTTAATCAAATGCATCAAATTTATACACTTCCATCTCACCTTGTTCAAATCAAAATGAAATGCAATAAACAAATATTGCAATGCATGTATAAAAGTAAATGACAAAATGAAATTATTATGTAAGAGATTATGCAAGCTACCTGCCTACTCTATGCATGCTAAAAGAAATAGGTAAGTTAAATCATACAACCAATGAAGACACCTTAACATATTATTCAAGCTAGGTGTTCTTCCTCTATCTTTGGAAATAATCTAAGACAAAACCATGTCAATGACGAACAAAGTAGAAGGCATTACCTTCATTGGAATGTAGATGGTAGAAGATATCACAGACCTGGATTCAAACCTTTTTCGTGGAGAACCAATTTTTTCACAAATCCCTTCTATCCATCCTTGAACTAGGATTAAGTATGAATTCTGTTATTCATATACTTGTTCTCGAAAATATGTCTACTACCCCAGATGTATTTCAAATGACAAAGAAGATCCGCTGTAATGTCCCCAAAAATTGAAGAAAAAAAAATTATAGGCAAGTAAAAACTACTCGAAGGGGATCATTATTACTCATGCGGAATTATATGAGCTAAGTAACTTTTGATCTCTTCAGAAAATACTCATAATGTCTTGTTAATCTCTAATTCATTCAGTGATTATTAGTTCGTTTACTTCTTATGTCTTAATTCTATTATTGAAACTATTTGTACACCTTAGTTATCACTATCGGTGAGTTAACGAATTGTATAGTTCATTGACTTACTTCTGCACATGTGTTCTTTTTTTATTAAGTATAAACTAACTTAACTTTGTTGATGGAAATAAAGTGGCGGAGTGGCGGGACTAGTTCTCCCATGACGATCTAAGAGGTAAGGTATTATTTGGTTATGCAGGCTTACTTAGTTCAAGCAAACTAAGGCACCTCTCTCTTTTACTTATGTAGTTCATCACTTGCGATGGGATTAGATGTAAAGTGTGTTGACAACCTTGGTCACCGATAACCTACTGCTAGTTATTACATTGCCTATCGACTTGATTTTTCAAACTTGGTAAGTGTCATTATCGTCAATTGAGCATTTACGGCTAAATTTCCTGTACATTGATTATTCTTCATTATGGTCTTAAATTCATCACTTTTAGATGTCATTAATATCTTTTCGTGCTATGTATATTTTTTTCTACTATATATTATTTTTAACCTTTCCTATGTTCTTTTATTGGCAGGTTATTAATGGTTTGAGATTAGAGTTTTGGATTTGATAATGTGAGAGATTTACATGGCATACTTTGTATGCTATGGTGCTTAAGCCTAAATGTCTAAATCCTATGGTATTAAACCCTAAGTTCTAAACCTATGTACTAAACCTTATCTACAATCCTAGGAAAGGGTTTTAAACTTTTAAACCAGCGCAACCTATGACTAGGGATTATGACAATACTAGCATAGTGCAAGCTGTGTATTAAGTTAACATTGTTGTTTAAAGTTTGGGGTAACATAATATATGGTATGAACCATATATTACAGGGTTTAAGCGATGGTATGAAGGGTGGTGATATTTGATACATTGTAACAAATAGTGACTATGGGAGTGGGTTTGTTGAAACGATAATGGACTCCATCTTAGTGCATTTAATGCTCTTCGTGAATCATGATAGCCTTCCCTTAGGCTTGGATCACGATAGTTGTACAATGTATTTTTCATTTGGGGGTTTCGTTGTTTGGCTCTGCGCAGAGGTATGGCAGTGGAGGCGACCTCCTGCTTGTAAAGCTAAGCCCACGTGAATGTATAAGCCTGCACCTTAGTTTAGTTTACGGTTTGTGAAGCTGGCATACTCCTCATCCCAATTGTTTGTTACTTCCAGGTGCCGAAAGGATCAGAGGAGCAACGTGGCTACAACTCCATTGGCTCCAAGCGTTACAATCCTAGTCATGGTAAGCCTGCAAATCAAGCTTATGCTTGTTAACATTCAATCCTATGGCAGAGCTACATTTTTGCTTGGTTGTTTTGGTCGAGGTTTAATGCTGTAGCGAAATCGATTTCGCCTTCGGGCTTGAGTACATACTTGTTTATTTTTTTTTAATGTTGAGGCGTTATACCATGACTTGTTGCTTGGCCATTCGTCTCTGTGTAATCTTACTTTGGTTATGTAACTCATTACAACTTTTGGTTTTGGGCTTTTAAAGCCATGGGCTGCACCATTGCAAGCAATGGTGCCATATGTTCGGGTACACAGGGTACTCCCAAAAGATCGAACACCTTCAGCTGCCGCTTCACACAAATAGATCATAGATCAACACACTGATGTTTGTCACGTGGTTAAAACCCTCGAGAGGGAAACAGTCCACGGCCCCAGCCAAATAGCTACTTGGAGCAATTTATTATGCAAAAGAAAGAAAGTTACATGAGCTTATCATAATCAATCAACTAGCCAAGGACCCTCTATTCTCTTTAAATAGACATCATACACCAATCAGGTGTTAAGCCACATATCAATGGTAGGTATGATCTAAGAGAAGTTGAACCGTTGGATTATTCTATGTCTAGAACATATCATAACCATCGGATTAGAATATTTACAAATGCATACTAATGCATACTAAAGAAACACACTTTTACCTAACAGATATATTACACAAGTTGATCTTAACTAACTCCTAAGTGTCTAAATATCATAACATCCCCCCTTAAGAACAACTTGGGATAAGATTGAAGGATTTACAAAATTGACACTATTAGGAGAAGGAAGGAGGCATTAGAGCCTATCCCCCCTTAAGGACACATTCATGAACTCCTAACATAGACCGAAGTTTAGAAAAATTCGCTTCTATAAGAGACTTGGTGAAGATGTCTGCAACTTGATCATCTGTAGGGAAATAGAGAACTTCAATAACAATATCATGAACAAGATTTTTGATGAAGTGCATGTGTAGCTCAATGTGTTTACTGCGCTGATGTAGAACTGGATCTTTGGCAAGCTTGATGGCACTTTGACTGTCGTACCAAAGTGGAGTAGGCTTTTGTTATTCGAATCCAAACTCTGAAAGGATTTGTCGAAGCCATAAAGCTTCCTGACTGGCATTAACTACGGCTCGATATTCTGCTTCTGCTGAAGAAAGAGCAAGTGCTTGTTGTTTCTGACAAGCCCAAGTGATAAGTCCAGATCCCAGACTGAAAACATATTAACCTGCAGTAGACTTCTGATCATTAGGATCGTCGGCCCAATCTGAATCAGTGAAACCAACCAACAAAGGTTTCCCCCCTGTACTGTAATGAATCCCAAACTGAATTGTACATCGAATATATCGAAGTATTCTTTTTGCTGCTTTCTAGTGACTTTCATGAGGAGTTTGCATATAACGGGCAACACGACCAATGACAAAGGAAAGGTCAGGATGGGAATGAGTCAAGTATAAAAGACTACCAATAAGTTGACGATACAAGGTGGCATCTACTTCAAGGGAAGTACAAGTGGCAAAAAGTTTTACTCCAAACTAGAAGTGAGAAGGGGCTGGTTTACAATCTTCCATGTGGAAGCGACGAAAAAGGTCACAAGCATACTTAGACTGGGAAAGAAAGATTCCTTCTTTGGTTTGCAAGACTTGGAGACCAAGAAAATAATGCAAATTTCCTAAGTATGACATTTCAAAATTTTGCTTAAGACTGGATTTCACATGGGTTATAAGTTTAGGGTCACTACCAGTAAGGATAAGATCATCACCATAAAGAAAAAGTATGATGAGATGGTTTCCTACTTTCTTGGTATAGACATTGGGGTCAGAATGGCATCTAGAAAAACCAGTGTCAAGGAGAAAGCTATCCATTTTGGCATACCAAGCTCTAGGAGCTTGGTTAAGGCCATATAAGGATTTCTTAAGGAGACAAACAAGGCTAGAGTTATTCTGAACATATCCAGGACGTTGTTCCATTTAAATTTCCTCACGTAAATCACCATGTAAGAAGGTAGAATTGACATCCATTTGATGGACTTCCTAGTTATGTAAGGCTGCAAGGGAAAGAACAAGGCGGATGGAGTTCATTTTTGCTACAGGGGCAAAGGTTTCATTGTAGTCAATCCCTTCAACTTGGGAAAAACCTTTGGCAACTAACCTTTCCTTAAGTCTTTCAACACTTCCATCTAATGCATACTTAGTTCTATAGACCCATTTACATTTGACAAGTTTTCTTCCTTTTGGAAGAGGAACAAGATCCCAAGTATCATTCGTCATTAAGGAATGATATTCTTCATCCATAGTTGAATCCCAATCTATATTTCCTGAAGCTTTTGCAAAAGTTTCTGGATCATGATTCTCGGAAACTTGAGCCAAAAGAGAAGAGGCTTGCTGAAACTGAGAACATGTTCGACATTGATCTCTAGGATCACCGGTAAGATCACTAGCTACTTCACGTGTTGAACGGACCCATCGAGGAAGTATTGGTTTTGGTGCCATTGGAGGAACATGAGCAGGCGGAGGTGGATTTTCATACTCACTGTCATCATCAGAAAATGGAGTTGGAAACCTGTCAAGGAAGCTAGAAGAAGAAGAAGAAGAAGGCATAATCGTCGAATCAGGCTCGTAGGCCAAAGATGGCACACCCGCCAAGTTAGGCTCGCAGGCCAAGAGATTTTCATCAAATTTAACATCTCTTCTAATGATTATATCATGAGAATGTGGCTGAAGAAGTATATAACCTTTTACATCTTCAGAATATCCAACAAATATGCACTTTTCACTTTTAGGCTGCAATGCTTTCCATTTTTCATCCGGAATGTGAGTCCATGCTTCACAACCAAACACACGAAAGTGACTTACATCTTGTTTAATTTTACTCCAAGCTTCTTTCTGTGTTATACCCTGTAAATCTTTAGTGGGTGTGCGATTAATTATGTAATTTGCACAATTTATGGCCTCAGCCCAATATTGAAGACTTAGTCCCTTAGATTGGATCATACAATTAGCCATTTCTTTTAAAGTGTGGTTCTTTTGTTCAGCTACACCATTTTTTTGTGGTGTGTATGGAACAGTGTGCTGTAAAGGAAATAGGAGGATTAGAAAGACTTACTCAATTAATGAAGGTCGATCCTTGCTAGTCCTCTTCCACTTTGCTTCACCTTCAAAGTCTTCAAGGTTGCTCCTCTTTCACCTGTCAAGAGTCAATCTTCCAGATACAAGATGATTCATATATATATAAGCAGGTTAGATAAATCACATATAAGATGCAGAAACATAAAAATTTATCAAACCAAGATACATGAAACACATATGGAAGAAGGATTCTCTTTATTATCAATAATGGAAAGAGTTCAGATTACAACCCAACGCTTGAGACAAGGACTCCTCTGCAACCAAAGGATTCTGAGTTCCATTGCTCCAAAGACTTCTGTATACAATCCACCAGCATAACTTTGCTCTCCACAATGTATCTCCCAACACCCTCCCCAAGGCCTGTATTTATATGGAGGAAATAAGGCAGTTTCAAAGGTTGAGGAGGTTGAGATAGTTAAGAGGATTAAGGTAAATGCCTTAACTAATCTCAGATCATCGCGTGTTTTTATTTTTAAATGTTAAGGGACATATTTGCGAGTATGTAGAAGGACAACCCACGAATTATTCGCGAGTTGCTATAAGATCAACCCGCGAATACATCCATTCGCGACTTGTAGCAACCAACACTCGCGAATGATGTGCGAGTTGCATATGTGGAGAGTCGCGAATACAACCTAACATAGCAAAATGGAAAAGTAACCAGCTGGATGGAGGAGGAATCTATTATATAGTAAGCCAATCTATACTGTTTTGGGCAAACCTCTATCCATAGATGTCCTTTGTGTGCCAACATGAGGGATGTCAGCACTCAGACAGAGAGGTGCCATTCAAGTGTATAACACAGTGCAAAAAATAGTGAACTTGTTGTTAACATATTCTCCTCCATTATCAGATATTAACTTAATAATTTGATGACCAGATTGTTTTTCAACAAGGGCCTTGTAGGCCAAGAACATGTTAAATACATCGCTCTTAAGTTTTATGAAGTAAACCCAAGTGCATCTAGAGTAGTCATCAATGAAAGTTAAGAAATATTTGAAACCTGAAAAGGAAGCAGATGGAAGAGGGCCATACAAGTCACTATGCACAAGCTCCAAGGGAACCGAGGCATGCCAAGAGGCACGTTTGTCAAAACTGTCCCGATGATGTTTTCCAAGTACACAACTGAAACAAACACCATCCTTGCAAGATACCAGCGGAAGACCAGTCACCATATTGTCTTTACATAGTTGTTGTAATGAGCGATAATTTAAGTGACCAAATTGCTCATGCCAAAGTTTGCTCAAGTTATTACTACGAGCAACAAAAATTGAAGGAAAAGGTGATGACCCAAAGTTGTTAAATTTGTACAACCTGGTAATATCATCAACAGTTCCAGTAGTAAGGATATTTTGAGGATTTTTAAAATCCTTGATTACAACTTGGTGAGGTGTAAACGTCACAGTTTTACCTTCACCTGAATGAGTAATTTGATAGATTGATAACAAATTGCAGGAAATTTTTGAAACACATAGTACATCACTGAAATGACTATTTTCTACTGGAACTGTTACAGATCCTACAACACTTAGAGATCTATCATCACCAACAAATATTTGTTTGGTGTTACATTCATGCATAGTAGAAAAGATGGCTTTATCCTTAGCCATATGATAAGATGCTCTAGAATCAATGAGCCATTCAATTGAAGTAGAAGAAGAAGATGCAGTATAAGAGTAACCAAAAGCACAAAGTGAATGTCCATGAGAGGTAGATTCTGAAGATGAATCTAGGTTGATGTGGTGCTTCTTCATTGCTGCTTCCAAGGATGCCATCTTCTTAAAACACTTAGATTCATCATGATTATCTTTCCCACAAAAATTGCAATGACGTTTAGTCTTCTTTACTTTTTGCTTGGATCCTTTGTCATTTTTTAAAGAAGGAGCTGACTGAGAGGGTTTAGGACCCTTGTTGTTTTGCTTATTATTGTGAAAATTCTGTTTCTTGGGAGGCTTGGACTTTTCTTTCTGTTGGGACAATAAGGCTTTCCCAGGTGTATCTGCATTGTTAATTATTCCAAGATGAATGAGCTTATCTTGCTCTCTAATTAAGGAATCACAAAAGGATTCAAGGCTAGGCTCTTGATAGCTAGCTGCAGTCAAGGATTCTTTTAGGGAGTAGACTGTAGATACAAAAATAGAATATGCAGGTCCAAGTTTTGAAAGAATATGATGAATACATTGTTTGTTTTCTTTCTTAATCTTTCATTCTGCACATAATAGTATAAGAGTTTTATACTTAGATAAATAGTCTTGAATGGATGAAAAATCATTCGGATTCAAGAAAAGCAACTCATTCTCAAGTTGATGGCCCTGGATTTCATTGTGTTTACCAAACACAGATTCCAACTTTTCCCAAGCTTTATCAAGTTCATCAATTCCAGATATGTGGAATCGCAAATCAGTAGAGATTGACATCCCAATCAATCCACGAGCTTCATCACATCTATTTGCCCATTTAATTTTCTTATCATCATCAATGGGTTCTATTTCTTTCCCTGAGGTTATCCTGAAAATTCCCCTACTTCGTAGAACATCTTCCATACGAGATTTCCATGAGAAATAGTTAGAACTTGTAAGTATAATATCACAAGGGGTGGCCATACTATAAAATAATGGATGAAAGAACAAAAATTACTGTTTGGATGCAAAGAGCTCGAAAAAATATGCGGTTTTAAAAAAAATAGTACTGAAAACTGATTCTGAATGATGAAGTTATGCTTGATCAAAGAAAATGTTGAAGATGTCCCCAATAGTGTCATGGTAGATATTAACTTGACCAACTAAAAAAAGAAGCCCCATCTTCCCAAGATCAACCTTTGACAATCACTTTTACAATAAAGTTGCTTTGAAGTGAATCACTTTTGTAAAATAAGTGATATTCACTTTTACAATAAAGTTGCTTTGAAGTGAATCACTTTTGTAAAATAAGTGATATTCACTTTTACAATAATGTGACTTTTAAATAGTGCGGCAATAAATTAAAGACTTAAGTGACTCACTTTTTATTTTATTTTATTTATGTAAGATACACTTTTACAATAAAGTAACTTGAAAATAGAAATTGCATGCACTAAAAAGTAGTTTGATAAGACTTGAACTCAAGACTTATCAAGGAGCAAAGCAACTTTGGACCAAGTGAGCTAAGTTTAAAAGGTACGTAAAAGTATGGAAAGAGGAAGGGTTTTTTTTTTCTTTTTTTTCTTCAACTTTTCTTTCTCATTTTCGGTGCTTGCTTTCTTTTCCTACAAATCACAAAAAAAAAACGAAAAACAAAAACAAAAAAACTTTTTCCACACAATGGGGTTAGATCTTGGTTAGCTTACCCGGAAAGTCTACGTTTTCAAGTTTTCTCACTATTTCTGATTTGATGTGATCGCACAAGGTGCACGGCAAAGAGCATATGTAGCTGAGAAGGCAAGAAAAAAAATTTCCCTTACTGTTTCTGACTTGCCATGATTGCGCAAGGTGCACGGCAAAGAGCATACGCAGTCAGGGAAAACAACAGTCTGAGACTAAAACATAAAATATCTAATAACAAACTGATAAAATATGAGAGATTTAAAAAAAATAAATCCGTCACTGTAACATTATAACTTCAGATTTGCCGAAATGGGTGTTTCTGGAGAAAACGGAAATGGTTTTTGGTGAAACGAAAACTATTTCCAAATGGAAACGACACTCTGGACGCAATAGAATAGCTCCCATAGGCCACAAATGTATAGAAAATCTAGAACAAGAAACCCTTTCAAAGTTTCGACAACATCGGTTCCAGATCTTGATCAAAACTGAAAGCGGCTCTTCATAAAAGCTCTGATACCATGTTTGGGTACATAGGGTACTCCCAAAAGACCGAACACCTTCAACTACTACTTCACACAAATAGATCACAGATCAACACACCAATGTTTGTCACGTGGTTAAAACCCTCGAGAGGGAAACATTCCATGGCCCCAGCCAAATAGCTACTTGGAGCAATTTATTATGAAAAAGAAAGAAAGTTACATGAGCTTCTCATAATTGATCAACTAGCCAAGGACCCTCTATGCTCTTTAAATAGAGATCATAGACCAATCGAGTGTTAAGCCATGGATCAATGGTAGGTATGATCTAAGAGAAGTTGAACCATCGGATTATTCTATGTCTAGAACATATCATAAACATTGGATTAGAATATTTATAAATGCATACTAATGCATACTAAAGAAACACACTTTTACCTAACAGATATATTACACAAGTTGATCTTAACTAACTCCTAAGTGTCTAAATATCCTAACACCATAGCCCATCGGCACCCTATGTAAAACCTTGTCTCGGCCTTCAATGGTGACTGTGTACAGAGATTTGGGATTGCGGTGTAAATAGATGTATGGTTTTGATAATAGGTAATGCTTAAACCTGATATGTGGTATGCGATTTTACTCCTACGTTTTTATGAGGCAGTATTTTTAAATGAGTTGGGGGTTTTTAATGGACAGAGGCATACGCCTTACCAAATGCTTTGTGCGTCAATGCTATTCGTTTGTTTGGTTAAGAAATAATTCGATATCTTGACAACGTGGGAAAATGGCCATGCCGTCAATGGTATGTGCCTTCACACAGTGGTGCGATAGATTTTATTTAAATTGTTTATGGTATTTTTTTTATGTGTATTATGGAATTTAGAGTAGAAATATGTAGAAAGCATGGATATAGGCCATGTCGTCAATGGCATGTGCCTTCACACAGGCTGCGATGGTGCAGCATAGGGTTTAGAAAGGTAGTGACTGTGTAATGTATTTAAAATATTACTTGGCTGAGGCCGTGACTGATGTGAGCACTTGTGTGTTAGTGCTTTTCGTGGTGGCTAGGGTATGTAGACCCGCGATGGCATTCGTTATTCTTAATGTAATTTGGACTCTGTAAATATTTTAAAGGGTTTAATTATAAACCACATCCTGCATATGAATTCGTATAGCGTGGCCTGTGTGAGAACGATTATAGGATTTGGTTGTTGTAGGTATAAATAATATGTATGGGTTATGTATTAGACATTGCCTTGGGTCTTGAAATCCATGGGAATTGATGTCGCGACATCTGTTGGCAACGATGTTTTTAATGTAATGTATTTTGATGAATAACACAAGCTAGGCTTGCATGCCCATAGGATTCCATTCCTGCTTCTGTTGTAATAAATCGATTTATGTTATGATGTTGAATTGTCTAACTTGGTTTATGGTTATGTAGAGATGGATATTATATGGATTTTTTTAAAGATAAATGTATGTGGACTAGGGTGTTTTAATATGGATGCTAAGACTATAGGATTTATAGCAGAGTCTTGATAAGGACCACATGGATGGTCTTCATATCCCTCTGATTATTATTAATGTTGTTTTATTTATGTGGAATATTTTTAATGTAATTTGTTATATGATTATAGACCTGGAAAGGTCTTAGATGGATTAGTTAATGTTGGAAATGAATGCATAAATAGTTTTTATAGAGATTTATACCTGATAGTTTATTTATATGTATATATAGTTATCTTAGAAAAGAATAGATCCGATTGTAAGTAATACCCTAGGGTATCTATATAGTATTTTCAATTCTTTAAACTTACTCCTATGGTTAAATCTACTATAATCTGAAACACATGTCTCTACTGACAAATGCAATATGTCAGTAGAGATATAAGTAATAGGTGAACAATTAAATAGCAGATCTAGATTTACCTAATCTACAGTATAGATTTATGAATATGAAATGAATACAGAACACAAATTTTAAAGATGGGAACCTAACTATATACATCCTATGATAATATTTCCAATCCTAGGAATATTGAAGAGAAATAAAGACCCTAGCAAAATCTAGGAAGAACATCAATTACCTAGGGTTAGTAAAATATATAGAATCTTTTACATAAAGCAGCCTGCATTTACCTTAGAAATGAATTTTGACATACTAAAAATTCGTACCTGTGATTTATCTTCTTGAAGCTCCTTTAATGGATGAACATGTACACTTCTCAAATAACCAACATTATCAGTTTAAGACAGATCTGACCTCTGATTTTGATGACCAAATTACTTGGGAACTACCATGTTCCTCCCAACCATGACCCAAAACTATTCTTGGTTCTAATCTGGATCCCCTCGAGCTGGAATCCAAAATCCAAGTAGCTTAGAGCTCCTAAGGTAGGGTTTCCTATATAGTATTCGGATTCTGAATCACTCCTCTTTTCCTTGCAGGAGAAAATTCTCCAAGAAAACACTTGAGAGCAAAAACAGGCAGAATAATAATTCCCCAAGAGAAAAATCAGAGCCCCAAGCCTTTTCTTGATTTAACCCTTTTTAATTTACTGGGGTAATTTTCAATTATTAACCTATGAACTTTTAACTAGTTCCTAGTTAGTCTTTCATAGCTATTTCACTATTTATTAAATAATAAATCATAATTGGTGGAGCTTCTCTTCTTTCTTTATTTAATTATATAATTAATCATAATTAATTCTTTATACATACCATGTATAAAATACACAGTATTAAAATACTTGTTAACATTTGTCTTCAGGCATCATGTATCATGATCCCTAGACTTAACAACACTTCCTTATGAAAGTCAAATAGATAGATGACTTAGGTCTACTAGGATAGGCAGCTCTAAACATCCTTGCATGTTGGATTTCCCTTGTATAACGTGGTAGCTCTTCAGTACTTTGATGAGAATACAGAAATTTGAAATTTCATTTAAACACTTATAAATAAGTATGATGATGATCAATATTTTTCTCGAGTCGTTTTCACTCGAAAGTTATTAAATTTTTTTCAGTAACCCCTAGCAATTACAAGAGCACATACTCAATGCCTTAAGTAGGGAGTTACAAACATAGTGCGATTCCAAAGCGTTCGCTCAACACTAAATGCTAGGATGTACTTGTATGATACACCTAGGGATACAATGGCAAATTATCCGATGCTTCAGAGCTTATGCTCAACATCAAAATGGAATGATTCAGAGCTTATGCCCAACATTTCCAATTATATTTTCATGTGTTCCAGAGCTTTATGTTCAACACAAAAGTAAGTACTCATTTTCTCCAAAGCCTCTCACTCAACACAAAACATCTCATCGATTATGTGCTTCAGGGTCCATGCCCAACACAACTAGCATATATATCCATACGTATCATCAACAATTGGCTTATGCCCAATATACAAAACAAATCGTCATGTTCATATGCAGTGGGGCCTTTGACCCAATATAAAATAAAATATCAATATAATCATTATGATTAATAGGCTCATGCCTATAAATGGTAGGTCCAAAATTGAGGATATTACATCCCTCCCCACTTAGTACAACACCGTCCCTGGTGTTATAGGGACTCTGAATGATATCATGAAACAAGACGGGGTAAGCCTTTCTCATGGTGGCCTCATTCTCCCAGGTAGCCTCATCTACCTCAAAGTGCTTCCACTGCACTTTCAATTGGACTATAGTGCGCTTCCGAAGCTGCACTTCTCTCTTGTCCAATATATGCAAAGGCTCAGGGGTAAATCCCCCCTCAAGTTCCACCTGTAATAATGACCAATCAATGACATGCTTACTGTCATAAACATATTTCTTTAGTAAAGATGCATGGAAAACATTATGAACCCTTAAATGCATAGGTAATAGTAGTTCATAAGCCACTGGTCCTTTCTTGGCCAGAATTTCGAAAGGTCCATAAAATCTAGGTGCTAACTTACCACACCTACCCAAGCTCAATGAGCTTTGTTTGGATTTCACTTTCAAGTAGACATGTTCACCTACTTAATAGTCTATATGTTTTCTTTTCTTATTCGCATAAATTTTCTTATGGTCTTACGCCTCTTTAAGATTTCCCTGGATCTTGGTAACTAACTGCTCCAAGTCCAATAACAGGTCAGGCCCTAACATGAGCCGATCCACCAGACTGTTCCAAGTAACTGGGGTCCTACACTTCCATCCATAGAGTACCTCAAAAGAACTCATCTTGGTGGAAGCCTGATACTCGTTGTTATATGCAAACTCTACAAGGTGCAGATAATACTCTGACTTGGTGGGGTTGTTCATGACATACATTCGAAGCATGTCTTCAACAATCTAGTTTACTATTTGAGTCTTACCATCAGTCTATGGGTGATAAGCAGTGCTAAAGTTCAGCTGTGTCTCTAATCCAGAGAATAAAAATCTCCACAAGTTTCCTATAAACTTAGCATCTCGATCCGAGATAATTGCTTTGGGTATCTCATGCAATCTGAATATCTCTTTTAGGAATATATTGGCAATGTTCACGACCTTGTAGGTCAATTTCACGGGGATGAAGTGTGCTTCCTTTGACATCTTGTCAATGACTACGAAAATGGAATCATTTTCCTTCTTGCTTTTCGGTAAGCCAGTAATAAAATCCATATTGATAACCTCCCACTTCCATTTCGGAATGGGAAATGGCTATAGCAATCTTGAAGGATGCTGGTGCTCAGCTTTAACTAGCTGGGATTCCTGACATTTCGCAATAAACATTGCAATGTCGGCCTTTATCTTAGGCCAGAAAAAGTGTCTCTTGACGGTAGATATCATCTTTTGATATCCCAGGTGCCTCGAGTAGGGTGCCCGATAAAATTCTGTGAGGATGCTGGACCAAATTTCACCTCCATATGGAACATACAATCTATCCTTGGACCATAGTAGTCCGGAGTCATCCACCTTGTATTCCTTCTGTTGTTGAAACAACCAGTCCTCCTGGACCTTCTTGAGGATTTCCACATGGAATGGGTCAACCTTGTTGGCCGTTCTAATCTTCTCATGCAAATCTACATTAGTTTGAATTAGGGTGACCTCATATATCATATGAGTTTGTTGAATCAAAGCATCGACAACTTTGTTCTCTTTGCCCTTAATATGCTTTAGTTCAAAGTGATACTCACTCAGGAAAGCCAACCATATGGCTTTCCTCGCATTTAGATAAGGTCAATCGAATAAATATTTTAGACTCATATTGTCAGTCTTTAGAAGGAACTTCCTTCCCACAAGGTAGTGCCTCCAGATATTCAGAGCGTGGATAATGGCCACTAGCTCAAGATCGTGTGTGGGATAATTCTGCTCATGGTATTTTAATTTCCGTGATTCATAACAAATCGCATGGTCATTTTTCAAGAGGAATCCTCCAAGTCGTTCCTTTCTTACATCTATGCATACAACGAAATCCCCATCAGGATATGCAATTCGCAACACTGGTGTGGTCATCAAAAGCTGCATAATTTTTTGAAAACTTTCTTCACACTTGTCAATCCATAAGAACTTGTTTTCTTTCTTTTGCAAAGCCATCGTGGGGCAAGCAATTCTCAATAAGTTCTCAATGAACTTTCAATAATACCCAGCTAAACCCAAAAAGGACCTAATGTCTGTGACACTAGTCGGGGTAGGCCAATCCTTTATGGCTTGAATCTTTTCCCGGTGCATATCTATCCCTGCCTCGAATATGATGTGACCTAGGTACTGTATTTTTGGTTTGTAAAAATCACATTTACTAAACTTAGCGTAGAGTTGGTTTTCTCTCAACACTTGAAGTACTATGTGAATATGTTCTTCGTGTTCCTCTTTACTCTTGGAATAAACCAGAATGTCGTCAATAAAGACTAGTACAAACTTATCCCGATACATACTGAATATGTTGTTCATCATACACATAAAGTTTGCGGGTGCATTGGTCAACCCGAATGGCATCACTACAAACTCATAGTGCTCATACCTCGTACGAAAAGAGGTCTTGGGAATATCTTTGTCTCGGATCCATACCTGATGGTACCCGGATTAGAGGTCAATATTTGAAAAGATTTTGGCTCCTCCCACCTGGTCGAACAAATCATCGATCCTAGGGAGCGGGTAGCGGTTCTTTATATTCATTTTGTTCAACTGACGGTAATCAATGCACATCCGCATCGTATCGTCCTTCTTCTTTATGAAAAAAATTGGTGCTCCCCAAGGGGACACACTGGGCCAGATATACCCTTTCTTTATTATTTCCTACAACTATAGTTTTAGTTCCACCAATTCTAGTGCACTCATGGAGTAAGGGGCTTTGGAGGCTGGAGCTGATCCTGGGGTCAGCTCAATGGAAAAGTCTAGGTCTCATTTTGGAGGTAATACGGGGATTTCCTTAGGAAACACGTCCTTGAATTTTTCAAGAATGGGGACGTCTTCTATGCGTTGTTCTCTATCCAACTCTACATCTCAGATGTTTACTGCAAATAACTTGCAACCCTTCCTAACACACTTCTTTGCTTATAAGGAAGAGATTTGTCTTAAAGAAACTTTCTTGGGGATGCCTTGAACCTTCACTTGGTTCCCTTGGCTATCAGTACACAAGATAGACTTGTGTAGACAATCGAGCATGACATGGTGTTGTTCCAACCAGTCCATGCCAATAATAATATGATATGATCCTAACGGTAGGATGTTCAGGTTTACCTTAGTAAGGAAACCATTCAGGTTTACCTCACATTCTTTAACAATTTCCAAAACCTTATGTTTCGTACCGATGGCTAACTGTACCAGCCAAGGTTTATCATGCTTTACTTTCCCTAACTTGCATAAATCAACAATCTTAGGTGCAACATAGCTCCGGAAAGCACCAGGATCAATAAGTATTGAAACAGAGGTGTTCAAGATCTTACCTTCGATCTCGACCATGGTAGCTTGATGGTCCACCTGTCGGCCATCTAATGATACATAGATTCGCAGGGTTCCCACTACATCCTCAATGGTAGGTTCTTCTTGTAGGTTATGTAAGACTCCATTGTTCTTGTTCTTACAATATCGAGCATAATGCGGCCCGTTGCATTTCCAACACTTGATCACTAAAGGGGTAGCATTGCATCCACTTACCACTTTCTTATTACCATTAGGAGATGGTACATAAGGTTTCATACCTGGTTTATTAAAGTTCATGTTTTCTTGAAAGATGTTATGTTGCTTTCTATAAGGCTGCAGGTTTGACCTAGGCTTTCGATTGTCAGAAAAGTTTCTAGACTTTTCTCTGTTTCGGTTCTAGTTTTCTTGCTGTAACTGCCCATGCTCATAACAGAGTCTGGCCTTGTGTAGTGTAGTATCCAGCATCTTTGGCATGTCGAATTCAATCCTATCCTGAAAACTGGGAGGAAGACATCCTAGGAACTACTGGATCTTTAGCTTCTCTTCTTTGATATACAGTACATAATGCAGCAGATCCAGAAATCTGTTTATAAATGCGTCCATAGTCATGGACCCCATGCACAGTTCATGGAACTCTTTTACCTTGAGGTCAAAGAAGCTTTTTGACATGTATTTTTCTTGGAAAATATTTCAGAATCATTCCCAGCTTATTTCTTGCAGCTCATATTTCTTGGTGTGCTTTAAATCTCGCCACCATTTTTGCTGCCTTACCATTCAGGTTGTATATGGAAAGCCTAGCCTACATCACACTTGAATAGTTATGAACTTGGAAATACTTACTCATTCCCAACAACCATTCCTCGGCCTTTTCTCCTACATTTACTTCACCTTCATAGATCGGGGCTATTATTTTTCGAAACTCCCCCTGAATACTGTCATCACTTCTTTGCCTCTTTCTCCGTGGAGAAAGTGAGTCATCGCTAGAAGTACGGTGATGATCTTGTTTAGTTGCTTCAGGGGTACCTTCTTTTTCTACTTCTATTGGGCTACTAGCCCGCTCATGGTACAGTTATCTTTTGGATCTGTTTGTGGGATAGGTAGGTTTACCTTGCGGGCTCCCTCCCGTCATGTTACGCAATAATGCTTCATTTATAGCTTGTTGTTCATTTCTTTCATTTAGACTATCTTCTCTGAAACTCTTCAGTTCAGCTTGAAGACTATGCAAAGTTTTCAGCACATCAGAGTTTATCTCGACCACCAAGTTCACTTCCGGAGTGGGGGTGGTCATTTCTTCTTGCCAGCTATTTTCTCTCTCAGTGTTCATAAACTGAACAATGCTGTAAATATTTTGCTGTAACACAAAAAAAATTAATAGCAACAAAAATTTCTGTTAGTAACAAAATTTACTTATAATACTTTATTTTCTTTGTGTGAATGCCTAGTGTGCCCATAAATCTCTCAGTATTGAAACTGGGCTATGATACCACTTGTAATGTCCCCAAAAAATGAAAATAAAAAAAAATTATAGGCGAGTAAAAACTACCCGAAGGGGATCATTATTACTCATCCGGAATTACATGCGCTACTTAACTTTTGATCTCTTCATAAACTACTCATACTTTCTTGTTAATCTCTTATCCATTTAGTGATTATTAGTTCGTTTACTTCTTATGTCTTAATTTTGTTATTGAATCTATTTATACATCTTAGTTATTACTGTTGATGAGTTAACGAATTGTATAGTTCATTGATTTACTTCTGCACATGTGTTCTTTGTTTATTAAGTATAAACTAACTTAACTTTGTTGATGGAAATAAAGTGGTGGAGTGGTGGGACTAGTTCTCCCATGACGATCTAAGAGGTAAGGTATTACTTGGTTACGCAGGCTTACTTAGTTCAAGCGAACTAAGGCACCTCTCTCTTTTACTTATGCAGTTCATTACTTGTGATGGGATTAGATGTAAAGTGTGTTGACATCCTTGGTCGTCGATAACCTACTGCTAGTTATTATGCTGCCTATCGACTTGGTTTTTCAAACTTGGTAAGTGTCGTTATCGTCAATTTAGCCATTACAGCTAAATTTCCTATACATTGATTATTCTTCATTATGGTCTTAAATTCATCACTTTTATATGTCATTAATATCTTTTTGTGCTATGTATATTTTTTTTCTACTATATATTCTTTTTAACCTTTCCTATGTTCTTTTATTGGCAGGTTATTAATGGTGTGAGATCAAAGCTTTGGATTTGATAATTGGAGAGATTTACATGGCATACTTTGTATGCCATGGTGCTTAAGCCTAAACACCTAAATACTGTGGTATTAAACCCTAAGTTCTAAACCTATGTACTAAACCTTATCTACAATCCTAAGCAAGGGTTTTAAACATTTGAACCAGCACAACCTATGACTAAGTATTATGACAATACTAGCATAGTGAAATCTTTGTATTAAGTTAACGTTGTTGTTTAAAGTTTGGGGTAACATAATATATGGTATGAACCATATATTATAGGGTTTAGGTGATGGTATGAAGGGTGGTGATATTCGATACATTGTAACAAATCGTGACTATGGGAGTGGGTTTGTTGAAACAATAATGGACTCCAGCCTCGTGCATTTAATGCTCTTCGTGAATCATGATAGACTTCCCTTAGGCTTGGCTCATGATAATTTTGCAATATATTTTTCATTTGGGGGTTTTTTTGTTTGGCTCTACATAGAGGTGTGGCCATGGAGGTGACCTCCTGCTTGTGAAGGTAACCCCATGTGAATGTATAAGCCTGCACCTTAGTTTCGTTTATGGTTTGTTAAGCTGGCATACTCCTCATCCCCATTGGTTGTTACTTGCAGGTGCCGAAAGGAACGAAGGAGCAACATGGCTACGAATCCATTGGCTCCAAGCGTTACAATCCTGGTCATGGTAAGCCTGCAATTCAAGCTTATGCTTGTTAACCTTCAATCTTGTGGCAGAGCTACATTTTGGCTGGTTGTTTTGGTTGGGGATTGATACTGTAGTGAAATCAATTTCTCCTTCGGGCTTGAATAAAGACATGGTTATTTCTTTTAATGTTGAGGCATTATGCTGTGACTTGTTTCTTGGCCACTCGGCTATGTGTAATCTTATTTTGGTTATGTAACTCATTACAGTTTTTGGTTTTGGGATTTTAAAGCCATGGGATGCACCATTGCAAGCAATGGTGTCATAGCCCATTGGCACCCTGTGTAAAACCTTGTCTCGGCCTTCAATGGCGACTGTGTACAGAAATTTGGGATTGTGGTGTAAATAGATCTATGGTTTTGATAATATGTAATTCTTAAACTTGATATGTGGTATGCAATTTTAGTCCTGCATTTTTATGATGCACTGTTTTTAAACGAGTTGGGGGTTTTTAATGGACAGAGGCATACACCTTACCGGATGCTCTGTGCGTAAATGTTTTTGGTTTGTTTGGTTAAGAAATAATTCGATATCTTGACAGTGTGGGAAAAATTCCATGTCGTCAATGGCATGTGCATTCCCACAGTGCTACGATAGCTTTTATTTAAATTGTTTATGGTATTTGTTTTCTATGTATTATGGCATTTAGAGTAGAAAGATGTAGACATCGTGGGTATAGTCCATGCCGTCAATGGCATGTGCCTTCCCACAGGCTGCAATGGTGTAGCGGAGGGTTTAGAATGGTAGTGACTGTGTAATGTATTTAAAATATTACCTGGCCGAGGCTGTGACTGATGTGAGCACTTGTGTGTTAGTGGTTTTCATGGTGGCCAGGGTATGGAGACCCATGATGGAATTCGTTATTCTTAATGTAATTTGTACTTTATAAATATTTTAAAGGGTTTAATTATAAACCACAGTCTACATATGAATTCGTACAACATGGCCTGTGTGAGAACGATTATAGGATTTGGTTGTTGTAGGTATAAATAATATGTATGGGTTATGTATTAGACATTGCCTTGGGTCTTAACATCCATGGGAATCGATGTCGCGACCTCCGTTGGAAACGATGTTTTCAATGTAATGTATTTTGATGAATAACATAAGCTGGGCTTGCATGCCCACGTGATTCCATTCCTGCTTCTGTTGTAATAAATGGATTTATGTTATGATGTTGAATTATGTAACTTGGTTTATGATTATGTAGAGATGGATATTATATGGATTTTTTTAAAGATAAATGTATGTGAATTAGGGTGTTTTAATATGGATGCTAAGATTGTAGGGTTTATAACAGAGTCTTGATAAGGACCACATGGATGGTCTTGATATCACTTTGATTATTATTAATTTTGTTTTATTTATGTGGAATATTTTTAATGTAATTTGTTATATGATTACAGACCTGGAAAGGTCTTAGATGGATTAGTTAATTTTGGAAATGAATGCATAGATAGTTTTTATAGATATTTATATCTGATAGTTTATTTATATGTATATATAGTTATCTTATAAAAGAATAACTCTGATTGTAAGTAATACCCTAGTGTATCTATATAGTATTTTTACTTCTTTAAACTTACTCCTATGGTTAAATCTACTATAATCTGAAACACATGTCTCTATTGACAAATGTAATATGTCAGTAGAGATATAAGTAATAGGTGAACAATTAAATAGCAGATCTAGATTTACCTAATCTACGGTATAAATTTATGAATATGAAATGAATACAGAACACAAATTTTAAAGATGGGAACCTAGCTATATACAACCTATGATAATATTTCCAATCATAGGAATTTTGAAGAGAGATAAAGACCCTAGCAAAATCTAGGTTGAACATCAATTACCTAGGGTTAGTAAAATATATAGAAGCGTTTACATAAATCAGCTTGCATTTACCTTAGAAATGTATTTTGACATACTAAAATTTCGTACCTGTGATTTATCTTCCTAAATCTCCTTTAATGGTTGAACCTGCACACTTTTCAAATAACCATCATTATCAATTTAAGACAGATATTACCTCTGATTTTGATGACCAAATCACTTGGGAACTACCACGTTCCTCCCAACCATGATCCATAACCATTCCTGGTTCTAATCTAGATCCCCCCTGAGTTGGACTACAACATGCAAGTAGCTTAGAGCTCCTAAGGTAGGGTTTCCTATCTGGTATTCAGATTCTGAATTAGTCCTCTTTTCCTTGCAAGAGAAAATTCTCCAAGAAAACACTTGAGAGCAAAAATAGGTAGAATAATAATTCTCCAAGAGAAAAATCAGAGCCCCAAGTCTTTTCTTGGCTTGAGTCTTTATAGGCATAATTTTCAGTCAAAGGGGCAGTTAAAACAAGAAATCCTTGATTTCTTGATTTAACCCTTTTTAATTTACTGGGGTAATTTTCAATTGTTAACCTAGGAATGTTTAACTAGTTCCTAGTTAGGCTTTCATAGTTATTTCAATATTTATTGCATAATAAATAATAATTGGTGGAGCTTCTCTTCTTTCTTTATTAAATTATATAATTAATCATAATTCATTATTTATACATAATATGTATGAAATCATAGTATTAAATACTTGTTAACATTTGTCTTTGGGCATCATGTATCATAATCCCTAGACTTAATGACACTTCCTTATGAAGGTCAAATAGATAGATGGCTTAGGTCTACTAGGCTAGGCAACTCTAAACAACCTTGCATGTTGGATTTCCCTCATATAACGTGGTAGCTCTTCAGTACTTTGATGAGAATACAGAAATTTGAAATTTCATTTAATCACTTATAAATAAGTATGATGATGATCAATATTTTTCTCGAGTCATTTTTAGTCGAAAGTTATTAAATTCTTTTCAGTAACCCCTAGCATTTACCAGAGCACATACTCAAATCCTTTAGCGCGGAGTTACAAACATAGCGCAATTCCAAAGCGTTCGCTCAACACTAAATGCTAGGATGCACTTGTATGATACACCTAGGGATACAATGGCCAATTATCCGATGCTCCAGAGCTTATGCCCAACATTTCCAATTATATTTTCATGTGTTCCAGAGATTTATGCTCAACACAAAAGTAATTAGTCATGTGCTCCAAAGCCTCTCGCTCAACACAAAACATCTCATCGATTATGTGCTTCAGGGTCCATGCCCAACACAAAACATTTCATCAAGCATGTGCTTCAGTGTCCATGCCCAGCACAACTAGCATATATATCCATATGTATCATCAACAATTGGCTTGCGCCCAATATACAAAACAAATCATCATGTTCATATGCACTGGGATCTTTGACCCAATATAAAATAAAACATTAATATAATCATCATGATTAATAAGCTCATGCCTATAAATGGTAGGTCCAAAATTCGGGATATTACATCCACACAATGGGGTTGAAAAAATTATGCAATGTTGTTTATAAAATTATGTATCTACTCATCATAAAACACATGCCAATGTCTCATATTATTACTCATGGATTGTCTAAACATTATTTCCATATTCTCTTCATGTACAATGCGTTCATATAGAGACACATTTGAAGCGGAAACTGTTAATGCATCTTCCTAGTTGTGGGATGATTAGGTGAGGAGAATAGGGTTTTTGATTGATGTGTGGTGGGTTTACTAGGTGAGTAGGATACTACGGAAAAACAACCTATGGTGGGTAAATTAGGTGAGGAGGAGAGGGAGGTCAGATGGCATGTGCTTGGTCAACTAGATACGGAGGAGAGCGTGGTCGGATGACCTGTGTGGAGGAGAGAGTGGTTGGCCATCATGTGGTGGAGGAGAGGGGGGTGAACCGATCTACGAAGGATGAGGAGAAGGAGGTGGAGAATCACCATCACCATTAAATGCATCGGAAGTAGTTCTCTCATATGGATGCCACCTATCTAGTATCCTGGTTGTAACAAGAATATGACACATAAGTGATGTGATAATATGTGCGAGTCTCCTCTAAATCACAAGAATATATGAATTTCTCATTAGTACATTGGCCCAAATAAGGTGCACTCCCTATTGAGCCAACAACCCAAACAAATGATTCGTCATCTCCTAGATGAATATAACATTAGTCCTATGGTATAGGGATGGTCTTTATAACTATGTTAGATCCTCTACCTCTTCCGTGTTCTCACCAGGTTGGGGAGGAACGCCCCAAATATAAGTGCAAATATTTGAAAAATTGTATAGAAAAATAATTAGACAATTTAATTAAATAATGTAAAGAGAAGGTTATAATAAATTACATGTAATATTCTAAATTTTGACCTTGATTATATTGGGAATGATCCCCACTTCACATGATTTAATTTGATGTTATATTTATGTCTATAGATTGGGCGTATGCCCCTCTACACATGATTTATGTTGGTTATATAGATATACTGGGCATAAGACCCAATGCACTTGTTTATTGTTTTGTTATATGATTATATATTGTGTATAGGCCCTGTTGGACAAGGACTATTGTTGTGTATTGGGCATAAGCGCCGATTTACTGTACTTATTTACTATGTTATTGGGAACAAGCCCTAATATATTGAATTGATATTTTTGTGATGAATTGCGCAGAAGACTGATATACATGATTGATTTCTATGAGGTGTTGGGCATAATCCCTGGAGCACATGGGTTTTGAGGTTATGTGTTGAGCATAAGATATGGAGCACATAGGTAACTCCAACAAGTAAAGGATAAAAGCGTTGGGCATAAGCCCTAGTGCACATTGGATTATGAGGCTATGTGTTGAGCATAATCTCTGGACAACATAGGTAACCCCATAAAGTAAAGGATGAAAGTGTTGGGAATAAGCCCTGGAGAACTCCAACATGATGTTGAGCATGAGATCTGGAGCATTGGATATTTGGCCATTGTATACCTAGGTGTATTGTATAAATGCATCCTAGTACTAGTGTTGAGCAAAATGCTGTAGAATGGCACTAGTGTAACACATGTTGATAGTGTTGAGCATAAGCTCTAAGTAACACTAGGGGTTACCTTAATTAAGGATGTTGAGTTGGAAAGACTCTAAATAGCACCAATGTTCATCATACTTATTTAAGTTGATTAATTGAAATTACAATCTATTTCTGATCAACAACTCCAAGATACTGCCACGAATATGAGTTAATCCAACATGCAAGGAAATCTAGGCCTGCGTATCCTAGTTCAGCGACGAAACCCACATGAGGCCTTGTTAAAGAATTAACATAAACTAAGGAAGCATCGAATAAACAATTATGTCATTTAATGCATGGATAATAAAAGATGAATAAATTGGATAAGTAACTCTCTCTCTCTCTCTCTCTCTCTCTCTCTCTCTATATATATATATATATATATACACAGGCACCCACAAGAACCTGCTACCCAAATATGATGCAATCGGAGCGTGTGAGAAGAACAAAACAAGAACGCACATGTGCTCCTACTTCGGCAATGGCAAACCTCCACGTCAGATTGCTAGCATGGACAATAGGAGCGTGCTCACGCCCCTAATGACACACTTGTGTATAAGTGTGCGTACACGTATGTGGACATGCACGTGTGTTTTGTACGATCGCACACAGGAATGCACATGCATCCCTATGTTAAAAAAAAGAAAACAAAACAATGAACAATTTGTTTTGTTCACAACCCACCCACGAGTGCGCAAGGAGGTGAAAACAACCCCCAAGGAGCCCAACAGAAGTGTCCAACCAAGCTAAAACAACACCCATAATGTTGGAGTAAGGTAGATGGAGTAGGAATTTCATTTTTTTTGTTTATTTTGATTTTTTTATTGTTTTCAAATAAAATACAACATTAAAAAAATTTGAAAATGAATTGAAATGGGAAAAATTTGATATTGCAGGCACAAATTACCTAAACATAATGACAAATACCAATGAACCATCCCAATAAAGGAATGAAACAAATCAATCATAAGACCCAAACCTCGAATGAAATGAAGAAAACCACGAATTAAATGAAGAGAACCCCGATGATGAATTACATGGGGATTTAAACCAATTAAGAATTTTGAGTGATGAACTGAAGAACACCAGGGAGGCCTCTCAGGTTTCCCTTGTAGCATCACTACAAAACATAATAGAGTCAATAAACATTGCCCATAGTGAGATAACCAATTTGAGTGAATATAAGGCTCGAATGAGAGAACATTATAGCACTGGTATGTCCAAAGAGGATATAAAAAACATGACTATCACAAAATCCCAACTGTGGAGCAAATTTACAGATCCGAGAACAGGACAACCTCCAAATGTGAGGAAGAGGCGAGTTTGCATGGACTAGTGTAATTAACATCCATGGAGAGAAAACTGGAGGAATAGATGGTTCATCGTTTTTGATAGGCCTCCATGCAACAATGTCAAGGTCCCACAGTATTTTCTTAGGAAACTGTGGGCCAAGTTTGTGTTAGGGCTCCATGTGAACTACTTTGACATCATCAAGTTCCAGGGCGTTGGTTTTTTGCTCAGCCCAATATCAACCTCATGCCCATCGAAACCCACTCAGAAAACATCCTACACCTAGGTGATATCCAAACCCACTTCCTCAACCCCCTAGGTTAGGTAGCGGGCTAGATGAGATCCATGAGTCCATTAAACATTCCACAGGGAACCTTCTTAGGCATACCACATTTGTGTCTATGTCCTTGCAGAGCGAGCAGGACCACCCTGAGAGAAGGGATGATTTTAAGGAACCATACTTATTTAAAAGTGCATATATGTTGGCGAATATTACCAATTATTAAAACACCAACTATAAAATGTTTGGTGATATTTTTCAAAAAATATTTTAATTTCCAAGGATATTATATCATTTATATAATAATTTGGTAATTTTTAGGGTGAAAAAATTTTACCCTATCAAAATTGGGCGAAACGGAGCTTCAAAAAATGAAAAATGGTGAATCTTTTTTCGGAGAAACCCCCCTAAAAATAGCCCATGGGATAAATTTCGCCCCTAAAATTATCCTTGCCGGAGAGACACACTTCTGCACAGTCTACTGGTGCTAGGAGAGGGGGAGCAGCTACAGGTGGTAGCCAGGATGATCCATCCGGATACCAGTGCCACATCGTTGTTCTCGTTGTGGGAATCCATTCCATGTTTCCACGTAGGAGCATGCCACAGAGAGCTACCTACACCAGGTTAGTTATTGTTTTATTTAATGTTCAAGTATTGATTATGCGCTATCCAATCTCATAATTTCTAATAAATTTAACTTAGAATAAAATGTTTATGACTTGATTTGTTTTAATGTGCAACTATTCAGTGTTGAGTCTCCAACACCTGGGTGGGAGGACGTTGGTTCCTTAAACCTAGATGGAGCCATGGTAACTACAGAAGACATCGTGGCACCGTACACATAGGTATTTTTGTTTCAGTAATTAAATTTAATTTTAGTAGTTAATCTTATCGTCAAATGTAGTTAATATTTAATAATTGAATCTAAATATTTTTGTACAAATAAATAGGTGTTCGTAGGAGTGAGTGACCAGCCATCCCCACCAGGGATCAACAGATCCCCTCATGATCAGGTATCTTGTAATAAAGTATAAATTTAATTTCAGTTTTGATGGCTTAGATTTGTATAGTTATATTTTTTATGTACTAATATATGAGGCCATGAATTTATATGAAAGTCCAAGTACATAGGCACGTCGATGTCACTATCTCTCCATCGACTGCCTTTTTCCCACCATATATGCCAGGTGTAGCCCCTAGCATACATGTCCATTTCCATGCATCCCTCTCCACCCCCTTCCATCCATCCCTTGCCTCCCATCCACCACCACACTTACATCTATCTCCCCCTTCTTCCTCATAGCCTGCGCTCACTCCCCCCTGCCCCACCCATCCACCACCACACTTCCATCCATCTCCCCCTTCTTTGTCATAGCCTTATTTGGCATTGCTGAGAGACTTGGATCATGGAGGAGGGTAGCCTGCTCACCACTTACAGTCTCGTTTGAGGTGAGCTATTTAAATTTTAAAACGTAATTTTGACTTTTAAATTGTGTTTTTATACTTGTATAATTTCCTGTAGGAGTTGAAATTTGATTGTTGTTGTTTCAGAGCCCATGGGGAGGTGGTTGAAGAGGCCAGAAGAACCAAGCTTCCTCTAGATTGAAGAAGAAAAAGATCAATTTTGGAGGTGCATCTAGGAGCTCTGAGACCCTCCTATATACACTAGTCATGATGTCGTACTTTGGCACGAGTTTCCATATTTTGTATAGGGCACGAGTTGTCATATTTTGTATAGGGCACGAGTTCCCATATTTTGTATATGGCACGATTTTCCATTGTATAGACATTGGGAACAATGTTCCATTTTTCACTAGTACTATATATGATTGGAAATTTGTGTTATATTAATATATCATTTTGCACTTTTTTATATTACTTCTCCTTTTATTACAGATTTGCATACATTATGTCGAATGCAGTAGTAGTTTACAGTCAATGTGCTTGAAATACTTATTGTTGACGAATCCTAACTCATATTGAGCCAACATACTAACACCTACAGTCTTATTCATTCTCCGAATTGCAATAGAAAGCACTTGTTTTCCTTTGGTATTTACATAGTAATTATTTTCTCATTTTGCAAGCTAGAAATTGATATTGGAATAATCTTCTCTTGCCATTTGATTGACTGGAAATTTCATAGTATTGATGAGCTGAGAATCATATTGAACATGACTATTTTTGGCTTGCATTTGTTACATCTACTTCACAAACATTGATTTTGATAAATTTGTCAATTCATATCATTTGAAGACAAAGTTGACATTGCTTACTCTCATCAAATACATACATACTTTTTATGCTATTGTTGTGCACTTGCAATTTTAATGATCTATTGTACTTGTTTCAATTGTAATAATTAAAGGGTTAGCATGCATAACCTATGGTTTAGAATCAACGAGGAAACCCTAACCCTAATTGAAATTTAAAGGTTAGCATGCATAACCTAGGCTTTATCATCAATGAGGAAACCTTGACCCAAATGGTGTTTTGGGGTTAGCATGCATAACCTAGGGTTTAGAATCAATGATGAAACCCTAAACCTAGGAGGGAAACCTTAACAACAACCCTACCTAACCATCTCTTGTGGCCTCTTATAAAGTATGTTTTTGTTTGTATAGTAGCATTCCTAGGATTGTAGTCACATGTCACATATTATTTATAGACTAATCAAATGAAATACTTCAAATCTTAAGCATGGATTACTTCACATAATCTAGGGTTAGAGATTCATGAGCACTCCTTTTATAAACCATGGTGAAATAAGTAAAACATAGCTCATTTTCCACAAATCATACATTAAAAAATATGGGATAAAGAGGCTCTATAATATCTCTAACTGTAATATCCATTTTGGATAGCCCTAGAACATAACTAACTCATCCTAAGCTACCCTAACTTATTGAATGTAATATCCTATTTAGGGCATCCCTAATAGCCTTCTTACCCACCTATCATAGCCTAAGGTCACTTCCTTTCCTTCCTATCTTACCCACTCACTAACGCCTCACCTCAAATTTGTCAATAACCCTATTGAAAGTGGCACAAAGACACCCTAAAGTGACTGTATCTAAATAATCATTCCCAGCTATACTTAAACAAATTTGGCAGTGGTATATAAACATCCATAACTTGGAAAAATAAAATAAAAGGCCTTGAATTTCTTGCAAGCCATTGTGTCATCAAAAGCCACGTGAATATACTTGTTATCATTCCTACTTGACTGTAAATTACATCTTGGACCGTCATAAGACATTTTACTTGACTAGAAATTTGATTTGGTTTAAGAGTCCCATTGGCTTGGAAACTTGGCACTTATGAAATTGTTTATCACTGATGTTTCCTTAAAATATTGTACCTTTTTCTTGACAAGCTAAAAAGTGAAATATAGGACTGTCATAATGCCAAATGCATGGATGTAAATAATTTTGTTTTAACAGTACCTTTCACTAATTGAAAGTTCCATTTCAACTCTTGTTTATCATCAGTACCTGCATTTGGGATTGTACACTCATTTTGGCAAGATGGAAATTAGTGTTTTGGACTGTCATAATCATTTTGACTTGGCTGGAAATCATTGTTAGTTTGACAGTCCTATCTTGATGAAAACTGGATTGATTGGGGTCTATGTCAATTTATGTCGGTTCCAAAAGAGGTTGACTTTGTATGATATGATGAACCCTAGTTTGTAGTTCTATGTCTAAGTATGTGAACCCTAGATTTTAAGTTTGTGGTTTCTAGTTCAAGAAACCATAGATTTCTTGACATTTGTTCTTATATATTAGGTATATGGCCTAGGTATTTGTAATCCTTATTTTTTAGGTTTGTGTTTTGTAGTTCATGAAACCCTAATTTTTTTCTATTTATGCATGTATCTTAGGTAGGTTGTTTAATTATTTCTACATAAGTAAGACTAACGTAGCACATGATCTCTATGTATGTGAATTTATACTTTATAAAACCCTAGTTTGTAGTTATATGTGTAAATTTATAAACCCTAGTTTTTAGGTTTATGGTTTGTAATTCGTGAAACCCTAGTTTTTTTTCAATTTTCTCTTGTAGCTTAGGTATATTGTCTAAGTGGTTCTACATAACAGAAACTAAAATAACACAGAAGAAAAAGAATGTGTGAGGAGGTACAAGACATACAAATTGTTCTTCCTTGACAAATAAAAAATGAAACAAGTTCATGAATATGTGTCTTCTATAAAAGATACAACATCCCGATTGATCCTTTATTTGGTAGCGACATGTTCTCTTTGAGTGTACAATCATAGATTGAAGGGTCATTTTGGCTAGCAAGTTCCTTTTATTTCAGAGGATTTTCCTTAGTCATCATCTTTATGGCCAACACAAGTGCATGATGACCTATCCAAAGGTTTGCACTTAGGATAGCTAACAAAATAAACACCATTAAATTTTACTTAACAAATTCAACGCAAAATTATCTCAAATTAGCATGCCTAACCAATGCTAGAATATACCCAATCTTAAAGATAATATAAGCTAAAATTCAAATCTCCAAGTACACAATATTTGGACAATTGAAACAGTTCTTATATATATGTATATATATGATATGTATGTATATATATTTGGAAACCATAAGCAATGCTAGCCCCAAACTATCATTGTTTTCATTAAGGTATCTACACTATAATTGTTTTCCTCGTTAAGGTTTATAAACCCTGATTATCTTTGATCATAGAAGCACATGGCCTTTCAGAGAAGTCTAGCACCAGTTTTGACGTCAATATGTCTATCTTAGGATGATTCCGCAAACCCTAGGTATTTGACTATTGCATCAACACAAGCACCAAGACCTCCATGGAAAATCAACTAAACCTAAAAAATATTATTCTAAGCAAGACATCGAAAGAAGATCGAGACTTATCAGGTTAAGTTTTCCATGGTCTTCTCCTAACCTCCATGTATCAAAGAATAATGGGACTACAATATCACCAAATACATTAGCTCTTTTATTTGTATCTTCTATAGGTTTGGAACCCTGATTCTACCTCCTTTGACTTCACAACAATAGCTATGAAATATGCAAGACAACCATCAATTCCTCTAGTAATATATCTCCTTCTCCAAGGCTTACTTACATATATAAACCCTAGTGTCCTAATGCATATCTAAGTCTCCTCATGTAATGCATTCCTCCTCTATTTGTGTACAACATCTTCTTGTTCCCAATTCTCCTCGACATATGTGTCAGAGGTGGTTACAATGCTCCAATGCTTATCCTCAATATATGTGACAAGGTGGTTACTATGCTCATTTGCTTCTCCTCAACATGTGTGTGAAGGTGGTCACTCTGGTCCAATATTTCACTTATCTTCATCCTAATATCACAAGGCAACCCAACAAAATAAAACCTAGTCCAAGTGTGCATTAACACCATGAAGATACATACCTTAGGGAAGTCTTTCCAAGCATATAGCATATCCATAATCTCTTATTACAACAAATTACAACATCAATAAATCTACTATTTTATTTTCAAGATATATGTTAAAATAATTATTTTCAAGATATGTGTTAAATAACTTAACAAATTAAACCCAAATTTTTTCCAAATTAGAATTCATAACAAATGCTAGAATATACCCGATCATGAAGATAATATAAGTTGAAATTCAAATCTGCAAGTACACAATATTTGGACAACATTGAAGGAAACTGAACAAAACCCTTGTTTACGAAATTAATGCACAATGAACTCACTGGGCCATGAAAATGTAGAGGAGAGGGCCCACTAGAGGTAATGGCATTCCAGGAGACCAACAAAGTTGATGTCTCATCGATCCGACCTCTGGTTGTCGAGTTATGTCGAGTTGAAAGTCACATGAAAATTTCGTTCAGGGACACTTGGTCCCTCTCGGTCCGGGAGTGAAAAAACAAATGTAGTAGAAATATTGCATGCCATTGGCTTTGACAAGTGTGAATGGAAAATGATGGCATGGAAACACTACCAAGACTGGCACGATGGAGGGTTTTGCAGAGTTGGCCCACCAATGCGAGAGTTGTAATGAAGGAAACTGAGTAAAACCCTGGTTTACAAAACCAATGCACAATGAACTCACTAGGACATAAAAACATTGTAGAGAGGGCCCACTAGAGGTAATGGAATTCCAGGAGACCAACGGAGTTGATGGATCCTCGATCTGACCTCTAGTTGTCGATTTATGTCTAGTTGAAATTTTCATGAAAATGTCATACAAGGACACTTGGTCAGTCTCAGTCCGGGAGTGAAAAACCAAACAGAGCAGCAAGGTTGCATTTCATTGGCTCCAATAAGTGTGTATGGCCAATTTCTATATGGAAACAATACCAAGACTGTTACAGTGGAGGTTTTTATAAATTTGATCCACCAATGCGAGAGTTGCATTTAAGGAAATTGAGAAAAACCCTAGTTTACGAAACCAATGCACAATGAAATCACTGGGCCATGCAAACATGGTGGAGAGGGCCCACTAGAGGTAATGGAATTCTAGGAGACCAATGGAGTCGATAACTCATCGATCTGACCTCCAGTTGCCAAGTTCTGTCGAGTTGAAAGTGGCATGAAAATGTCATTCAAGGACACTTGGTCACTCTCGATCCGAGAGCGAAAAACCAAATGGAGCAGCAAGATTGCATGTCGTTGGCTCTGATAAGTGTGTATGGCCAATGTTGATATGGAAACACTACCAATACTAGCACGATGGAGATTTTTGTAGAGTTGACTCACCAATGCAAGAGATGCATTGAAGGAAACTAAGCAAAACCCTAGTTTACAAAACCGATGCACAATGAACTCATTGGGCCATGAAAATGTGGTGGAGAGGGCCCACTAGAGTTAATGGAATTCCAGGAGACCAATGGATTCAATGGCTTGTATATCCAACCTCTGGTAGCCGAGTTATGTCGAGTTGAAAGTCGCATGAAAATGGGGTCTATGCAACCCTGGAAACAGTGCATCGTCCCTGCCAAACCTTGTCTCGAGTGACCAGGGGTGGCTTTCCCATGGATTCCATACCAAACAAATCCATAGGAGCTAACAAAATAAAAAATCACTACTCAGTTTGGGTTTTGGACCCCGACCTTGAATTTGCCAGGCGTCCCTAAATGACTTTTGTAGGCCTACTGCAACTCGCCATAGAACGTTGACCGAGGATCTGATTGACAAACCATCAGTTCTGATGGGATCATGGCATGTGATTATGGCCAAGGTGGCCTCCCACATAACTCTGGATTACCCAGGTATGCCTCCAGGATAGATTTTGAAAACTAGGGTTTCGCCCTAGTGGGTCCTATGCAACCCTTGCAACGGTGCACCAGACCTGCAAAACCCTGTGTCATGCAGCTAGGGGTGTCATGCCCATGGAGGCCATGCCCAAAACACCTGTAGGAGCTGAAAAAATTAGAAATATCTGCCCATTTTGGTATGGGGACCCCGACCTTGAATTGGTCGAGGCGTCCCTGAATGGCTTTTGCAGGCCTACTACAACTGACCATAGAACGTTCACCAGGATCTGATGGAAAAACCATCGGTTCCATTGGGATTTTGGAACGATATTATGTCTAGAGTGGCCTTCCCACCCCCAACGTTTCATGGCCCAAGAATGTCTCCATGCCAGAATATGCAAACTAGGGTTTCGCCTAAGTGGAGTGTAAACACAATTACCCAATCTCATTCAATATAGCCATCTGGATCCTCTCTATTTCTAATTGCCTCCATCAATCTCTCGTGCTATAAATGAGGCAAGAAGTAATGTACCTTGGTTGAGTTCTTGTTTGACATTGTCTGTAGATGGATGTCCATGCCAACAATCAAGTTTGTGAAGTGATAGACCACAGAACCTAGTCTGTAATCCATGAATACATACCCACTTGTTCTTCTTGATTTCCCATCTAATGTAAGATATTCACCCTAAACCACCATCAATCCAATAGGAAATTCATTTCCTTCATCATCAATCAATGATCCTTTCAGGATTTTCTTACCTCGAATGCATCATGCCAACCAATAATCCATGCCCCATTCATTGTCTTTCGGGGAAACAACTGCATATATGTGTCCTGGTTCTACAAGGTATGAGATATGGTCGCAGTCTGTCCAAATCGCTGATTGAACCTCCTCTAAGTGGGTTGTTTCACCAACTACATGTGTGTCTATGGCAAGTGACACACAATCCCAATCATCAACCTAATCCATGCATTCGCATTCATCCCATTCTCCACTGCTACAAGGGCTGCAAAAGCAAGCAATTTTCCCCATCCATATTTCAAATAGGGGGTTGTTTGAGCTTTGAACCAAATGAAATCCACGTGTTCCTTGTACCGTGTCACAAATATAAGAACGAGATCGCTCTATGTCAATCACATGCCAAAAATTCCTGACTGGCCTTCCTACCCCTGTTGATGTATGTTGCACTTTAGTCTGGTCTGACATTGTTGTAGAGCACCATTGAAATATGGATTTTGCATCTTTGATATGGTATTTTTTGGTAAACCCCATATCCTCCCTTCATAGTGTGGTCTTGATGCATGCACCTGCCCCGTCATGGTCACCTTTGTCGTGCCCGGTCTCAAAGTAGTTCCATATATGCGGCACATTATATGTCTTATGTAACATACTCATCCATTGGAAGACTCGGGCATTTTTGAACTGGCCCGCACATCCATCTGACCATATCCAATCCTGATCCATCTATATATCTCCCTCCTTTAGCTGATCATAGAAAATTCAAATACAATGTTGCACCTAATGCAAATCATGGCATCTGTCATCACTTATGTAAAATTTTATCTCTTTCTGTATTATCTTGTTGTTAATGCTACTCTCAGGGCCATTCCTATACGTAATATGTACCATGATGCTGACTTGGTCGGAATGGTAGTATTGACTCTGAATTTTATTTTGTGGCTAAAGGGTGTAGTTTTCTGGAAAATCCACATTTGACAATATGGTCCCAATGGGAAATTTGTCCCTACATTTTCTATGTTACTCATCCTACCGTCGTGCTACATGCACATGTTGAACATACTGCTTGGTTTTCTTATAGAACTCTGTCAAAAAACCACATACCCGTACCTGTTTCCATTAAAAAAGGGTCGTATTAGAATGTGACCTTTAAAGAATGTATATGTAGAAATTGAACACGTTTGAGGAAAAACATGCAATAATAATTTGCACCTGTGACTTCACCAATGCAATATTTTTACTTTCCTTCACACTATCTGATTGATAGGTTACGTACTCGAAGCTCTGCATCTCCATGATCATATTTCCAAATTGATTCTCATCGATTCCATGAATGCAACGGTTCAAAAGAGAAAACCCACTACACCTAAAACAATTCCCATATAGACATGATTTTCCATAGTATTGTTTTCCTTCATGCCTTGGACACATGATGTTGACGATAAAATATCTTAATGGATTCGGTGGTATTACGGATTCACTGCATCCTTGCTCAAGGTTAGTATCCAAATCACAAAATATATGTTTATATGTGTCATAAAAATATTCATATTCTACATGGTGTCTACAATAGCATGTGTTTAGATCAATGCATATACGAACGTACCATGCCATTACATTTCTCAAAGGACCTTTGGCCTAGGTTCAATTGTGTGTGCTCATTCCTGAATCTCTCATAGAGTTCAATCTGTGAAGTGTCAAGGAAGTATTTGACATGGGATTCACGTTTAGTAGAACCTTTTCTCAGATTTAGCACATCTCTTTGTTTATATGAAGGTCTCGTATGATCATGCCAGAAATTTTGTACTAAGTCCTAAACAACATCAGTTAGCTTCATATCTCGACGAGGTAACCTATCGACAAAATCCCAACAATCTTTTCCACCTGGATTCTAAAGATTTTATCTTATAACAGAGTACTTCTTAACAATTTTTCTATTTAATGTAAGCATGTGGGAAGTGTGTGAAAGGAGGCGACATTTTCATGTGGACTTTCATACAACTGATTCTGATAACACACGATGAGCTGCACAAAGGTCTTTAGTATGAGACGTCTTCCCAATCGCATTAAAAGTGGATTGGAGATTTCTAACAATATGATTGTTAGCCTATGAACTTCTAACCATCTTTATTCCCAAAATTCTCTTAACAACAACTAAACAATTTGACTTTAATGAACATAGTAGTAATTGACATTTACCTGCATCGTCTTTGGATTCAAAATATTTCTTCATTGATTTGCTACATTGCCAATCAATAGTACGTTTGGGAAACTTACCTTCAGGGCCTGACATACAACTTTCATCCACATGGATACGTCTAGGAGTCCTTGTTCTTGTAGTATAAAGTTGAGGTAGGGAAGGTGGACATGAGCTATGGATCCCAGGGCTTCTTTGTTGTGGTGCTTCATTAACATGTCAGTCCATATTGGGAGTGTGCTTGACATGGTTGTGGTATTCTTGGAGATATTGCAAATTAATCATTATTCGTAGGTCCAATGCTTGATACTCAATGTCTCTCAATGTACCTATGTTTTCAAGACCTTCAACATGGCTCATTGTTGGATTATTGGTTGGAGACTGTGTTGATGTTGGAATTTGAGTTGGGTCCGTTGGATGCAATCGCTTCACCCGTGGTTCTGAAGTAGAGGTTGTTATGTCATCAACTATGTTAGGATTGGTCACAGTATCAGTGGAAATGTCTGGACCATGTCTCACTCTCTCCATTTCCAACCTGTCCTTTTCTCTTACCTCATTGTCCTTTTCAATGGGCATATTCCATCTAGTTTTTCTTGCTCTGTTACGTGATTTTCCCATGTCCAAGAGTTTCTTTATCAAAAATATGAGGTATACCCCTACAAAAGAAGCAACAAATAATGTATTAGTTCCATTATACAAGAAACATGATGCGTTCCAACATAATTAACTAAATTACATATATGTTAGTATGGTAATTATTGGCATTGATACATAAACATTGATTAAATGTTTCCCTTTATGTTCAAATTAAAGTTTCATTTCTATACTCTATTTGATTCAATTAAAGTGAGTCAAGTTTGAAGGTATTACAGCTATAGGATTATGACTTCCTTGGTGTTAAAAAATTATTGGAATTCAAAAGAAGATGAGTGAAATATTCTTCATTTCCAACACCTTCGGACGAGATGACATTACATGTAAAATGACACATTAGTTGTGAGGGAAGACACAAGTTGGCATTTGGATGTCTTGGGAATAAATTGAATAAATTACACTCATTAAGTTACAAGTTAACTATTAAGAGAAAAAATTGACTAATTACACAATGAGGAGGTTGCAAATCCCTTGAAAAAAGGAGAAATCATTGAGGTAGAGGCATCCCTCTCAAGCTCAATAGCATGTTATGATAAATCTAGCATGAAGAGGAGAGCATGGACAAGTTGGTGAACTATTCAATATGGACGCTCTCCCATGATTGCTTCCAAGGTTTTTATACAAATTGAAGAGTCTCAATAGAGAACCTCATCTATGCTATCCTTGTGGGAAATCAAAATATATTCATGTGCAAATGATTATTGGTCTACATTGCATACTTCATCTTGTATAGAGAATATGGACAACTTGGTGAACTATTCAATATGGACCCTCTCCCATGATTACTTCAAAGGTTTTTTTTTAATTGAAGAGTCTCAAGAGATAACTTCATCTATGCCATCATTCTGTGAAATCAAAATATATTCATGTGCAAATGTAAATTAGTTAACATTGCATACTTCATCTTGTATGGAAAATATGAGACTTGTTTAGATGTGAAGTTGGGAATTATTCTTGTGAAATTAAATTTTGTCTATGAGTGAGATATTGTTGTAGACATATGATAAAACATAAATCAATGAAATGATCCGAAAGCTTGTGAATGAAAAATATTATTTACAATTTACCATACCCATTCAAAATGATCTCTTCTTGCAATGAAAACTTGTAGTTTGAATGTATCCACTAACTTCCAAGACCACTTAATATATTTTTTAGATTCCAATATTTATCTTCTATCCAATAGCTCAAAGAGTGATGATTGAGTGTGATCCAAATTGTAGAGTTTAGGAGCACAACACGCACGAATAGTTGTAGAAAACCCATGAAAATTAGTAGCAATCAGGTGAATCTAGATATCAATTTTTTTAACTAGTAATAGGTGTGTGCATGGGTATTTGAGTGTGCACACACGTGTATAAGAGTACATGCACACATTAATGTGTATGCACAACGAGACTCACATACGCTCCTACCTAACATTTACAACATTTACTCACTAACGTTTATCCCATTTAATAACTAATGTTCTTCAACAACGTCTTGGTATTCACACATGTACGAGTATTTTTACAATATAGTCTTCACCACTACTTTCTTTTTAGCCCCATGGGTTCCATTATGAGGACTTAGGCTCATTACCTATGGCTAGTGGAGGGTAAGGGAGGAATCCAACACTGAGCATCATCACCATCATAATCATCATCTTAGTCATCATCATCATAATAATCATCATAATCATCGTCATCCTCACCATCCTCATCATAGTCATCATCCTCATCATCATCATTGTCATCATCCTCGAATCAAACTTGGAATGGTTGCTTGTTATATATAAATAATGGGATAGATAAAGCTCTGTTAATAAGTCATAAACCATGTACTGAGAAAAATGCAGAGAGTACTTGTGCGAGTTGACACGTCAAAATCCTGGACGTGAGTTCCATGAGTAATTGAAATTGACAGCTACTATTAGGAGAGAAGAAAGCATCGGGCTCTGTGGACTCTTTAAATGTTTCCTTCATCTTTCAAATTTTATAGATGTGATGTCGGAGGGGCCATGTTGTATGTAGTATCAAATGGATTAGTATAAATATTGATTACGAAATCTTGAATGTGGGTGAAATCTCATTACCAAATCTTGAAAATCGTCGAAATATTTAATACACATATAAACACTCATTACACTGATGGCTACACACTTGTTTGAATATTTCTGGTTCCAGATGATCTGTTCTATTCTATGGATCGTACATTTCAAAACATCAATGAACAACCCTCACATGAAAATCAACTCACAAGTCACGACCACTACATAATTGGAATTTTAATCACCCCCATTACTTTGAAAACACCCTTTCGACATCATTTATATAATAAATTCACTATCTTCAAGAACAAAAGCTCAACTCATCAACATCTTACCCCTTAGGATATCAGACAAAACTAAAGAGAGCACAAGATGAACCGAGATGACTTATCCCATGAGGAACGCAAGGGATAACAAATTCAAGATGAAGTATATTTTCCATCATATAAGAAAAAGTGCAAGAAATGCATTCTAAAAGGAGGATGAGCTACTACACTAAGCTCAGGCTCAACTTTTTGCACTAAGCTCAGGCTTATCTTTCATCATAATCATCGCCATCATAGTCATCCTCATCATCATCATCATAGTCATGATCCTCATCATCATCATCACCATCATTGTTCATCATCATCATCGTCATCATCATCATCATCATCATCCTCATCCTCCTCGTCATCCTCTTCCTCCTTCTCATCATCATCATCCTCATCATCATCATCATCATCATCATAGTCATCATCCTCCTCATATTCATCATGATCATCATCCTCATCCCCATCATCAACATCATAGTCATCGTCCTCATCATCATCATTATCATCATCATCATCACCATTATCATCACCATCATAGTCATCATCATCCTCATTATTGTAATCATCGTCATCATAGTCAAACTATTCGTCATCATCATCATCATTGTCATCGTCGCTATCACCGTCATCATCATCATCATCATCATAGTCATCATCATCACCATCATCATTGTTCATCATCATCGTCATGGTAATCGTCATCATGGTCATCATCATCATCATCCTCATCATCGTAATCATCATCATCATCGTCATCATAATCATCGTCATCATAGTCATAGTCATCGTGATCATCATCATCCTCATCATCATCGTCATCATCATCATCATCATCATCACCGTCATTGTTCATCATCATCGTCATTTCCATCATCATCATCCTCATCATCCTCATCATCAACATCATAGTCATCATCCTCATCATCGTCATTGTCATCATCCTCCTTCTCATCATCATCATTCCATTGCAAATGCTTGAAAATAAAATCAAAGCAAAGTTTCAACTAAACCTATAATCATCATCATCATCATTGTTCCTCCTCCTCCTCCTCCTCATCATCATCATCCTCATCATCATCATCATCATCATCATCATCACCATCATTGTTCATCATCATTGTCATTGTCATCATCATTATCATCGTCATCCTCGTCATCATCATAGTCATCATCCTCATCATCACCATGATAAGCATCATCACCATTGTTCCTCATCATCGTCTTCATCATCCCCATCATCATCATCATCACCATCACCATCATTTTTCATCATCATAGTCATCATCATCCTCCTCCTCATCATCATCGTCATCGTCATCAACATCATCATCCTCATCATTGTAATCATCATAATCATTGTCATCATAGTCATAGTCATCATGATCATGATCATCATAATCATCCTCCTCCTCCTCCTCCTCCTCCTCATCACCATCATTGTCATAGTCATCATCCTCATCATCATCATTATCATCATCCTTATCACCATCATTACCATCATCATCATCATCATCATTGTTCTTCATCGTCATCGTCGTCATCATCATCATCATCATCAACATCATTATTCATCAGCATAGTAGTCATCATCATCATCATCGTCATCAACATCATCATCCTTGTCATCGTAATTGTCATAATCATTGTCATCATAGTCATAGTCATCCTCATCATCATCTTCATCCTCCTCCTCCTCCTCCTCATCGTCATCGCCATCATCATCATCATCATCATCATCCTCATCCTCATCATCATCATCATCATAGTCATCACCATTTTCATCATCCTCCTCCTCCTCGTCATCATTGTTCATCATCATCATTCCATTGCAAATGCTTGAAAATAAAATCAAAGCAAAGTTTCAACTAAACCTATCATCATCATAAATGGTCCTCATCATCGTTGTCATAATCGTCATCATCATCATCATCATCAGCATCACCATCATTGTTTATCATGATCATCATGATCATCATCATCCTCGTCATCATCATCATAGTCATCATCCTCCTCATCATCATTGTCATCATCCTTATCTACAGCATCACCATGATTGTTCATCATCACCATCATCACCGTCATCATGATCATGATCATGATCATGATCATAATCATCATCCTCATCATCATCATTGTCATCCTCCTCCTCATCATCATCATCGTCATGGTCATCATCATAATTCCATTGAAAATGCTTGAAAATAAAATCAAAGCAAAGTTTCAACTAAACCTATCATCATCATTATTGTTCCTCATCATCGTCTTCATCATCATCCTCATCATCATCATCATCATCAGCATCAGCATTGTAGTGATCATCGTCATCCTCATCCTCCTCCTCATCATCATAGTCATCATCCTTATCATCATCATTGTCATCATCCTCATCCTCATCATCACCATCATTGTTCATCATCATCTCCATCGTTGTCATCATCATCATCATCATCATCACACTAGTGGAAAATGAGAGATTAGTGACTAGGAGACCAAAAAATTTGGTCACCATAGATTTTTTCAAGGGATAAATGACCAAAATTGATAAATTTAAGTGAGTTAACTAAAAAAAACCAAGATAAATGACCACTTTTGGTCACGGGATAAAACTAAACTAAAAAGGACCAAGATAAATGACCACTTTTGGTCACAGGATAAAACTAAACTAAAAAGGACCAAGATAAATGACCAAAATTGGTCATGGGATGTCTAGACTTAAAATGAGCACATAATAATTGGTCATTTATTTGGTCATGTTTAGTTGTGTCACTATGGCAATGGAGAATTACATTTTTGACAACGAATTTGTATAATTTACTAAATTCTAACATATCTACTCAACGATTTGACTACAAAAGTCTATGGAGGTGTACATACTCTAACCCCCTTTGAATTTCAACCCATGACCTCCTAGGATTAAACACATGTTATTAACCATCAATCCCACTTACATTTCACTTACCCAAAAAAAAAAGAGAGCATTACCCATCGTTGCTCTAATTCTTTGTATGCAACACATATTGATATCTAGAATCTAATGTTTTTACAAGGAAATACTCTAGCTCAATTTTCCTTGAATTACTAAGATATATATTTTTCAAAGAAAAGTCCTCTTTAGGTAAATGCAATAAGTCTAAATTACTATGCAGTGTGGAAGAAGTAGAGCTTGATTTGCATTTGTCACCTTCATTAGTACCATGGATTTTCTCTTTTTGATGTGAAGCACTTATCACCATAAAATAAGGTTTTGTGATGGTTAGTATTTTGTAAGACATTTAACACTCCCTCATGAAACAATTGAATGGATTCACGTGAGTGAGAGTTCCCTACTTTTATTACTTAAAATACAATCCCGATTTTTGTTGTAGTTTTATGTAAATTTTTTATAGTGTTCCTGTCTCTTGTTTGTACATAATTCTTCTTTTTTCCCACTCTCAATTTTCCCGTGCCCCTTAAGCTCCGAAGGAAGCAAGGTATTATAGTAGAATTTCTAATCTGCCGTTTCGATTTGGAGCAGTCCGCCATTTCGTCGATTTAGAGCAGTCCACCATTTTGATTTAGAGAAGATTCAGTCTTCTACCATTCCATTCCAAATGTCCTTCAATAAGTGACATTGAGCTATTTTGATTTGGCTCTGCTCTCATTTACACATCTTCCATGTGTTCATCAGAAATTGTTTTCACTAGCTGTAATGTTCAATCTGATACACATACATATTGCTCATGTACAAAACACTACCAAGATTTTGTCATGGCATAGGTATGTATGTGGATTTGCAGGTCAGAGACCTCAAACTCCTGGTGGCCTCAGATTAATCTGGTTACCACTTACTCTTTTTTTTTTTTGCTTTTCACCATCTTGGGGATCTTTAGGGGTTACAAGCATTTCTTCAGGCGAGCTATGTTGGAATCATCGGATTTTGTGAAGGACGATACTCTTAAAATATGTTGTATAGTTGGGGTTGTGGTTTTTGCTATTCAAGGCCCCAGATTGCACTATATTCACATCCCTGAATCAAACTTGGGTCAACAACTTGGGGAACTCCTTGAAGATGTTGAAAATGTGGATGTCACATTTGATGTATCAGGGGAAAAATTTCATGCCCATAGAGTTGTTCTGGAAGAACGTTCCCCTGTATTTAAATCCATGTCTTTTGAGTCCTCTAGGGAGTGGAATGACAAAGAAATTAGCATCGAAGGCACAAGGCCAGAGGTGTTTAAGGTGAGCTTTCATTCTTCCTATGATTATGGAATTGTGCTTTCTCTTTATTTTTATTTTGGAAGATTGGGTATTTGCCTTGAGCTTGTAATTTTTTTCCTTAAATTATTGTCTCCTTTCTCAAATGTGTCTCCTTTGTTCTCTTGAATGTAATGCAGGCTATGCTACACTTTATTTATAGAGATACCCTTCCAGATTTAGAGGAACATGCAGATTTAGGAGAGATTTCTGATCCATCCCCTTGCTTTTTGACACCTGAGACAATGATTGAATATTTTCTCACATTAGCAGATCGGTATGGTCTGTGTCAGTTAAGGTGCTTGTGTGAGTCAAGAATATCACAAGAAATAACTGTGAACACTATTGCTAAAATTCTTGAACTGGCCCAGGCTTACTAGGCTTCTCAACTCAAATATGCATGCCTTAAATTTGCTGCGACAAACTTGGAAGGTATGCAGTATATTTCAATTAATTATAAACTAAACATAGTAGTTTATATTGTTGAGAAACATCAATTAGTTGATGCTATTAAAAATTTCATCTTGATTTGTTTCTGCAGAAGTCATGAAGTCAGAGGGGTTCGAATACTTGAAAGAGAATTGTCCATCTCTGCAGTTGGAACTTCTACAAACTGTTGCACAATTCAAGGATGATTGAAACATGAAGGGAAAAGCTAGAATGCACTAAGTCAAGAGTCAGATGCCTCTGACAGTAACATAGAAGAGCAAGACCAAACTTAGGGATACCAATCTACACAGAAATCTGATAATTCTGATTAACTGAAGGGCACTATTTTTGAGATATTTCTGGCTTTGGTGATACATTAACCGGGATGCTCCTAAAGCAGAAATGAAAGATATTTTTCACTCTGGAGATCATTTGAGGTGATGAGTTTGTAAGATGCATCCCAGCTTCTGCTAATAACTGTGGAGCAACCAGCATTTTTTTTTTAAATATCTTTGTGGACTTTCAAAATTGATATATAATTTCATTGTACTATGAGAGATGCACTGTTTTTTTCTAAATACACATGGATATCGAAGCCACAGGAAGGGTGGCCATTATGACTGTCTATTACAAAAGGATCTGCTGCTTATTTGATATCCAATAAAATTTGACCTCTTGTCAAATTGTCAAGGGCTCTATCTTCATTGCTTGGACATGAAATGCGGGACACAATGAGGATGCAGTCTTGCATCATATTCTCTGGATGCAATAGAAATAAGCAGAATGAGAATAGACAGGAAATAATCCATGCAATGCTTATGAATGTTCAAGGATTAACACGAGAAAATGTTGCAAGCCATCTGCAGGTATAGTTGAGTTTCTACCATATTTTTACATACCTAAAACTGAATCACCTTTCGTGCTTAGATTTTGGATGCTAATTTCTAGATATGTTGTATTATTTGTCTTTTTATGATTCTATTGTTTCTGCAGGTCTAATTGATTTGTAATCTAAATATGTGTATAGCTTTGATTAAACAGAGCAGTCATACTTTTTGACTTACATAGTTGTCTGAATTGATTAAAATTAAAGCCTTTTTTGATGGTGTGCTTTTTCTTTTTTGAATAATCTGCAGAAGTATAGACTGTACTTGAAAAGGCTCAGCGGTGTGGTGAGTCAACAGGGTAGCATGGGAAATGCATTTGGAGGAGGCAGGGAATCTTCATTTGGTTCTCTTTTCCAAGTAGATGGAATTGGTGATTTGCAAGTTCTTGCTCAATCTGGTCACCTGTCTGCTCGTGCTCTTGAATCATTGCAAGCAGGAGTTCTGGGTAGATTAAATGGTTTAGTAGGCTTGGGTTTACCAGGCCTGAATTCCTCTGGAATGATCCAATTTTCCTTTCTTCCAGGCCTAGGCTATAATAACAGCATTGGAAGAGCACAAGGAATTGCACCTGTTAACAATCCAATGAATGCATTTCTTTGTTTATCAACTGGACTTGAACTAGATCAGTTACAACAAAAACAACAAATTGCTAGACTTGAAGATATAGGTGCTCCTGTGGATGATCCTACAGGATTTCTCACGATGCAGTGACAGTTGACAGCTACAAATAGTTCCCCTGTTGGCTTGGGTGGAAGTAGCAGTGGAAAAATCTCAGTGCATTCAACAAATAATGCTTTGGTGTTGCAATTGATGCAACAACAACAGCAGAAGCATGGAAGGGGTTTGACCACCTTAACCACTGAAAGAACTATTAGTCAAAGATTGGGGGCAAGTGATATTAACATGGTAATGTCTTCTCAACTACGTAATACGAATGGAAATAGTGGAAACTGGGGTAATGGTGCCACAATGTCAGTTTTACCAACAAATGCACGTTCAGTGGGTGGCCCTCTAAGTAGTACAATTTTTGGTGTGCAGAATGTAAGGGAAATCCTTTTAAGTGCCTCAAATGTTGATTGTATGTCAATGGACATTTCTGTTCCTCCAGTTAATTCTCTTGTAGGGCCTAGCTCTCATAATCTTATCCCAAGAAATGATCTCTCTCTGTCCTCTATTAGTGCAATGAACAATAGCACTGGGAACATAAGCGAAGTTGTGCCATCTGACAATAGAAGACCTAATATTCCAATTATTGGTAATATGAATACTGGTGTTAGATAGGGTATGAATTAGATTATAAAGAAAGACTGGAAAAATCATAATCAAGATTTTCGAGCCATTTCAAATCCTCTATTAAATACTCAGTTGAGCCGGGCATCTCTTCTTAATCAGAAAATGGTGGGAACGTATACTGCTCAATCTCAGGGGCAGAACACTGGATTTTGTGATCAAAAGATGAATTTGGATTTCAAACCACCAGTGAACTCAGTTGTTCCAGGGTTTGGTGGACGGTGTGAAAGTGAGAAATCCACTGCAGACAGTCAAATGAAGTTGAGGGAAGATTATCCAAAAGATCATGTAAAGATGGAGAATGGCTTTCTCTCTAAAAATTGCAATTCTAGAGATGAACTTATGAACATTATCTTTAGACAAGTAAGTGTGTTTTTACGAAGCCCTCCTGAGATACAATATAACATTCTAATATAGGTCTCTTAATTGTGATTTTTCTTTATGGTTATTGATGAGCATATACTAATACATTTTGAAAAAATAGGTTTCAACTTACATGGCTTGCAGTCGTAGTAGTCTGTTATGCTTTTTTTGGGCACTGATTGAGCCTGTGTTTGTTCTCTTTGGCAAATTTGACTTGTATTTTTTTCCTTAATCTAGTTTTCTTATGTGGATTATTTCCTAGATCTCTGTTTCTGTGAAGCGGCTTGTATTGATACAATCTATGTTTGTTATATATGTTTAACATGCCAGTATTTTATTGTGTATTAAGAAAGTCACTTCAGTCAATTACTGTGAAGCACAGACAGCTGTCCTTATTTGTTCTTTGCCTTCCATGACCGTTGCATGCTTTCTCTCTTTCCTTTCTCATGTCATATTGTTGCATGTGGCAAGGTGGGTTTGGACTAGTGGTTAGGGGGTTGGTACTCACAAATTTAATATGTTGGAATTCAATATTATACATCTCAATGTCCATGTAACTACAACTGACTATATACTGTAACATAAACAATTTCATTTGCACTACTAACAAAACCCCAGATTTTGATTGAAGGCAAAATTTAATCTAATTTACTTTGTATGAAACTACCCATTTTTTACCTAAGAAAATTCTATACACAGAATATAAGTTAGAAATATAATTATTAATGCTGGTGTTGATGCTGAACACAGCGGCAGCAAAGGGCTTATTTTGTTAAGTTGTTAAATCACCCTAAATATTAATTATTGATGCTTCTTTTTGCTAAAATTTCAGCTATATCTTCCCTTTCCATGCACAAAAGCTTTGCATATTTGAGGTATGAATTTCTATAGAATGTCTTGTTTTATTGCCAATGTTTTGGGTGAAACCATCTAGAATCATCGAAACCTCAACCCCTTGACATCATTGCATTTTTATGATTATTGAGGCTGCTGCCATCAAAGATGGCAGTCGTGTCCAATTTTCTTTTCTAGGGTGGAAATTTATTGAATAGGCAGGTCCTGTTACATTCAATTTATTTTCATCCATGCAGTTTCATGGTTATTGAGGCTGTTGTTCATCTTTAATGGCAAGCGTGCCCAGTTTTCCTTTTTGGGTGAAAATGTCTAGAATTGTCAACTCCTGTGAAATTTGATTTGTTTATCTATCTGTGAAGTGTTATGGTTATTGAGGTTGTTATTCAGTGATGTATGATTTTCATTTTTGGGAAAAAATGTCTAGAATGTCAACTCTTGTGACATTTGACTTTTTTCCATCCATGCAATTTTATGTTTATGGAGACTCATTAATCTTCGATGTCAGCTTTTTTGTCCAATTTTCTTTTGTCATTGGCTAAGTGTATTTGTCATGGTGTCTACAGTAGCATGAAGGGATCGGTTTCACATATTGTAATGCAGGATGTGATGGTTATCCTCTGGAAAGCTGCATGTGAAATGGGTTTGTGCTGGGTGGCAAAGAGGTCTGTGCTATCTGAAGCAGCTCAGATATGGTGTATAATTAAGGTGCTTCAGTTTGTCTCCAATCACTTGTAATCATTGCAGTAGATCCATTCAAAGAGGACTTGTTAACCTTCAACCCCTTCATTACTTCTTGTGGAATTTGTACAACTTACAATTGCTTGCATATGGTTATTTTCCTGATGTGCATTGAGCCAACATTTCCATATTTTTCTACATGGCTCAGGTTTTCCAACACTAGCAGACAAGAAGCAATACGAATGATTAGTTGCAGGAGACCAATTGCAGAGTTTGTAGATGATTAGGAACACTCAGAATTGGTCAGGACAACTAGAGATCATCTGGAATCTAACCAAGTTGACTATTGTTTCAATAAATTAAAAGCTAAACACTCTTTCGTTGCTATCCAAATATGTCCAGTATTAACCTTTATTGTTTAGATAGTCAATCCATGCTCTTTCAATATAAAACATTTTTGTTATCTTCCAAAAATTGTAGCTTATTTCGGAATGGATTGGGAGGATTCCCTTTTTAGTTGCCTCATATATTGTATGTGACGTTTGCAGATTATGAATACTATATAATTATGGTGCAATTAATTCAACTTGCAGTGTTTATATAATTATGGTGCAATTAATTTAAATAAGCCAAACAACTGAATAATTTCCTCTACTGTTAAGGGTGGTGAAACAGGTATGGTTTGCAGTTCTCCATCTCCTTTAACTATAGTGTCGTGTGATGATTGAGATTCTGAAGCTTACCATCTACATTCCCCCTTCTTGTGGTTTAGTACCTTAAAGATTTTTTTAGGTGACAAGAATAACATATTTATACTAGAAAGTCAAAAGGCTGCAGAGTTTACAAAGCTAAATTTCGGACAGACCTGAGATTGCCTTCCATTTCTGTGATGTAGCCTTACCATCTACAATCCCCCTTCTTGTGGTTTAGTACCTTAAAGATTTTTTTAGGTGAAAAGAATAGTATATTTTTACTAGAAATCCAAAAGGCTGTAGAGTTTACAAAGCTAAATTTTGGACAGACCTGAGACTGCCTACCATTTCTGTGATGTAGCCTTACTAACCCTGAAATCAACTGGCATTAGGCCTACCCACATAATCTACTTCCCCTATATAGGTTATTTACTGAGAATTACAGATTGTGTAATAGTTACAAACCCCAATCTGGATTCTGGATCCCTCAAACCGCTCATTAATACCTCTGCTTAAATATAGTAACAAAGATATCCTGTAAAAGGTATACTGGAAAAGGTAGAGAAGCAAGATATCATGTAAAAGGTATACTGGAAAAGGTAGAGGAGCAAGATATCATGTAAAAGGTATACATATCAGCATATATGTATCATGTAAAATGTATACGTATCAGGATGTTTCAGATGCCTTTCTGTTTCTAATATAAACTCTTGAATTTTCTTGATTCCATTGATTTCTGTTCTCTGTTCTTGGAGATTTTGAAATATCTGAAGTTAAAGATGTTGAATTCTCTGTTATTGTAGACTTTGAATCCTTTGCTGATGTAGACTTTGAATGTTTTTCTGATGCATATTTTGAATATTTTGTTGCTATATGTTTTGAAATTTTTGTTGTTGTAGACTCTGATTCCTTTGTTGTGATAGGAAACCAATCAGCAATAACAGCTACCATTATTATGTTTCTTGTACAACCGGTGCCATTAAAGATCAACTGAAAAATAATGGCTAATTCCTTGGGTTTATGTTTGGAGTGGCTATGGCCAAATGTTGTGAGCAAATCTGCATCGGTATTTGTTTTACTTAGATTGCTTAATTTGGTCCATCTGGTTGATCTTGTTTTGAGTTGTTTCCTCGAAATTGAGGAACTGTATTGGGGGAAACCATGTAGAGAGATGGAATTTTTGTTTCTGTATATTGATCCAAACTGGATCTTCTTTGCAGATCTATTGCTAACTTTTGTGCCTTATTGATCTTTTTTGTAAAATGATGTGTTTGTTTCTCTAAAGTTTAAAAGTTATAAAATCACATTATAGATTGCACCAGTCTGTCCTGTGATAAATTATGTTTTATAAGTATTGATGAGGTTAAGGCTGAACACGATCCCCATCTTTAGAGAGGTATGATTGCATTTGATTATTACATTTGTAGTGTTTTGACCTTGTTGCAATGTGTATCTGTTAGCCGCCAGAGCAAGTTGAGATCGAATATGTAATAGAAAAGGCAAAGCTGGAAGATATGCTTGAAAACTTCAGAAGCGTGTTTGAAATTTTTGCATTCGAAGATGCAATGGCAATTGCAAAGAAGGTGTGGCTTATGTAGTTTAGTTTTCTGTAGCCTTTTCCACTATGTCTTATACCTATTTTGCGTTTTAGTTGAAAAAGTAAGAGCTGGAGGAACAATATTGATATTATAAGTTGTTCCTTTGTAGGATGAAGAAAAGAAGGATGCAACTTTGAGTTTGGCAGCAAAGAAAAAAGCAGACTCTGATTCAGATGAGGAGGATGAACAAGAGCAGCAGAATAAAGAAAAAGGGGTTTCAAATAAAAAGAAGAAGGTTCTGTATTTGTTTATTCCACATTCACTACTCTGGTAGTGTTCTCCGCTTCGATTTCATAGTTCTCAAGGGTGTTGATTTCTGTGTTACTTGACCTGCAGCTTCAACGGAGAATGAAGATTGCAGAACTTAAGCATCTTTGTTCCAGGCCGGATGTTGTTGAGGTGTGTTATAACTATTTTCTCAGCTTACTTGGATGCTTATCATTCCATTTACAGATTTATATAGGTTTCACTATTTTTTCCATAAATTTCTTTTGTAATTTTAAGATACCTTTGCTTCAGTGTTCATCTATAGCTTTCCTGAGTGTGATTTCTGTCATTTGTGTCTTCTTTACATATTTTATCTTTTTTTCAGCATTTTCTATGATACGAAGAGTCGAAGACATTGCACTTGCATGCATGCATTAATGCCATGCTTATATGTTGCCAATTGGCAAAGTTTTGATACTACCCTCTGGGAAAAAATAAATTGAACATCAATGCATACTATAATACTATTTTAATATGCCAGTTGAATTTTGATACCATTGACTAACCAAATTGCCATTTTTTTCCATGAAAAAAATCTCTATATTTGATATTTGTAATATATCTAGGGAGTATAATATGGGGTACCTACGGAGCTACCCAATGGGATAATGCTATCTATTATGGCCATCTTTATTTAATAAGGACCATGTAGTGGAAATAAACAAATGTAATAGTCTTTACTACAAGGTTCTACCTACTAGATTGTTACTTCTCTAGAAAGTATCTAGAAGATTCCGACTTCCACCTATTATAAACTTAGAAAGATCCTTCTCTAGAAAGTACCCAAAAGGTTGTATAGAAACTATATAAAGAATAAGCAATGGAATGAGATGTCTTGTGAGGTTATTGGATGTAATACTTGTAGCAAACATAGCTTATGGAGTGATTCCTTCCATAAGGAGTAGTTAATGGTGTTACCCTACCCTTAGGATTTTTTTCCATATTCTTGTGTTTATTCTCTTGTGGATGTATTTGTGTTGATTTCTGAAGTTTAAGGGCTTATCTATTTTGTGATTAAATATTTGTTTTCTTTTTCCCAGAAAAAGAAACTTTATATTTTCAGCAGAAGATATACATTGTGAGGACCTGATCAGGTCTGTTCATAAGATCTGTCCAAGAAGGGATCTCGAGACTGATCTGAAGGTCAGTTTAAGATAAGAAAAAACATGACAATATCATAGCCATAGAGGTCTGAAGCTATAGAATTGAAACTGCATGGCCACTGTCTCATGGCCATCCACTAATTCATGGATATCAAAGCTGCCTGGGTGGTACTACAAAGCTTCCTTGGACACTTGGTCAACCTTCATATTGAGTTCCCTGTAGATGTGTTTGCATGAGAACCATTCCAGTGAACTCATTTCCTTTTTGATGTTCTGTAAAATGTGCTCTATAGAGGGCATGTGTTTATTTCTGAAGTTTAAGGGCTTTTCTTGTTTGTGATTAAATATTTGTTTACTTTTTCCCAGAAACAAAAATTTATATTTTCAACACAAAATATACATTGTGAGGACCTGATGACATTACTTGCAATGCTCACACTACCTGCAATAGTGAATAAAGGCCATTTGGGACTCGATTTTATTCAGTTATCTCCACAGATTTTATTCAATTATCTCCTTTTGTTTGAAGGGAGGCGATTGTTGTTTGTGATCTGGAACATATAAGTGAATGGCTTATATTAGATCGCTGCAAGTACTGCCTCACGCCAAACATCTCTCAAGGAGCAGTATTTTTTTTATCTCAAATGCCTACATTGCCTAAAAGTGGATATACCTTATGTTCTTCGTGAGGATTATATTTTAGAAAGTTGTCAATGCTCTAGTGATCACTCTGAGGGTTTTTTGGTGCATAATGTTGATGATGCCAAGAGTTCAGTATGCCTGTTATGTGGATGTGGCTAAAATAACAAAGAAGCGAAGCAACAAGCAATAAAAGTTGATAAAGTTGGAAATGAGGCCTCAAAAATTGCTATCTTCTGGAAATTACTCTGAAGCAAGAAGGGCATCCTTGTTCAATCATATTGATGAGAACCAGGGATACCCTCTTGAAGATATGCATGGATTTACATGATTGGAAACAAGCTCTCAAGTATTTTCAACCAACAATTCCAGCCTACGAGAGGGCATATCCTTCATATCATCCTATGATGGGATTGCAGTACTATGCTTGAGGAAAACTTGAATGGTTTTTTTAGAACACAATGGAGGCAGCAAAGGCAGGAAAAGGCCATTGGAGTAATAAGTACTATGATTATATTTCCTATTTTTCCTTTTGTTATTCTTGCAATCTTCTACATGTACTGGATTGGAGCAGCGTTATATATTTTAAGTTCAGGCGAAATTCGTCATAATGACTCTAATGGGAACTGTTGTGCCTATGATCTCCTTGCCAATAAGGTCAAATGTGAGGATTGTTGTGGTTACAACATTCACTATATCCACAATATTTCTTTGGCCAGCATTTTTCATATTTTTGGAGGTTATTGGATTACCCAGTTTACCATCCTTTGTTGTGTAGGATGACGCTCGAGACGCCATCTCCCTTACCAGGTATCAAATCGTGCCACAATCATTTCTCATACTTCATTAGTTTATTAATATTACCCACAACTCTGGCCTTTGGCTAAGGAAACTTGTATTTTTTAGGTAGATCAGTCATGGGAATAAATTAGTCAACCTGTGTAGATATTGCCAATAGGTCCTACTGGAAAATGTTTGATCTTGTTAATTTTCTGCTAGAATCCATTGTTCATGCCAATCAACTATAGTCTGTTTGAATTCCTTTCTTAAAAGTATTTGATTTATATGGTCCTTGTCTTAATAAACTTATAGGCATTCCCCAACAAGTAGTTCATTCCATTCAAATCAGATCAATAAAACCAAAGTTTGAGAAGCATTTTGCAATTCCTTTGAATTAACAGCAGCGTATTTGAATACTGGTTCCCTTAAATTGAACGAGTGTTAGCATTATTATGTCGAAGCTACCTAGGAATGTGGACTTTCCAAGACTTTTTAAGGTGATATTTAACTTCCTAAAACCTAGAAAATGAAACTTTTAAGGTGATATCACCTTACTCTTCATTTTCTTGAGAGTGTAATTTTGGAAGGTGCCATATCTATTTACTATGTGAACCACTTGTCATTAAAGTCAGGTATATGTGATATTTGTCAGTTAGAACACTCTTGGGAATAAATTAGTGAACCCGTGTAAATATTGCTAACAGGTCATGCTGGCAAATGTTTGACCGTGTTAATTTTATGCTAGAATCCATGGTTCATGCCTTTGAAATGTAGTCTATTTGATTTCCATTCTTACAAGGCTTTGATTTATATGGTCCTTGTGCTAATAAAGCTATAGATGTTTTCCAGCAAGAATTTCATTCTATTCAAATCAGATCAAATGAAACAAAAAATTGAGAAGCATTTTGGAATGCCTTTGAATTAACAGCAATGAATTTGAATATCGGTTCCCTTGAATTGAATGAGGATTAGCATTTTATTGCAAAGCTACCAAGGAATGTTAATATTTCCAAGCCTTATAAATTTGATATTGACCTTCATAAAACTTAGAAATTTCATCAGCCTTGAATATAAGTTGTGGTTTATCTCCTTGTCGTTTCTTGTATAGTCTAATTAGGGGTACGTAGCATCTAGATTGTGGGTTTCAGTAGGGGATATGGCCCATGGGTCTTTGTTTTTTATTCTTGTAATTTTTGTAGCCACCGTTTCTATTTACAATATGAGCCACTTGGTATTAAAATATGGTATGTGTGATGCTATCCAGGATGGATCTTTTATTCTAGCTGACAACGGTATTTGCTCTATATATGAATTTGATAAAATGCACGTAAAAGATCATGTATATTATAGTGAATGCTATGGAATTTGTATTGCACTTGGCCTTTTCAATTACATTTTGATTATGTGATATTTGTTAGTTAGACCACTCTTAGGAATAAATTAGTGAACTTATGTAAATATTACTAACGGGTCATGCTACCAAATGTTTGTTCCTGTTAATTTTCTACTAGAATCCATGGTTCATGCCTTTCTACTGTAGTCAATTTGATTTCCATTCTTATAAGGCTTTTATTTATATGGTCCTTGTGCTGGTAAAGCTATAGAATTTTCCCAGCAAGAAGTTCATTCTATTCAAATCAGATCAAATGAAACAAAAAATTGAGAAGCATTTTGGAATTCCTTTGAATTAACAACATCGGATTTTAATATTGGTTGTCTTGAATTGAATGAGGATTATCATTTTATTGCGAAGCTACCAAGGAATGATAATATTTCCAAGACTTATAAATGTGATATTAACCTTCATAAAACTTAGAAAGTTCATCAACCTTGAATATAAACTGTGATTTATCTCCTTGTCATTTCCTGTATAGTATAATTAGGGGTAAGTAGCATCTAGATTGCGGGTTTCAGTATGGGATATGGCCCATGGGTCTTTGTTTTTTACTCTTGTAATTTTGGTAGGAACCATTTCTATTTGCAATATGAGCCACTTGGTATTAAAATCTGGTATGTATGATGCTATCCAGGATGGAGCTTTGATGCTAGATGACAACGGTATTTACTGTATAGATGAAGTTGATAAAATGGATGTAAAAGATCAGGTATATTCTAGTGAATGCTATAAAATTTGTATTGCACTTGGACTTTTCAATTACATTTTGATTAGATTGGCATGCCATTGATCCACACCTCTAACAAGATCTACACATTTTCTATTAAAGGTTTCAATTCATGAGGCTATGGAGTAACAGACAATAAGCATTACAAAAGCTGGCATTCAAGCAACTCTCAATGCTCGTACCTCTATCTTAACAGCTGCAAATCCTAATGGTGGGCTTTATGATAAATCAAAGCCGCTAAAGGTAATGTCTGCAGGTCATTTTAAAGCCAAAGCATCATTCAAACTTGATTGAGATTTGCAACATGTTTTTTTGGTCATGTTGTTTGGTTTTGCAGTACAATGTGGCACTTCCTCCTGTGATTCTCTCTAGGTTTGACCTGGTTTATGTCATGATAGATGAGCCAGATGATCAAACATATCACCATATTGTAGATCATATTGTTAGAGTTCACCAAAAGCATGAAGAGGCATTATCTCCATCTTTTACTACTGCTCAAATTCAGTGTTACATTGCTTACGCAAAAACCCTTAAGCCAAAGGTTGTTTCTTTGTCCCATTTTGAACTGGTATTCCAATTTCCAAAAGAAATTTTAGCATTCTTTGCCTCTTTTCAGGAACCCTTGACATTGCTTTTCACAATTGATTGTTTAATGCCTTGATTGGTAATTATGCTTGAACTGAGTATAGCTAGGTACTGAAGCCAGAAAGGTTCTAGTTGATGCATACGTATCCTTATGGCGAGGTGATGCTGCACCTAGTAGTCGAGTTGCATACATAATTATAGTGAGAGAATTGGAAGCTTTGATAAGATTGTCTGATTCCATTGCTCGTGTGCATTTGGATTCTGAGGTACATAGGACTTCCACATTTTCTGACATTAGTAGATACTATAACATATCCTGTAATGATTGTCTGGGATTGTTGGAATGTTACTAGGTGTGGTCGGCCCATGTTCATATGGTAGAAAGAATAATAATCACATCCATCATCAGGTTTCCTTTTTGCAAACGTTCTCTCTTTTACCTTTGTTTCAGTTTGATGCAATATTTTGTTAAGTTATGATCTAATATGTGTCCCTGCTATACAATGTTGACTCAAATGAGATTGATCTGGCTAATTTTGAAGATGTTGAGAATAATAATATAGATAGAGGTGCTGGGGTCAATGAGAACCAACCTACAGAAGCAGATGACCATCAACCTTCAGGTAAGTGCATGGAATACATTATGTTAGAAATTGGTTTTTACATGTTAGATGGGCTGCAGCATTGTTATGCCCATGGTTTTGTATTTACAACTTTATTGTTTAGGGGATGGGATAGCAATAGCAGAAGGAAAAGATGGTGATCAACCAAAGAAGAAAATGACAGTTACACATGAGCATTTCCAAAAATTTACTCGTGCACTTGTCATGCGGCTTAGAAAACATGAAGAATCAAATAAAGATAATATTGTGACAATTTACATGTTCTATCCATGTTACTGTATCTGTTAGCAACTTGGCACACCATCTGGAATTTTTATAACTTTGAAAGCAATTTGATAAATCACTCACTATTTTGCTGAAGATAATCATATCGAGAAACTCACAATGCTATTGTAACCTTCCATTGTGTTGACTGATGGGTCATTTAGTACCTGATGTTACAAATAGATTCATTTATTTATTATTTGGTTTCTGCAGAGGCTGGTTTGGATGGTTTGAAATAGGCATATTTAATCAAGTGGTACGTTGAAGATTTGAACTCCCAGCAGGTGTTTGATACAATGAGTGGACTACTGGAGGAGGTAAAATGTGTGAGATCTATTATACACGTATGGAAAACTTAAATATATTTTTTCTTTAAATTTCTTCTCCATTGATTTTAAGGTTCTATGCAGTATTAGCTAAGGTGCAAAGGGTCACTGTGTTAAGCAATTCATATCGTGTTTTGCATCATTTGATAGATAAGGAAGGTGTCCTCATGATTCTTGATGACAGCCAGACAGCACCAGTACCTAGGACAAAAGGATCATCCCAATCAACTAAGAATGATTAGAGGGTTTTAGCAGTTAATCCTAACTATGTGTTGGAGTAGTAGGCTCTTTAGTATAAAATTTCAGCTAGACTGTCATGGTTTCCTCCATTTATTGCAGGGATATCTTACAGATGGGATATTTTTCGACTGAAGCTTTGAGAGGGGTGATCCAATAGAATTTGAAATTGGCAGTGGTCAAGTAATCAGAGGTTAGCTCTTGGGGTTTATAGTTTATAGTTTATAATTTTGGGTTTCCATATATATCTATGCTTTTAATGATTAGGAAAAGTTCTTTGAGTTGTTTGTGAGTTTCTGAAGTTGACATTTACTTGAAATATGCTAATAAAACTTTGTATGCCAAAACTCCCTTTGTGAGATCTGAATTTACTATTTCTCAAGGGACATAAGAAGTGAAGATTGTATCACTGTTTGAAATTCATAATTGATGTCAAATTTTGATCAATTATTGCATCTTTATTTGAGATACAATCAAAACATATCCTTTCAAAACTGAAAACATGGATTTGGTTTGCACATTGCAATTACACTTGGTGGTTTGTGTCAAATTCATTGGTATGCTCATTTGACCACTATATTTGAAGATTTCTTAGTAAATGCATGCAATTATTAATTGATAATGTCTTTGTGCCTTGAAGGTGAGCTGGTTGCCCATATAAAATTTACAGTCGTGTTGATACCAAATTGATCAGACAAAATCACAAGGAATCCATTGCAAGAATTGAATCCAATAAAGTCTATTGATGATCCGGAGATAAAAGCATGGCTAGCTTTAGGCTAGACCAAGTCCAAAAAAATGGAGGTGGAAAAAAAGAAAGGTCATTTGATCTCTTTGTACAGTATATTTATTATTTACCAATCTATTGCTATAATTCATTTTTCGGTGTCTCAAGATATAGTAGAACATAAATTATTAAATTAAATTTTATTTGTTACATTCAAAAAAGATTCTCAAGATAATTCAATAGATGACAGCCAAAAGTTTGAAAAAATACACACTACAACAAAAACTGGATTTAGCGTCGAATTTAGCGCCGGATTTTAGTGTAATTTTTTCCCAATTGTGGTGAACAATCCGGCGCTAAACCTGGCGCTATTGTACATTTTCGTAAAACGACGTCTGTTGCATCTTTTTTTCCGTCCTTTTTAACATCCATTTTTGCGTCCATTTAAACACCCAATTTTGTGCATCTAATGTTACGCCTTTATTTGCGCCCAATTTTTCAACTTCTATTACATCTTTTTTTGCGTCCTTTGTTACATCTTTGTTTGCACCCAGTTTCACGCTCATTTTTGCATCCAATGTTGCGTCTTATTTTGCTCCTAGTTTTTCATCGAGTCTTACACCCAATTTTGCACCATGTTTTACATAAAATTATGTGTCCAATTCTGCATCTAGGTTTGCATCCAATTTTAGGCCCAATATTGCGTCTAGTTTTGCATCCAAATTTACTTATAATGTTGCATCTAATTTTGTATCTTGTTTTACGTCTTTTTTTGTATCCATGTTGTGCCAAATGTT